>CM037159.1:30536560-31029445 GCA_020921065.1 Vaccinium darrowii
TTTCGGAGTGATGTCAAATGAATTTAACAAATTATATCAGAAAATTTAAATGGCTATTCCTGATTAAATATGGAATGGGATTATTAATTGTCTCAAAATCTTTCTTAGTTTTATCCCTTGTTCGCATGAAGTTACGATTTTGTTTTATTTTTTTGATTAATAAGCATTTGAGCATATATTGGTTGAGTATAATACTTGAGCATATGCAGTCCACTTTGGCGTAGCTTTTTATCATTATTTTTTGTCACTGTCTTTTTTGTGTTTTCTTTAAATTTTTACTAAATTCATGTCAAATTTTCAAGTCACGTCATTTACTTCAACAGGAGAAATCGAAAAGGTTAAAAAAATATAGACGAAAGTTTAAAAAAAAAAAATGTAAAACTATGCTATAAACATGAAAGACTGTTTTTTAATTACTAAATAGATCCTCTGGCGGTGTTAGGGCATCCGCAGTCGTAGAGTTAAAAATGTGTTGTTATATGACACAAAAGTATTAAAAGTGGGTCCCATTTTTGTGTTGTTATAACAATATATGACAAAATGTGTTGTTAAGGTAATGAGTGTTAAAGTGGTGTTGTTAGAGACTTAGAGTGTTATTAAAGTGTAAAAAAATACACAAATATATATGTATATATAGATACACCGGCGATCCTGTCAAGGATCCCGGATTTCCCGGATTGGGGGGTTTTTCGGTGTTTTGATGCTTTTAAAAATTATTTTTGGGAAATCCGAGCCGTCCAATGTGTTCAAAAGGTGTTTTCCAAGGTCCACGCGAAAAATCTTCAAAAAAAAATACCGGGAAGGGCTTGATCCAAGCAGTTTTTCGCAAAAACTGTAAATATAAAGTTTTTACGAAAACTGCTTGGATCAAGCCATTCCCGGTATTTTTTTTTGAAGATTTTTCGCGTGGACCTTGGAAAACACCTTCTGAACACATTGGACGGATCGGATCGTCAAAAAAATATCGGGAAGGTGGGGTCCCGGATCCGGGACTCCCGGACTAGAACATTACTCTATATAGATATAGGTGGTCCCAACTTTTCCTCCATTTTTTTCTCTCTCTCCTCACTGTCTCTACCTATCTCCTCATTCCCGATACCAGCCCCACACCGATCTGACAAACTTTTCTTTCTCTCATCTTTCTCTCTCTTCTCCCCTTCACTTTGCTGACTGGATACAGTTACGCCTGACAGTAGAAAAATTTTACCTCTGCCATTTTAATTCTTACACAAACAACAGTACGATTGGGACATGTTTTTTCATATTTTGTAACTAATTGTGTTAGGGCATCCACAGTGGTGGAGTTAAAAATGTGTTGTTATATGACACAAAAGTGTAAAAAGTGGGTCCTATTTATGTGTTGTTATGACAAAATGTGTTGTTAAGGTAAGATGTGTTGCAATGGTGTATTTAAGGTGTTGTTAAAATATTGTTGAAGTGTATAAAAAAAGTACAAATTAATGGAGCTTTGTGCCGGATGGGATTCCCTCTCCCAACTCGTCCCACTCTCTCTCTTACTTTATTAAAGGTTTTGCATACCATTTCCCTTCCTGCGTTAAAAAAAAAAGACTATTTTCCTTCCTCACCTTCCCACGCTCTTCCTCTCTCTCTTGCTGTAAGTGTTGGGTCCCGCTTAGGAAGAGCCACTGACAATCACAACTGTGTAGAGGCAGCTAATGTTATGACGCTAATTACACCATTTAACTTTCCACTAACTAAACTATTGGAACACAAAAAATGAAAAAAGTTACCTACTTACACTATTTCTTACCTTATTTCTTACACAAACTCCATTACTGGGGATGCCCTTAAATCTTACACTATTTTCCACTTACGTATACGACTGGAGATGCCCTTATAGTACATAATACAAGTTGCTATCTTTGCACTTACATAAAGTACTGTTAAGTACAGACTACTTATTTCTAAAAGTGGAATGAGTTCATCCCCTCAGTAAACCCCCATATCTCTTTTCCTCAACTCTTCTTCTGGCCCAATCACATGCCAATTCTCAAATCAAGAGAGAAGTGACAGATAATGCTAAGTACCCAGAATTGTTATTCAAAAAATTACCCAGAAACTGAAATCAATGGCTCAACTTCAAGCTGAAAAAAATTATCCAAAAACTGAAACTAGCAAGGGTAATTTTTGGGGTAACTATTCTGGATGCCTAGCACTGGTGCATGCTATTTAAAGAATAATTAGACCAAGGAACGTGAATTCTTTGAACAGAAGAATCCAGTTCCTTAAAAAATCGCTCGTGTCGTGGCCTTCTTGTCAACGGAAACTCATTTGAACTATTGTGGCACATGTAAACAAGATTTTTAGACGTGTTGGAGAGAAAAGTTCCCAAAAATGAAGAACATAATGCGACATGAAATGAAATTCTCCGGACAAAGTTTTGGTCCTTACCATATATTTGAACAAGTGCACATTGTTTCGCTTTTGTGCTTGATAAGGACATCACATACAATTTCAAATAGTTTTGCAAAATATTAAGTGGCTTGTGAAATATTTTGGGACGTTGATTGAGAGAATCACAGTGGTTCTGTATTTAGAGCAAAGGAATTGTGCGCGCTCAGCTCATCAGGATTTCTATAAGGAGACATTGACTATAATAATAAATTTCAAATAAATATTTACGGAATACGACTACACAATTCGCTCAAAATTCAATTTAAAAAAAGGCTCAAAATCTAATTTGAGATGATTTTATGCATCAAATTCAAATTGTAAATACAAGCTAAGATTACGGGCATTCAAACATAGTCATAGATGTTAAAGAGGCAAAATCCAAATTGACAAATGTGATCTTAGCTTTTCTTTTTCATTTTGCTTTTTGAAATAAAAAACGTTACTTTTCTCTTTGTGAGAGGTCATGATATTTGCTGCAATATTGATGTCATTCGATACTAATACTATCGTTCTTTATCATGGTAAATTTACGACTCCTCACAAAGGTTCATTTTTCAAAAGGATTTTTTATTTTAAATGAGCCCTCCCAATAAGAGATGATCGAGTTGTTCAAAGATTTTAAGAATCTAAACACTTTCTTGCAGGTCCGGGGTCCTGTAGTGAGGGCCTCACTCCAGGGTTATAGTAAGGTTATCCGGCCGTCTATCTCAACAATGAATGCTTGATTTTAATCCAAACAATGAACGTCTCAGATCATTTGAAGTTTGGAATTCAATCCGAGCTGTTTGTATCAAGATGGACGACAGAATTGGCATCACTACAACCATGTAGTGCTCACTACAAGGCCCCAAATCCTTTCTTGCTGGGTGTGAACTGTGATCGTATTATTAACATGCAAACGACTTGTCCGCAATTCACTTTTAACTGCAAAATACTGTTCTTGTGATCTCGACTATCTAAAAATATTTTCAATGAATCGGATATGTTAAATTATCCATCTCACTTGTAAGATAACTTACATGCATACGGAAACTTCACAAATTCGAACTATTGAATATCGAGAAGGACGCTGGCCACTTTGGGAGAAGTTGGGTTCTATTAAGATAATATTGAAATTGTGGGCCCACAAACTTGCATGTGAGGGGATGCAATAAGACGAATGGGAAAGTCATAAAGTGGGAGTGGGGACACCCCACCATGTGGCACATGTACCCATCATCAGCAGATAATGGTGGGGAACTTTTTGTCACATGCCCCAATGGCCAACCAACCAGCAAATTACACAAATCACTTCACATGATATTTGTCCCCACTGCCTAACAAGGTACAACCGTACTAGACCGTAACACCTTAATTAAGTACATATAAGTAAATTACACCAGTATCTCCCGAGATAACGACAATTTTTTCCCTTCAAGTATTGGAAAACTACACTATCGCCCCTTTTTAGAAGTTGTCTCTTTATGCCTTGTTTCAGTTCTTAGCTTAAACTAAAAACTGACTCATTGCGTTTAACAAGACGGATCATTTTCTCACAATACGTCTACTTAGAAACTGATTTAAGCTAATTCCTATAACAAACTTAATAAAGTAATCAGAGCGTGATATAAAGTTACTTATTTACCCTCAACTCTAACTAGACACGTGAAAAGATAGTAGACCCAATAACGTTCGTGGAGAGTAGTTCTCACCCTTTATTATCTAACCCTTTCCTGAAAACACACTTGAGAAAGAATGTGTCAATGAAATGGTGTTTTAAGAGCTTATAAATCTTGTCTTTCGACTCTTTTCTTGTCAATAAACAATAATCAAAACCTTTAGTTCATCATCAACATAGGAAATGTAGGTAATCAATAGTTCATGGTTTGTTTATGAATATTTTGCTGAAGTGGGCGTTACTAGTGAAGTTGTATGGATAAGCGCCTCAAGAACATCTAAGGTTTACTTGTATGACACTTATATGTGGTAGCATGGATTTCATTATTTAGTACTAACTATGAGTTTTAGTTTGACTAATTTTTAGTGCTCCAATATGATATAGGTTTTGCTAACGTGTGCCCAATAAGCACACAAACAAACAAAACAAACACACACGTACTCTAATATACCTTTTACACTTTTCAATACACTTTCACATATTCTTATACACTTTTCATACATTTCAATACACTTTTTCAACCTTAACTTGTGCGGTCTATTGGGCACACTTTAGCATTTTCTATATGATATTTATTGTTTTGCTAAATATGAGGAGGAAAAAAAAAATGCAATTTTCGAAGTAGCCTTCAATTTTTATGATTCATCGTTTTTTGGTTTATTTCTCAAAAGTCGAAAGTTTCACATCTAGGGGTTTTTAAGATTTCGAAATAAATCCAACTGTTGTTTTCGAACAGTGAGAGTTAAGCATTAGGTTTCAATTTTCCAGTTGTTATTTTGGTTTACACTTCTCAAAAGCCCCAAATTTCACATTTAGGATTCGATAAAATTAAGAGAAATCCAATTGTTTATCAAATTCAACGATTGTTTAACATCTAGGGGCTTTAAGATTTGGAAATAAATCCAATTGTTGTTCATGTTTAGTGACTGCTAAGGACTACTTTTCAACTATCAAGAAGTTATTTTGGTGTCCCAAATTTCATTTTTAGGATTTCATAAAATATGACAGATATCCAATTGTTTGTCAAGTTCAATTATTGTTTAGCTACTTTCTTTTATATAGTTCAGGTGTTTGAGTCAGCTTACTTGCCCTTCGAATAATCTATGCAGGACCAATGTCGACGTGCAATAACAGACAAATCGATTAAAATCGAAATAAAACCCGTTTAAACTAGTCAAGTCGATAGCTTTTAAGAAGTTTTAAAGTTGAGACAGGAGAAGGAACAAATCGCTATTCGCTAAATTGCTTGGACTTGACGATTAGGCCAAACTCGTGGTTGGTGAGATTTTTGACATTGGTGATTGAGATAAAAAAAAAAATAAAATAAAAAAAAGGTGAATCTGAGAGATGATGGATGATTTTGTAGTTTCATAAGGTATGAATCCGGGGTGCTGTGCGGTGCCATGTTGTGTTCATCCAGGCCGTTTATTTCTCGGATGGATGACTCAGATAGTCAGATTTTATCTCAAACTCCTTTGCATTCGAGCCATTTATTGCCGCGCCAATAAGATGAAATCTGGACTGTCCATCTGAGCAATAAACGGCCCGGATGCGCACAACACCCCTCGTCCGGTATATATGCAAAGTGATATGTTGATAAAGTTTCCGTTGCACCAACAAAAAAAAAAAAGAAGTGATATGTCGACAAGAAAGAAAATTTATGTCGGGCTCTTTAATTTGTTTTTCTTCCTTTCTTTTTGGTTTCCATGAATTTGAGAGCTTTTGACTTGACACCCCTATTTTTCCTTTTTGTTGCAAAATAGATAATTACGACATTTTTCAACAGTAACTTCGCATGACACTCGAACACCTTAATATTGAAAAAAGGAAATGCGAGAGGTACCGACCAAACCATGAGCAAATCATACTGACGGTCTCGGAAACTCACTTTTGGATACCACACAAAGATCTGAGCCGTTCATTC
This sequence comes from Vaccinium darrowii, assembly GCA_020921065.1. Taxonomy (NCBI): domain Eukaryota; kingdom Viridiplantae; phylum Streptophyta; class Magnoliopsida; order Ericales; family Ericaceae; genus Vaccinium; species Vaccinium darrowii. The sequence goes on from CM037159.1 coordinate 30,542,557, forward strand.
ATCTTAGAATGATTTTATAAAGGGCTCCGAGAGAAATAAGCTCAATCCAACATCCCAAAGTGGTTGACCCAAAACTACCCCGTTTCATTTAAAAAAGTTTGAATGAAATGGGGTGATTTTGGATTAAGCACTTAGGGACGTCAGACTGAGCCGATTGCTTGCGAAGCCGCTCGAAAAATCATTCTAAGATGAATGAATGACTCGGATCGTTTGTGTGGGATCCATAAGTGAATCCTCGAGACCGTTTGTACGATCTTTACATGTCCGTACAAATAGTATTGTTCATTAAAGAAAAAGTAGTTCTTGCCAGGAAAATGCTAAAAGAGTCTGCTGGGTTGTGTGAAGGATCAAAATGTGTATTGAAATATGTGAAAACTCGAAAACTGAATTGAAAAGGGTAAAAAAATAAGAAGGGTCAAAAAACTATTACATTTTATATTTTCTCTGTCTTTGTCTTTTTCTTTTTCTTATAGTTGTCAATAAAATGACCCTTTTTGAATATCAGTCATTCATTTCTGGTAATTCTTTGGCTTTTGTTTCTCAAAACGAAATTTGAGTTGTTGACTGAAACCGCTTTCTTAATTACTTCCTCCGTCTCAATTTTTTTGTCCATTTTTCCTATTTCGGATACCTCAAAAAATGGCATATATTTTCATATGTATAATGTTTTAAATATGCAATATGGTCTTTTTTGATAGATCTATATTAAATCTGTTTAAAAATTCCAAAATCATAGAAAAACGTTATAGATCAGAAGATATAACTAATTTAAAAATAACACACATGCCGAAAAACGGATAACAGATTTGGGATGCAGGAAGCATATAATAGGACAAGTTGAAAGAAATCTTAAAACAAAATTAAAATTTAGCTTTTGAAGGATCTCACAAGGCAATTGAAGAGTTCCCTCCGGATTCATTGAATCTGAACAAGGAATGAGTTTTGTGGCTGGTTAATACATCCCACATGATGTGTGTAATTTGTGGCTCGAAATTAATTCAGCGGTTTCAGAATTTATTCTCAACCATCAACCCAAGGGTCTTCTCCTTTTGTATTGTCAATACAGTTTCTATTATCAGCACCAGAAATTGACAATCCTCCCAAGTATTCTGAAACTCGTTTTTGAGAGAAAACGCGTGCCAGATGCCGGTTCAGTTCGGCAAGGCTATCTCTGGAGGTGTTCCGAATGCCATACGCCTACGCATCTTACAAGTTACAACACTCTCAGCAGGCGAATTTGTTTCAAGAAGACTATGGTTTTGCATAACTCGGTTTACAATCAGTATAGTATTTCAGTTTTGTTGTTTGTATCCAGTTTCTGCAATTTATAATTTGGTAATTTCAGTTTGTACATGTATAATGAAATTGTTGTTCGGAAATTGTTGTGTTTGCTGAATTTTTAATTTCCAACAATTTCAAGTGGGCAAACATTCAAGAAAAATTAGAAATAAACGGGAAATTTTCATTTGCGAAATTAATAATTTTTTTTTTCCTTTTGTCAAACAATAGAACTCAATTTCGTTAATGATAATCGTAAGTTATATAACTGGGCATCCGTCCCCTTGAAGAGGAGATAAAAGTCACAAAGGAGGCCTAAACTCTCATGTAAAGAAAACAAGACCTCTCACGGCTCTTTGAGCAACATTATAGGTTATAATCACATTGCCGCTCCGCTTCACAAAAACCGTATCAGCTCTCGAAAACCCTGGTAAAAAAAAGAAGAATATTTGCAACTATAACCCTCACCGACTGGTGGTCTTCCATGTGTCTTTGAAAATAATTAGTTGACCGACGATGTTCGATGCTAATCTGGCTGAGCTAGCCCACAGGAGCCAAAAGATAACGGACAATAAATCTAATCTGGCTCCACGCATGAATATTTGCTGCTACTCTATTTACCCCACCCCGGCCCGGTTTCCTAATTTTGAGGTGCACTATTCGAGCTGTCCGTTCAGCGATCCAATGGTCCCTAATTTTCATTTTTCATTTTTGGGAGGAGTTCATTTTTTGTTTTCAAAACGTAGGAGAGTACAATTGTACAAATATGAAAACACTCACACGTAGGTGGAGAGATTTATTAAAACAAAAACCATATTCACTATAAGACCAACCCGATTAAGTGACCCATCAAGGAGAGAAATAGACTAACAAATATAATGAATAACACTCACACGCAGGTAGGAAGATTTGAACTCCTGACATCCTAATGAGATGCAAGAATCCTGTAGCCCTAGCTAGTTTAATTTTGGGAGGAGCTAAAGGGTGTAATCCCCCTAGTCTAATATGGGTTGTTGCTTAATGAATGTCCATTTTGAAAAGTTAATAGGTAAAAATGAAGTATAATTTTGAAAAATGGAGATAAAAATTGATGTAGAAAGAATAATGAAAATGTCTTTTTAATAAGTTGAAATTACGAAACTACACTTAAAGAAGGAACTGAATGATTGCATTCGTCGAGTTGGGGCCAAGATTGATACGTACCCATTCCGAACCTAAAAATGAATCAATCAATTGTAGTACCAACCCTAACCAAATCTCTCTTTTTTTTTAATCGGAAAATTATTTAATATATATAGAAGAACTTCGATGAGGGTACATCGAGGGGGGAGGGAAATTTCACCAAAGGTTGTATGAGGGAAAAAAAGAGTAAAAAGAAACAAAATGAAAAACCTCTGGACGGGCCATCCACCCAAACCCCACAGAACAGCCACCGGTCGGCCTCGGCGTCAACCTTGTCATTGGTTAGGTAGAGAACCACTCTATGCCATTGCCGCAGTCCACCACCGTCACTGATAAAAGAAAAAAAAATACTCTATTTGATTTTTTTGCTCGTTAAAATATGTTAAAAAGAAACGGACGTACCATATTGAAATGGCAAAACGGAATTTCGGTACGGAATTTACACACAAATTTCAAGTTGCCATTGCCTCCGTAACTTGATAATTGGAGTCATTGACCCAGGGATTGAGGTAATTTCAAGTTCTCCCACAAAATTTTCACAAAAATTTTCAAAGTTTAAGTTCTCCCCACAATTATTGAGTAGTCATCTCATTAATTGTGAACAATACTCCCTCCGTTCCTAAATAAGAGCCCCACTTTCTCTATCTTACCATTTTTCAAATAAAAAAATGAAGTACTTCCGTGCATCATTTTTTGAATTTTTTGCACCAAATTAAAGTACTCGACGAGTACTTTAATTTGGTACGAAAAAATTTAAAAAATGATGCGCAAAAGTACCTCATCTTTTGATTTGAAAAATAACACGACTTTTCGTAGTGAACTATTAATTTGGAACAGAGGGAGTAACAAATAGTGCTATTTGCATCTATCAATCTTTTTTATCCTTTTTTATTTCAAGTTCAAGTTCTCCCACAAAATCTCTCTTATCTTTATCTATTTATTTATTTTTTTGTGTTAGGTATAAATTTATAAATCTCTCTTTATCACCTGCCTTCACAAATCTAGTGCTACATCCATTTATCAATACTTCCATTTTTATTTTTATTTTTTTCAGAAGAGAAGTTAATGCAATTGGAAACAGCACCACGTGCTGTGCTGGATTCGCACCATATTGAGAACTTATCATTACTACTGAATCATTTAATGCATGAAATTCAATGAGTGGCTATCAGAACTACTCTTTCCCCATCCAAGGAAATGCTACGTAACGCATATCTGATTGGGAAGAGGAAAAATAATGGACAGTGCTACCCGTACAGAGGGTTTTGCACAGAAAATGCACCGAGCTCCTTCGGGGACCCACTTTTGGGTCCCACATGAGTGATCCGAACCGTTCATTGTTCTTAAAAATTGGTTGGAACGGTGGGACTTTGGTTGGAGCACTTCCAACCGTCCGATTGAGCTGAAATTTGGTGGGGCCCCTCGGAAAAATATTCTAAGAACAATGAACGGTTCGGATCACTCGTATGAGATCCAAAAGTGAGCCCCGGAGAGGCCTCGGTACATTTTCTGTGCGAGTACCTCTGTACCCGTAGGATTATCGAAAAATAATTAAGTATTCGATGGTCCAGACCTCTTTTCACACTGCGGGTGAGATCTACACATTTTCTCTTGGACCCCATGTCAATGTGTGAAGAGTCACGGCGGCGCTCGAAGAGCACTAACCCGCATTAATACTGTATCAAAGTTTCGTTGTGACATACTCTCTTCGTTCCAAATTTACTGTCCACTTGCACTATTTACGTCACCTCGAAAAATTGTTTATATTTTCAAATGTATAATTGTATAATCGTTTGATAGTTTTCGATGAATTCTATTAAACAAAGTTTCCAAAATTGTAAAAAACAATATAGATTGAAAGATATAAACAATTGAAAATTTTAATGCATGCATGTAAATGGACAAGATTTTCAAGACGGAGGGGGTAACGTTCTAATGAGAGATTTTTTTGTTTGTTTACATTTTTCAATTGTACATTATGGAGTCAGTTCCCCTCACACTTAAAAAAAACACCTAAAAAAAACACGTGAATTTTGTTTCAGGCTTCACTGTGATGTTCCAAACCGTTGATCTTATTTAAATGAGTAAAATAGGAAGTCTTGCAAAAATTCAACTCAATCGGATATCGGTAAGTGCTTGATCCAAACAATTTTGCAAAAACTGTGACAGAAACTAGTGTTTATAAAATTGTTTAGATCAAACACTTATCAATATCCGATTAAGCTGAAATTTTGCAAGACCTTTTATTTTACTCATTTAAGCAAAGTCAATGGTTTGGAACATCACAGTGGGATCCGAAAGAGTGACATATTTTTTTATGTATTTTTTTAAGTGTGAGGGAAACCGGGCCTATACATTATAGTTAGCGTGTACAAGTATTTCGCTTCAGATATAAAAATTTGACCTCCATCCTTCGGCAACAAAGATCACTTACAATCTTGTCTCAGAGATTCAACGTATTTTGTCAAAACTTGAGACTCAGGAGTTTGTTCTCTCTTAAAGTCTCATATTCGATATCTCTTGGGTGCAATCAACTCATGTGAGATCAGCCTATACAGAGTTTTGCTCAGGTTTTAAATAGAGTCTTTGCTAGTGGACGGTGTGATTGTTCAACCAGGATTAAAAGAGGTGCACGCAAAGCCGTAAACTAGTCTAAACGCCTAATTATAAAAGGGGAAAAAAAGAAAGAAAATCTATCTTGGATTCTCACAGCCGAAAGACACGTAGCTAGTATGTGAGGGATCCAGGAGCTGACTGTGAATGTGTACGCAATGCAAGCTTTTGGACAGGATTTAGATGATGTTGGGCTGCACTTTTTGAGAGCAAATGGGTTCTGACAGAAGTATGACCTCCACAAAAAATCCAAAAAGATTAACCTTTTTCTCTTAGTGGGCCGCCTTTTTTGATGGAATGGGTTGTGATAAAGATATCCACTATTCCTGCTGTCCTTTTGCTTATCTTACTTTGTAACTCTACTTGTCTATTACTTTCTGTAATGACATTTGTTTTTTTAAGAACCCAACAAAAGAAAAAGGGTTAAAGAAGTTTTAAATCATGCGGTGCCTCGTGGACGGATTTGATACCTTCTGTAGTCGTGTCTTTGCATGAGCCAAAAGAGACTGGCACTAATTGAGCTACCCCATCTTTCAAAGGGATCTGGGTGCTGGTGTGTGTATTTGCAAAGACGGCTCCACCTTGAGCCGAGACCGAGAGTGATCACCCGAACATCCTAAAAAAATTTAGAAATTCACGCAATTTTTTTTTTCTTGGTCATTTTGAACACTCTACCCAAAATGTTTGAATACCCAGCCTAAAAAAAATATGAACACCCAATTGGATATTTGAGAATTTGGGTGTTTCTTTCACCATGGTCATTGGTTCTTAGAAACTAGGTTCTCACTTTAATATATGTGCACATAGGGTATACAAAAATACTAGTAGATTTGGATTATTATATAAGTCATTCATGGCTTTAATGCTATGGCACTGGTTGAATTGTGTAAGAAACGATTACAAATGATGGATAAGAAGGGTAAGATTCTTTGTTGTACGAAGTGTCTTAGTTTTGCAACAACCATAATATTCTTTTCCCGAACATGAGTGAAATGTTCGTATCTAGTGATCAGCCAAACAGCCACAACGTAAAGCCCCACAAATAACGATCTCACATCGATATCGCATTGAGCTATTCAATACAATCTTAGACATGCAACTTCAAAAGCTAAACAATCATTTCATGAAGAGGAACACGTAGTAGAACACCCTCGCGAAAATTCCTAGAGCTGCCACTGCGTATATGAGCCGTTGATCTCGGCGTCTTGGAATTTCATCTTGTCAATGGGTGGCTCAAATTTGCATAGTGCTGAGATAAAATTAAGACTATTAAAAATACATCTGAAGGCTTAGATGACACACCCCAAGGCTGCAGACTACAGAGCGCAAACCAGTGTCCCTGTTTCCCTTTCGAAGCCTCTTGTCCAAAAACTAAAATGTAGGAGTAACCCATTTTTTAACTCATAAGCGGAGAACAAGCGATTTAGCCTAGTGTGCATGAGACACTTCATTTAGTGACAAAGTCGGGATTTTGGTTGAATGAGACTGTTAAATGTAGAGAGACATAACCGGAGAACTAGTGATTTAGCATAGTGTGCATGAGACACTTCATTCAGTGACGAAGTCGGGATTTTGGTTGAATGAGACTGCGTTAAAGTAGAGAGACATGTATACGTATTCGGTATTCCCATAGACGAAGGAAGGGATTCCCAACAAATAAACCTAGTGTATCACGGTCGAAGTGCTTACTGAAAACACAAAAATGGCAGGCTATCATGAATTGAGGTGAGATTACATGGAGGCTAAAATAAATTGACAGACTCAGCAAAATCATAGACTAAAAACGTCGTCGTTGAAAAGATGAGAGGGCCTGCGGTCCTGTACTTAAATCTTCCATTGTCTAAGCAGACTTTTAATCAGTAGTTTCATTCAACAAATCATCCTCAATTTAACTGAATCTACCGCATTATCTAGTACTAGGTACGATGCTACGTGCGTTGCACGAGTTTTGTGCCCGTTTTGTGGTGGTTTGGTTGTAATACGGTATTAGAGTTTGTATTAATAATTTGAAGCAGTTTATTTGCTTGTGGTATTTTATATTGTTTTGTTAGCATTGCCCTTGGCATCATTCAAACAGAACACATTGTAAGAGCACAATATTGCTACATACCAAGATTGAAAGAAAATACATTATTCCCTGTTTTTCATTTCCATATTTTATTGTTTCTCACCAAAAAAAAAAAAAAAAACACCTATTGCCCTTTCTTAAAGAACACATTCATCACTCAGTTTGTATACACAACTTCTTTTTCCACTCCATTGGTTCCATTTGGAACAATCCAATCAATAAAGACTTGCAATAAACCAAGACCAAAATAATAAAAGTTCATTATGCTTTACAGGTAAACTATAAATAAATAAATAAAGAGAAATTTCGATTATCCTTTACATGTATAAACTGTAAATAAAGAAACATGTTCCGCAGAATTAAAGCTCAAGTATAAGAAATCACACCCGAAATTAGCTCCTCGCACACAGACTCGAGTCATTGTGTTCTGATTGGTTGTTCAGAAAATGCAAAAGAAACGTAATTAGCACTTCAGAGCTTTCAAAATGCTAATTAATAAACACCAGTACGTACTGGGCTTAGTATAAAAGAGTATTTTTTTTTTTTTTTTGAAAAAAGAAGTATAAAAGAGTATTTGATCTTTCGGGAAGTGCGGAAATTAACATACACCTCTAAGAACTATATTGGCAATTCCTTTCTTTTCATGGAAACCAAAAGAAAGGCTAGTTGAAATAATTCAACACGAAATGCAAAACCAAAAGTATGAAAATATGTGAAACATCCAAACCTGCTTCAAGTTGCAGAAGCCTTCGTACACAGCAAAAACAGAATCCAACACTTTAACAAGGGAGAGAAGTAAGGATTACCCTTCACCTTCACGATCCAATATTTCTGCACAAACCCGTATCACCAAATCAGTCATTTATTACTTCAGTTAACCGAAAACGCTCAGAACAATAAAAATCAAAACCAGTGACTAATCAAAGCTCTAATCCTCTTTCTCTTTCACGATTCTTGCACAAGCAAATTCCACCAAAAACCCCTCCCACCAAACCAATCAATTAGCCCATATAAAAGCAGAAACCCATAAAAACGAAGAAGCAAAATGGATAATCTTGACTCTCTCTCTCCACGATTTTTACACATACCCATTCCAATTAGCACTTCATAAGCAAAAATGTCTCTCCACGATTTTTACACAAACCCATTCCAATTAGCACTTCATAAGCAAAAATCGAGAAAACCAAAGAAGAAAAATAAGTAAAGAGACCAATTTCAACTCTCTCACGAATGCTACACAAACCCCTCCCACCAAAACCAATCAATTGGCGCATCAATTACCAAAAAAGACAAAAAAGAAAAATCCCCACAGAAAATAAAGAAGCAAAACATACCATTGTTACCCAACACATGAAGAGCAATCACGTCATCACCACTCTGCTCAACTTTCACCAGAGCCCAAGCAAGCAACTCTCAGCTCGGAGAATCCAACTTCGCCCCCATCACAACCGTCCTTCCGCCGCCGTTAACTTCCACTTCTCCGGCGACCCCAGATTGAGTCATTATTTTCCGCTTGATTATTCCACTTGTGGGATCAGATCAACAACACTTTGCAGTCTTCTGGTCGATCAATTGAGCCTCTTTTGGGACAATTTAAAAAGCGGGTCATGGACGTAAACCTTTAAGCGCCGTCGTGTTCGCTTTCTGCTGCTTTGGGGACAATTTAAATGAATGCAAACCATATAAAAACTTCAATACAGAGGAAAATCAAGCTCTGCAACTGTATAACTTCTGCAAAACAAACATGAGCCGAAAGCACTTACCGGAGACCTGAAGATCTTGAAACCCAAAGCAAATGCAAATATACTCCAAAACCCACTCTCGAAGTAGCATAGAAAAAACAAAATTCAGATCTAAAGCCTTCGTTAATATCTTTCCAATAAAGGTATATAATATATGCGTGGTCCAGAATAGTCCTCTGTCTCGACTCAACCATCCGATCGAAATTATAGCAACATACACAATCCTCTCCAATCTCTCCACATCTGATCACTATGCATAGCACAGAACCCAATATATTTTTCAGTGCGTTTCAAACCCTAGGTCTGTACGGTGGGAAAAACTGAAACCCTAGTTTGATTTCCAAGAAACCAAAACAGAGAACGCGAGAAATGGGAAGTTCGAAACAATGAAACCCTAATCAGACCGGAAGAAGAAAGAGAAGGAAGGAGAAGATCCGACTTACAGAACCGCCGTACACAAAGCTCCAGTCGATCGATTGCGAGCTTCGAACAGCCTTGAATCGCCACTTTCTCTCTCTCTATCGCCTGGAAGTCTCTCTCTCTCATAAAAAAATGAGAAGGGACACAGAGGGAATTATGGGAAAAGTTTGGAAGGGGTATAAGCAAATGAAAAAAGACCCTTGAGGACAACCAAATTAGCTTAAACTACGAAAATACCAACAGAGGGCAAATACAATCAATGGGCAAAATCGTCGAAATTGGACCAAATGACCAAACAACTCAAATTGAAAACCCTCTCTATTATACGGCCCTTCGGTTGTGGATATCTCGTAAAACTTCACCAAGGTCATCTTACAAAAGCTCCCCACAAAAGTTTTTGCATAATACCATATACATTCCCACAAAAAATCAAATTTGAGCGAGTACAAAAGAACTCACCGGAATAGCTATAGCTACGCCTTGGTTATCTAGGTTCAAGCTTCACTGTTACGAGCAGCAGCTTACCTAATTCATCTCAAAGATTGGGGCAAGTTCCTTGCAAGAGAGTACTGAACACAGAACACATGTTTGAAACCTGAGAGTTGAACCACAAAGAAGCAGAGAATGCAATTTTATGTATGGTGTAAAAAAATAAACCAGGGAAGCAAGGAGTCGGCAGTTTTGCTTAACCATTAGTGTAACGTTCATTCACAAGCGTAATCAACCAAAAACAAGCCAACGGTTTGAACTGTTACTGAACCATTACATGAAACTCAAATCTCGTTTAACGGTGCAGTGAAACCACCTTACCTACCCATCTGCTCTGAACACAAGAAAACAATCTTCAGATAGAATCCAGATAAATAACCAAACAATGCAGGCAAGGCCAAAAAAAAAAAACCAACAATACTCGGATCAATTAGACCTCTATTTTTTTCAAACAAGACTCTGAAGTCCATGCCCCGTGAAAACAATTATGCCTCAAGCCTTCTACAACTTTCTTCCTAGTATTCACATTCTTCAATTGCCCACAGCTACTATATTTACATCCCACAGCAACTGCAATACCTAGCTTTGTTACTATAGTCATCCGGAAATTTCCTTAAATGAAAAGTATCACGATGAGCTTCCACCCAGGACTCTCTTCAAATCAGATTTCTGCTCCGTGGTAAGTCTTGATGGGTACTTGACATCAAACTTGATCCTCAGATTCCCTTTCCTCCTAGGTTCTTTTGATATTGGCATTCCTTCGTTTGAGACAATTACCTCGTACCCTGGTTTATAAATCTCCGTTATTGGGACAACGAGATTCCTTCCGTCTAGGGTTGTCAGCTCAAGGGTTTTCCCCGTAAGGGCCTCCACAAGTGATATTTCCTGATTGAGGACCAGATCATTACCGTCCCTCATAAAAACTGCATGAGGTTTCTCATCTACCACAAAAATAAGATCTGCTGGAATGACACCAGGTTCTTGATTACCCTTTTCAGGGAACGTAATCTTTGTTCCCTTCTTCCATCCAGGTTTTATCTCTATGGTCAATATCTCCTCCACATTCCGAACCTTACTGCAAGAGAGGTATTGGTGTATTACAAGAGAGATAAAAATCAAGGCAATAATCCTGTCAAGCACGTAACACGACAACATCAAACAAAGAAGAATCCAAGTAAGCAAAATATTTTATGTCAAGACTCAAAGTGTACGGAATCTTGTAGTACATGAACGAAGGCGTTCCATGCTACTATTCACAACATCTATAAGTATCTCCAAGGTGATTTGAAGCATATGCATTCCACAAATCAACTTACAAATATCGTGTCTCAAGAACTAAAACGGAATCAAGAGCCGACAATTAACATTGAATAGTTCTCCACAGCTCCCACAATTAACATTAATGGCCTAATTGTCCATCAAACTTCCAGAATTTAGGAAAATGGAAGCCAACAAACTTAACAACAACAAACTAAAACTGGAGTTGCAAAAAAGTAAGACGAAAGCAAGGGAAAAAAGGAAGTTGGGACAATATAATCCTAGTTCCAAGTTCCAACAACAAATAAAAAAACAAATGTAACATTAGAAAATGAGATCATTCACAGAATGAAGGAAACCACAACTAGCCGGCACATGGAAAAAAGAAATATATTAGACAACACTAAATAACAGAAATGGCAAACGAAAGGAGTTGTCTGCCAGAGCGGAATATAGAGAGAGCCGAATATACTCAAAACCTTACCCCAACCAGAGATTTTATTGGTGTTTCAAACTTCCCAGCAACACCCATGTCACAATGAAGCAACCTAATCAACACATTGTCTACTGATATACTCACACACCCCGAAATATCATTTCTTGGTGGATTGAACTGAATCCATCCAAGATTTATGACATCCCCCTTAATATGACAATGTTGCACCTGCCTCCCTGAAATAATGGCGCTATAGATATCAGAGTTGATGGATAAGGAAAAAAACTACCTTTTAACAATAGATGATCTATTTTAGATGTCAAAACAAACTTTGATATCCTTCTTCCATATTCATTATCATTATCTTAACCTTTTGTCATTCCTCCCTGATCCTAATGCTAATCCCAGACAAATCCACTTCTTGTCAACTACCGTCCTTACTACAACCACCACCACCACCACCATCCCGAGAGAGAGAGAGAGAGAGAGAGAGAGAGAGAGAGATTTTAGGGCCTGTGATGCTCAACCATCTACACATATATACATGATACACAAATATAACCCTAGTTTAGATGTGCTATTGATCTTCAAGAGCACTCTTATGGCAATCAGTGTTCTAAAAGCGGCCTAGGTGATGTTCTGCCCCTCAACTAGGGTCCTAGGCATTAAATTAGGCAGTGGGGACGATTACTCTGCCGCTAGGAAGGATTAGTCGGGTATGTGGGTATATTTTGTAAGAAGGAGGAGTTTTAAAATGTAACATTTAAAGTACAGGGGGTCATGCGTTATTTACTGAGAATATATGAAATGACTTCTAAATTCTCTTGAGTCTTGACAATCAAATCCCTAAATTGCAGCAAATGCCAATTGCCAACCAAAATCGCAGCAACGTAAACCGCTGGTAATGCAAACATTATGACTAAAAAGAAAGATTGGCACAACAATTGAATGTTCACTTTGCAATGTTCGATGATGAAGAGTCGAGGATGAAAAAATAGTTTACAGGTGGAAAACTAAACATTAAAACATTTGATTTTGTTGAATGGATGTTTGATGTTATTATTTTGAATGTTTGATTATTTGTTCTACTTACTCTCTTTGGGAGAGGTATTTTAAAAGGCGCGTGCCTCGTGCGCCTAGGTGTTGAGGCGAGGCGAGGCGCAAGGTTTGCTCTTCGTAGAGTCTTGGTGAGGCGCAGATTAGGCATTGAGGAGCACACCAAGGCATAAAGGCAAGAGCTTCTTGTATTTTTGCTCACAATGCATCCTAACCCTTCATCTGAGGGTTAAAGCATGTGCCAAAGCACTAGATAAAAACCTTCAAATCAAAATGGTCTGATCGATAACCCTAAAAAGAAAAAACGAAGCAGCAGCAGCCAAATCTGAAGGATCGATCTTGAAGTCTGAAGAGAGCTCTGAAGCAGAGGATTGATGTTCATCTTCTTCTTCTTGTGAAGCCAGGTAATTACGTCTTCTTCCTCCTCCTCCTCCTCTTCTCACTGCTCATGTTTTTTATTTATTTATTTTTAAAACGAAGCAGCAACCTGCTCTTTTTTTTAACCTGCTCTGTTTTTTTTCTTTTGGGTCTTGCTCTTTTTTTCTTCTTCTTAACCAACTCTGCTTTTTCTATACCAAAAATGCTCTATTTTTTCCTGCACTGATTTTTTATTTGTTTCCAGTATTTTTTCTATTTGTTCATAGTAGATGTCATCTAAAAATAGTAATAAAAGGTTGGACCCCGCTTGGAAGTACGCGCAGCAGGTTGAACCACAATGTTTTACCAAGTTGAAGTGTAATTTTTGTCACTTCGTGACAAATGGTGGTTTCTTAAGAATCAAGCAGCACCTTGTCGGAGGTTATAGGAATGTGAAGGCATGTCGCCCATGGCCACTTGAGGTTAAAGAGGAGATTTGGCAGTACACGACTACACGTTAAAAAAGATTGAACCAAAGAATCAAGTTAATTCTATACCAGATTTTGATGATATGATGAACGAAGAAGACTCTAACCTTTATTCTTACCCAAAAAAAAAAAACTCTAACCTTTACGATTTAGATGATATTGTCGAATCCAATCCCCATGCTAAGAAGCCGCCACCTTCTCGCGGGAGCACCTCCACATCTATTCAGTCTAAGATGAGGAAACCAAGGAACACAGGGCCTCTGGACTGTTACTACAACTGAACCAGAGGTTGTGGTGGAAAATAGAAAAGTCAAGGGTAGGCAGACAAAAATGGATAAGAATGAACCCTATAAGAAAAAGTTGAGAGAGCGAGCTCATCAATGTATTGCAAGGTGGATATATGATGCTGGGATACCTTTAAATGTTGTGAACTATGATAGTTTTCGGCCAAGATAGAGGCTATTGGGTAATATGGTCCGGGTTTGACTCCACCAACTTATCATCTATGCGAGTTCCTCTCCCTAAAAAGAAGTGGACCATGTTAACAAGTTGATGGAGGTCCACAAACAAGATCGGGGAAAGTATGGGTGTACCCTAATGTCCGAGAGGGAGCATGTTTCTTGAATCTGTTGATGCATCTGGCTTTGGAAATGATCCAAACAAGATGTTTGAATTGCTTGATAAGTATCTGGAGCAGATTGGAAGCTAACGTGGTTCAAATTGTTACAGTTAGTGCCTCGGCAAATGTGTTGGCAGGTGAGAAGCTAACGTGGTTAAATTTGCTATTTGATCGTGTTATTTGAACTATTAAAAAACGCTAATTATACTAGTTCTAACACTAATGACAATTACCAGGGCAGTTTTTGGAGGCAAAGTGACCTCAGTTGTTTTGGACTCCGTGTGCTGCCCATTGCTTGGACTTGATGTTAGAAGACATTTTCAAGTTACTGAACTTCAAGAAGACTTGGGAAAGGGCAATAGGAATACATGGTTATATTTATAATCAACCCTCTTTATAGAATATGAAGAGGCATTTTACCAGGAGGAAAGAGCTCGTTAAGCCGGCAAATATCCGGTTCAACCGCCTTTTTTTTACTTTACGAAGGGTTTCATGAACAGAAGGAAAACTTAAGGTAGATGTTCACCTCAGAAAACTGGACCAAGAGCAAATGGCCAAAAGAGCCACAAGGAAAATAGGTAGAAAAAGTCATGTTGATGCCTGCGTTTGGGAGGGATGTGCACCTTTCCCTCAAGTTCGCATGTCCAATCGTTTATGCACTTAGAAAGGTTGATGGAGAAGTCAAGCCTCCAATGGGACACATTTATGAGGCTACGGATCGGGCTAAAGAAACTATTGCAAATTCCTTCAATGGAAATAAGAAGTATGATGAGGTCTTTAAGATAATCGATAAGAGATGGGATGTCCAATTGCACTGACGTTTGCATGCAGCCAGGTTTTACTTAAATCCTAAATTTTTTTACAAAGATCCAGAGGCTTGCAAAGTTAAAGAAGTCATGACCTATACGCATGTATCACAAAGTTGACCCAAATCCAACTACACAAAATACTATTTGTGCCGACTTGATGAAGTATGAGAATGCTGATGGAATATTTGGCAACGCAATTCCAATTGGGCAAATGAACTACAACGACACCAGGTATCACCATCACACCATGTTAATCTACTAACTAAGAGCATGTACAGCAGTGGCTAGGTAAACCAGTGAACAGTTCACAATTTGTGTTTGGCTAGTCTTCAATCTTTTCAAAGCCACAACAAAGATAGCTATTCTAACAATTTAATCATTAAAAATATTTTCCATTTCATCACCTACAATTCCTGCAACAGGTTTTCCCTTTATTTTTCATCAACCACCAATTACTGCAACCTCCAGGTTCACCGACCACTGTCGAAAATCGCTAGTCAATTTCCGATCTATGCACCTCCACAATTGACAAGAAGAAAGATCGAAGGCCACCAAATTAGGGGTTTGGATGCATGACTTCTGATTTGATTTTGGGTAAATCAAATTATCAACAGATGATATCAACAATGACACATCTGTATTGTTTTGAGCCCTAATTTCAGAACAAAAAAGAATCCACAGATCTTGAAGAAAAAAATAGCTTTATTACTGAGTAGGTTTTTTATTTCACCATTATATCTTCTTAGTAAAGAAGGATTTGGAGGACGAGGAAGATGAGAAGAATCTTTTGATAATCGGTTTGGGTTTGGGGTGGGAAACCCATGGAAGTAGAGAGAGATACATATGAGAAGAACAAGAGAGGGGGAGAGAGAGAGGTGTGGAAGAGAGATGGCTTCTCTGGCCTTGAGATGCCCATGGAAGAAGAAAGGAGCATCCAGCAACACACACACAGAGAGAGAGAGAGAGAGAGAGGAAATAATAAAAAAATGTTTGGTTGGAGGAAAATTATTGAGCTCCTATTGAGTCTCTTGGAGTGCTCATTTTGTTATTTGGCCCAGGTAAAATAACAAAAAGGGACTTTTACCTAGCCTGCTGTATGTGCTCTAATTTAACCAAATAGTGGCACTTAAAGAATGTATTCCAATATCTATGTTGTGCAGCTGACTGGTGGGGCTCATTTGGTCATGAAACTCCTGACTTGCAAAAATTTGCCATTAAAGTTCTTAGCCTTACTTGTAGTTCCTCGGGATGGAAGATGATTTTGGGTGGAACTCCGTCATTGCTCGCCTTCGTTGCTTGAGCAAGATCTGACGATGATGGGAGACGACTGGGAGATCGGCAGATGCTTGTGTTTTGTCTTAGGGTTTATTTTATTCTCTTGGGCTTGGGCTTTAGATTTGTTTTATTTTATTGGCCTTTAGATTGTTTTATTGGTTTGGGCTACAAAGTTGAACTTGTGATGTTGTAATGGGTTTATTTACTTCTTTTTGAGCTACTAATGGGCTTGAATATTTGGGCTTATGTTACTAGAGTACATCCCATTGTGGGATCCAAAAATCTTATTATCGTTTATGCATAGATTCCAAAAATATAAAATATATATATATTAAACAAATACCATTTAACGTATCCCCGCACCCCTGTCCAAATTTAGATCCATATCCACATATCCCCAAATTTTCAAACTCTATGTATCTGACACCTAGATATACACCCGCACCCAATACCCGAGTCCGAGAAACACAGTTGTAGGGGCAAACAAAGCATTTTTAGCTCCTCTCCACCAGCCCATCCCTGATCTCTGCCCAACTCATCCCTCCTCTCCACCAATGCCTATCAGTAAACCTAAGTATAGTTCCCTAGAATAAGTTGGTGGACAGCGTTCTGATGCATGGATTCTTGATCTAGGTGTGAAATGCGTCAAAATTGCGGCTTTAAAAAAAATAATAGTGATCTGTGGATGCAACGAGGATGTGGCGTGTGCGCCTCTTACTCAAGAAGCTGAGCCATCCGTCAAGGGAAGAACCAAAGAAAGCATAAATGTGTAAGGGTACCGTGTTGATCAGCAACCTAGTGCTCTCATTTGAAGTCATTTTACCTTTGAGCTGGTGCTGACCATTGGGAATATACTACTGAATCTAATAAATCCAAACACACTTCCAATAAAGATCATATCATAACACTTATAGATATCCATAAATGAAAACACAAGTATATAGTATTGCATGTATATGTAAGAGTAATTTAGTAAAACACCTTTAAGAATAACATAATAAATAAGTATGTGATACTAACCCTCACATACACATTTGAATATATAAATTTGGAGGATTGAAGTTCTAACTCTCAATTCTGTACCCACGCACTCACCGCATTATGTAACTTCAGTCCCAAGCAAAATGATATGAGGTTAGTTTCGTCAATTTCATGTGCATTTAACAAAAGTTATCAATGTATTTCAGTCCATACTTGAGAGGAGATCATGTGCTTGCGTAAGCGACTAAGCAGCTAATCTGCATATGGGCTAAACTAGAAGGGGGAAAACAGAAGTTATCCCTTTTCTATTAGCAACAATTATGGTATATTGCAAAGAGAAAAGAGGAAATCCACAGAAAAAAAAGAAGCTTAAGCCAAAGTAATTAACCTCTAAAAACACCACGATCAAAGCCTAGATTCTTCACAAGACCAAAAAAACTGTATCCATTACCCAGCTATATAAAATGACATTAAGGAATTCTGGCATTCTGCAATTTCAAAACTTGTTCTGTACACTTCGAAAGGTTCTTCAATTGCGCTCACTACAAATAACTGAATAAGCCGCATCAAACAAAGAAGAGCAAGGAGCCAATCCTTCTCCTTCCTGTGCTTCCCCACTCTCTCTCATCCAAGCAAAACGTCCTACAATTCCTTCTAAAGCCAAGACCAACCCTAGAAATCTAACATGAACAAGTGTCCACCCACTCACCACCAGTTTGCACATACAACACTGATTAGAAAAATCGATCTTCGTCTAGCTCCCACTTTTGACTATTGCAAACGAGCTACCCCAATGGCTGACGTGAGAGTGCTTGGTCTGAACATTTGGATATAGAGACAAATGCCATCTCTCAGCCCGCAGACAAAAGAATCATTTTCTCCTCAGTTCTCCCCCCAGCCTAATCATAGTTGACTGAACCCATTGAAAACGTTTAAGATCCTTCTCCTTCCTAGATGATTTAGAAATTAGAACAGTTTCCTACTATCCATAAACCCTAAAAACCTCCAAACTCTTGCCCATCACATCCAACACCTCCAATTTTCTACCACTAGTTCAACCTGATCTTGGCTAACACTTATTGCCTCATTCAAGTATGTGCAACAACCACCAGAAAGTAAAGCAACCTACCTAAACAAAAGTGAGCCGTCAAGATCCACAACAAACGAAACATCAAACTGGGCACAAGCTAATCCCTCCTCGTAAACCTTCCTCCCATTCATCAAACAAAAGTCATCCTTTATAGCCTCAACTATCCCTGCATTGCTCCCATTGGATACCCGCATTCCTTGAAAATGGCCAAAATCCGAAAATCAGGAGAAATCACAGCCAGGAGACCAAGATTCCGGCAAAAAAAGCTTGGTCAACAGTCTCAGCTCTCGCTACATGCTCTCTTTTTTGGCACCATAGAATGCGAAAAAAACAGAGGAAGAGTAACGAATGTTATGGAACCCAGCAGAATCCTTCTCTATTCACTCAAAGATAATGGAACCCAGTGGAAGCTCAAAACCTAAATGACTCATGTTACATTCAGAAAATGTGATACCAACTTCGATTTATCTCAAATGAAACATCCTGACAACAGCCATGATAACAATACTCTAAAAAGTTCAAGCTTCTTAGTTTTAGACCACTAAGAAAGGATTATGACACATATTTCTCCGTCAGAATTTCTACATAACCAACATTACGACAGTCTAACTGTGCACATGCTTGGATTACACAAATACATAACAGAAGCATACAACCTAGTCTTCAAGACTAAACCAAGAATTCAACTTTGCTAGTACAATCAATCTTTGGCTAACCAAACAAACGGGAACAAAATCAAGAAAAACAAAACCACCCCAAAAATCACAATAACACGCAGCAGAACAAAACCAACAAAAAAAAAAATTTTGTTTCGATCACAACAACATACCCGGAAGAATCCGTAATCGTCCTTGAAATCTTCATCTTCTTCGTCGCACCCTTGTAAAGCTCCTCCATACTACACGGCAACACATTCTCCACCGCCGCTGCCTTCCTCAACCCTGCCCCCGCTCCAGCACCCGCACCTGCGCCCGAATTACCATAATACCCGTCTCTAAAAAAACCCCTGTTGTTCCTACTACTCCCTGCAACCCCATCACTTCCCCCAAATATCTCGGCGTAAATATCATCCGCATTCCTCGGATTGAACCGGTACGAGGGGTTCGGGTGCTGAGGGTGGTGGTTCTGCCCGCCCCGAGAGGAGGAGGGGGGCGGCGGGACCTGGCCCGACTTGAGCGCCTCCTCACCGTATAGATCGTAGATCTGGCGCTTGGTGGGGTCGGATAGGACGTCGTAGGCCTCCGAGATCTGCTTGAACTTGGCCTCGGCATCCGTCTTGTTGTTGCTAGGGTTCTTGTCCGGGTGCCATATCATGGCGAGGCGGCGGTAGGCTTTCTTCAGGTCGTCGTCGCTCGCGTTCCGGTTCACTTTCAGTATGTTGTAGTAATCCACCCCCATGTCCCGATTCTCTCTCTCTCTGTGTACGCGTGTGTGCGCGCAAGTTAGTGACTTTCTCGCTCTAAAGACGGTGGTGATTTGGGGGAGGAAGGGGGCGGAGGGTGTTTGGCGCGAGGAAGGGGGGCGGAGGAAACGGTTATTGGGAAAGTTTGATGTGAGAGATGGATGGGACGAGTCCTGTGTGTGTTAGGGATTTCGAATTTGGAAAGACGTGCAGGTGTGTGTGTGTGTGTGTGTGTGTGGAGAACTTGTTCAGCGGCTGAAGTGACGTTGGAGAGGGGCCCGGATTTATTGTGGGGAATCCTGTGGGTCCACCATAGCCATCAAATTATGGAAAATGCTGGCTGCTGGAAAATGTTTCCCAAAATTATTCGGTAAATCCTTTTGCACCGACCGTGGTGCACTGACCACGTATTGACGGTGTCGGGAACGCTATTGTGGGTCCCAACCGATCAATTCGAGCCAAATGAAAATGAAACGGGGTGATTTTGGATCAAGCTCATACAGTCGTCCGATTGCCTCGATTCTCGCGTAGGCCCACTCGGAATTCAATTTTGAGAAGGATGAACGGCTCGGATCGATCGTTTAAGACTCACAACGGCGTCCCTGACACCGTCGGTATGTGGTCGGTGCACCATCGTCGATGCGGGTAGAAGGGTTGAAAATTATCTCCAAAATCAAATCAATGGTTCATGTTTTATGAATACGGATCAAACATGTACTGATATACTCCCGTTGTCCCAAATTTGTTGTCCATTTATGAGCATGCGTGCCATTTTTTAATTACTTATATCTTTCAATCTATAATGTTTTTTACAATTTTAAAAACTTTGCTTAGTAGAACCCATTAAGAGCTATCAAACAAAATCAATGTTGAATATATATAACATTATACATTTGAAAATATAAACAATTTTTTTAGGTGTTGTGAATAGTGCAACTGGAAAAAAAATTGGGACAGAGGGAGTACTAGTTTATTAAGGGGGAGATTTCAATGAAACGGGGAGATTTTGGATCAAGCACTTGTACTTGTCTGATTGAGCTGATTTCTTGAAAACCCCTTCAAAAAATCATTCTGAGATCAATACATGGCTCTAATCGTTCGTGTGGGACTTAAAAGTGAGTCCCCAAGCCGGTTTGTACATGATTTGTACACATTTCATCGGTACCTTTAGTTTTTTCGATTCTAAAAACACCCTTAGCGGAACACCCCTGAGGCTTTGTGGGATTCAATCCAGGACTCTATACAATTAATCAATCTAATCTAAGACGTTGATTAATTTTGAAATAATTTGTTTTGATATTTTACTTAAAAATTGGTTTAATTGGATAACCAATTAATTTAATAGGGTAACCATAGATTCTTGATCCTACATCTTACTTTACGGTCAGAACAAAATCTTAAATTTTGAATGAAAAGTTAAATGATTAGATGGAGCACTTTAATTTTTTTAATCAAGCTTATTTTCTACGAGGCTACAAGAAACATTATTTTACATTAATTAACAACTTAAATCCTCTGTACGAAACTCTAAAATGTGCCCCAAAAAGTATCTTTACCTTATCGGTAATAACCACGGTCGAATTTGTGAGTGCTCAACCCTTATTTTTGGTACCTAGAAACATTGCTCCTCCCATGTATATCCTCTGGTTTAATACTAGAAAAATAGGATCCACCATATTTTCTCTCTTTGATTAAGCCAAGATTCTGAATACACCTTCACTTCTTTGGTACTATTGTATGTCTACAGGGCCCGCTCAGTAGTGAGCCTAGCAATCCCCGGGTTTTGACAACCCCCGGGGCGAACGCAAAAATAAAAAATAAAAATTGTTGTATATTATAACGGGGTGTTTGGATGACGGATTTGATTTTAGGTGGATTTGTAATGAGGGATTTGAGGGTAGATTTATAATGAGGGTGGACCCCTAAGAAAGGTGGATTTGTATATTGGGTGTTTGGATGATATTTTGAGAAGGAGGATTTGGAGGGTGGATATGATAGGATAGGAAGACAAATGACTTAATTGCCCTCGGTTTATTATTTTAATAAACAAAATAGATTAATTTCATTATAATTACAATAAGTACATAATAATTTCAATAAATGCATAAAAATATTGAAACTATATTAGATGAAAAAAATTCAGGAAAAATTATTTTAAAAATTAATTACGATAATTATTTTTTTGAGACATTGTCTTGTGTAACAGACACATTCTGGAACGGAGGTCCTTCCGTCTCATTTTCTTTGTCTAATTTGGTGAATCCAACCTATTAGAGGCAAATTATTACACTTTGAAAACGTAAGCTTTGAAAAAAATGTCCTTCTGGTTAAATATTATATTATGTGGAAAAAAAATGGTTTAAAAAAGTAGAAAATGAAAACAAAAATTATTGGGAGTGTTTTACTCTCTCTCTCTTTCTCACGAAAACAAGAAAAAAGTAGTACTAGGTCAATTGACCACCCACTTCCAATTTCCAAAGAAACCCATCCAAAATCCAAATCCTCCTTTTCATCGCTGCATTTTCCATCACCAACCGGGTCCTCCTCCTCCGATGTCGGAATCTAGTACTCTCTCTCTCTCTCTCTCTCTCTCTCTCTCTCTCTCTCACACACACACACACACACACACACACACACACAAAAATCAAGTTGTCAACTCGACTTGATTCATGAACTTGGATCATGACAGGAGCTCCTCCTCTCTATTTCACGCACATAAACCAGTTGAATAGAGTAACATGAGAGAGAGAAGAGGTGGATTTGGAGGGTGTTTTCGACCCTTTTCAGACCGGATTTGCCAAGCGGTGGGTTGGGGGAGGGCTTGGCCAATTGTAATCCAAACAATAATCAAATCCGGGTAGAGAAAATGTCAACCAAAGACCTAATTTGAGGATGGATCAAATTACAAATTACGGCGCTTGGCATCTCTGGCATCCAAACAGCCCATAATAGTATTTGATTTTTTTTTTTTGACGGATGAAAAGAATCAGCAACTTTGGTGGCGCAGTTAGCTAGCACTGTGGCCTTGTTGATTTGTTCCTGAGGTTGAGAGTTCGAGACTCTCTCACCCATTTCTTGCTTCTTCTTCTTTTGGTTTTTGCTTAGCGCCTAGAGATTTACCATGTGTTAAAATCAACAGTTGAGATTAGAACTTAAAAGTGTACACACTCTCTCGCCACTCCTCATCTCACTTGCTCTCTCTCTCTCTCTCTCTCTCTCTCTCTCTCTCTCTCTCACACACACACACACACACACACACACACACACACTTCCATCTCACCTTCTCTCACCAGAAAGAAAGACGGTCGATCAAAACCCTTTCCATTAAATCACGTGACACTCTCAGTTCTTTTGCCTTGCTGAGAATTTCGGCCACCGTCATCTCCAAGTAAACTATTCTCGAATTGTTTTCCATTTGAATCTTAAATATATGATTTATATATCCACAAATTTGGGGTTTTCGACTCACCATGGCTATATTGATAAGCAAATAAAGATACAACAAAAGAGATTGATTGGATAAATTAGGGCTTTTAGAGGCCTTCAAGAAGATTCAACGCATGGGTTTTTGAAAAAGAAAAAAAAATCAATACAGGAAAGAGGAGAGCAGAGCAACTCATGTCTGTGGAGAACGTGAGATAGGAAGGGGAGAGGCTAAAGACGGATCAGGTGAAATGGAGAGTCAGGAGAGAGTGTGTACACTTTTAAGTTCTAATCTCAGCCATTGATTGGGCTAAGATGGAGTGTATTTTTTGTGTTGTTTTATGTGTACCTAGAACCAGTCCCCACAATACATCATGCACATAAAAAACCGTGAAATATCAGTTTATTTAAAAAAAAAACTCTCTTAGTGGAACACCCTTCAATTTTTAGTATCACACTAAGCTATGAAGGAATTTTTTTTAAAAAAAAGATTCCGTTTTATGAGCACGAGCCTATCTTGAGCCGAGTTTTGCATTCCTTAGCTGGGTGCAAAAACAAAAAAAAAAATATTTTTAGTTATGGTTGCTTATCTCACACCTTAGTTTTTTATGAATAAACAAGACCATATTCTATTTACTTTATTTACTTTAATTTTAGTTGGTGAACAAAATACAGAACTACACATTTTCTTCGAAAGTTATGATTTCAAACACAACTTTACTCTTTACGTAGAAAACCGTGCAAAGATGCAATTGCTCTTGGGCAAAATCCAAGGATCAATTACCGGTATTTTTCATTCTGTAAATCGATAGTTTCCAAAAAGTCATTTTTCTATACTTAGCGAGATTTTTGGACAGACAAGAGTATTTTTCTTGGTTCCTTAGACTCTCGGGTCTCGACCTGGTATATTAGTCTTAGAATGTGAAACTCACCTCCGTCGCGACATACTTGGGGAGAACCGATTGTCGAGGGAAAAGGTACCCTTCTCGGATATAATAAAAACCAAAAAGAATTTGCTTCACAAATTGTAAGAAAAAATTATTTTCTTTGAATCGGATTGTATTAATCATAAAGTACTATAATAGGCATTACATTTTGATTTTAATTTTTTTTTATATATAATGCTAGCTAAAGCAATATGTACCCTTGATTTTATTTTACTCGTATATATTTTTTTTTGACTTAATAGTATAGGAGCAACTAAGTTTGAGGTCGGATTTGGACAACTTAAACATCAGGGCCGGCCTTGTATGTGTATTATAGTACGGAGTAACATGTATTGAACGGTGGTTAACAACATCGTAGTATTAAAAGGGGGAAATCTATAATTTTGGTGGTAAATCATCATACTTGGGATAATTTCATCTTACTTTTTTTTTTTTCTCAATTTCATCTTACTTGTGATGTCATATTTGAAGTAAAATAATTCATTGATTAAGAACAAAAGTCCAAATAAAAACAAAGTTCAATGACGAAAGTTGGAAGCCAGAGTCACTTGACTCCACTTCACTCTCTGTCCCTCTCTGCTCATGGGAGTTGTAGACAGCGTATAGTGTACTAACTCATGCACCAAGTGTACGCATAGCATGCACCAAGTGTACGCATAGTGAAGAGTGAAATATTTTCAATTATCATGCACTCCTTGAAAAGATTTTTGAACACCCTAGCCTAAGGGGATCCAGGGATCCTGTAGTGCAGTAGTTGAACTCGGCAATCAACGACTCGGATTCCATTTCGACAATAAATGGCTCGGATTATGCAAGTGCCAAGATGAAATCCGAGCCAGGTTTGAAACTTAAGAGTTCAATCATTTCTATATTTCAGATTTGAAACCTTTTTTTTTTTGTGATCGGGTGGGTTGACACCTCTTAATGCAACTCTTATAGGTTAGTTTATACTCCCTCCGTTCCAAATTAATGTTCCACTACGAAAAGTCATGCCATTTTTCAAATCAAAAAATGAACTACTTCCGTAAATCATTTTTCGAATTTTTTTGCACCAAATTAAAGTACTTGACAAGTACTTTAATTCGGTGCAAAAAAATTCGAAAAATGATACACGAAAGTACTTCATTTTTTTATTTGAAAAAAGGCAAGAGAGAGAAAGTGGGGATCTTATTTAGGAACGGAGGGAGTACAATATTTTGCCTCAATTTTCAACAGAAATGAATTGCCTAAGCTAGATCAGACACCCTCAAAAAAAAAACTTTAGCTACTCACTCTGCCAAACTTTCAAACAATCATTTGAGGTCCATCCGATTGACATTAAAAACAAATTATATGACCTATTATATAAATCTCTAAGAGCCGTCCCGCATATTTCCTCTTTCTTATATTCATTTTTCCAACTAAAATTAGTTACTTTGTTTAGTTTTGATATTGTTTGTCCTATAAAGTCAAGTTCACACACTTTAATTTTTGAATTGAGAAAGAGTAATTTGTGTAACTAATTTATTCAAACAGAATTTAGGCCTTTTGGTGATGATTCTAGTAAATAATTTTGAAGTCCCCACTTTATATAAATTAGAAAAATTAGTTAGCACTAGAAAGGAGTGGATAAATTTTAATCCAAAAGTAGGTATTTCATGATTGTACAATTAATTAATTAATTATAGAATAGAGAACCAGATAATTAATTAATTAATTAATTGTAGAATAGTGAAATTTTTTTTATGAGTACTTAGGAGAATTTTTGACTATCTTTACTTAACACATCCACAATTGCACAAATCAATGCGCGTATTTTGACCAGAGATTTTAAATGTTAATATTGTCCATGGGAACCTATGAGTTTCCCATTAGTGTTGATGTTTATTACCGCTTTTGAATATAGTTATGTTGGTTTATTACAACAATTGCACAAATCAATGCTGATGTTGATGTTTATTACCACTTTTGAAAATAGTGACGTTGGTTTGCTGCTGCTGCCTTTGGAGTATTAGACAAATGTTTGGAGGCTTAGTTCGATCAATTTGGGTCTAAATGTTTTGGCTCTGTTCCACTTCTTAGCACCTTTTGGTTTAAGACAGCTTCTTTTTTCCCTTTTGGCTTGATATATTGTGTCATGTACAGACATTGTACATACAAGTTAATCTCGCCCGTGCATAGCACGGGTTCAATGCTATGATATTGGATGTTGTTGTAGTGACTTTTTTTGAAATTAGAGTTTGAGGCCTTTTTTTTATTGTTTGTTATTTCCTCCAAGGTTAATGTAGCTCTAATGTTTTTAAGGTGCACGCTAATTGTTCGAGTCGTGCCTTCAGGCACGGGCATCCGCTAGTAGATATAGATGCTATAACACTAGTACACCAACAAATTCCATATTGTCATGACTCCACTCATTGGCCCACCAAGCCCATGAAATGTAAATCAGTTACACCATTCACAACGTTTTACCCAACTTTATTTGAGGCAATTTATTTTGATACATTGAAACTTTTATTTATCTTGGAATTATAACTTGCAAGCATTCGACCCAACCGACACATGGACAATTACTTATACGCATTAGGGCTGCTCAAAAAAATCGGTGAACCGTGAATCCGGTCCTGACCGAACCAATCCGCACGTTTTGGATTTTAACTGTGGATTAATGGTCCAGACAAGAATTTAAAAAATAAAAACTGTGACTCGCGGTCCGGACATGGATTTTGATTTTGAAGCCGTGGATTAACCAATCCGGACTGTGAGATTTTTATTATATTATAATTTTTTAAAAAATAAATAAATAAATATATATATATATATATATATATATATATATATGTATAGATAAATAATTTTACCACTATACTACCTTGCATTTGTTGTACTTTATCACTTAACTATTATTATATCAGGCTGGGAGTTAAAGGAGATTCTTTTTCTAGCCGGATCAGTTGTTATGTAAACCAACTAAATTGGCAACCATTCGCTGAAACATTTCATGATTGGTTTGCCATGGATATTTCATAGCAGTGAAACAACTATTTTGGGCTTTGTTTTTTAGCTATCTATTTTGATTCCATAATGTTCAACTTTAGATTTGTTCAATTAAATTGTTGGAATGTTTAATAAACTTTCATTATTTGTTTCAATGTTGAGTTCGAGTTTCTAATGAGTTGATTTTTTTTTTTAGAATAAGTTGAGAATCCGTGGACAAATCCGGAACCGATCCGTGACTCGTGGATTGGATTGGAACCGAACCGTGAGACTTTTGGATCGGACACAGATTTTATTTTCAAAAAACCGTGACTCGCGGATTAGAATTGGATTAATGCCAATCCGGATCAATCCGGACCGTGAGCACCCCTAATACACATCTCTTGTTAAGTGGTGTGTGTGTGTGAGAGAGAGAGAGAGAGAGAGAGATAGGGCGAGAGTACTCAATTGCAATAGTTTTATTTGGAACTTATTTTTATGTCTTTATTTATTTCTTTTACAAATATGGAGTGTTAAACTAATATAAAATCGCATTCTAATTTCTCAGTTTGGGTTATTTACCAATATACGTATATTCATCATCTATATCTTTATTTCAGTATAGAGTTAAGAATACTAAAAGACGAAAAAAATGTAACGAGAAAAATAATAACGCATGAGTGAGAGGAACAATTTTAGCTTAACGTAAAAATGTAAGACGAAAACTTGACGCAAAATTAACAAATGCAATTTTTTTTTAAATAAAGACAAAACGAAAAAACCAAATTTTACCTTTTCCCCAAAGCACCCCAAAGCTAGATATGCAAGTGACATCCCATGCTATTAATCTTTTTCCCCTTATCAAACACTTATAGAAGTAATTACTCAATTAATTGGTGGTGCTTGTTTAGAACATTTAAGCACTGTCCTCTTGTTTTTTGGTCTTTTAAGTTGTAGACAAAAGTCAAGTTATATATCTTATTTAGACTTTTTATGCGAGAACTGAGAAGAGACTTCGGTAACTTTTTGGGTAAAAGATCGAAAAGACCAAAAAGGCCTAAAAGCCGATAAGAGGAAGGACACCTTCACTTTTTTGAAGGGTGAATTGTATAGAGGTAAAATAGGTATATATGAGTAAAAAACTGTTTTTTCCAAAAATTAAAACGGATTATTCTCTCACAATACATCACATAAAAAATCATGAAAAACAGTTTATTAAAAAAACTAGCTTAGTGGAAAACCCCTGAGTATGAGTGACTAGTAGATTGAGTTATGGATTTTTTTTTTTGGTTTTTATTGGAGAGAAGCAAGAAATTCGACATGTGACATGCATTTGCTATGTACATACTAGGCCTGTCAATGGGTCGGATCCGATAAGCTTGGATCCGAATCCGGATCCGATATTCACAAATCCGAAAACGTTAATCCGGATCCGGATCCGAATTCCGGATATCCGATCCGAAAATCCGAATCCGATCCGGTAATTTAATTTTTTGTCCTTTCTAGCTAGCTTGCTTGCTTACGAGTCGGATTTGATCCGGATCCGATCCGGATCCGATAAGTTTGGATCCGATCCGAATCCGATTCGGATTTTATTAGAATTTTCGGTTCCGGATTATCGGATTATCGGATCTGAAATACCGGATTCGGATCCGGATTTTTCGGATCGGATCCGGATCGGATCCGGATCAAATCCGATCCGTTGACGGGCCTAGTACATACTAAATAATATCGCTGATAAAAAAAAAAAATACTAAATAATATCGATTTTTTTGAACTGAAAATAATATCGATAACCAAAATTTATATTGATACATTAGAATTATTTTTGAAGGGATTTGAAGGGAGTATTATATACTATATAATTAATTAAAAAAACCAAACACCAAGACCACCGAAAAAGTACATCCCAACCTCACAACCCCTCCAACCCGTGGTTAGGTGTGTCGGATTGCTATATATATTCCTATATATATACACACAGACTCTTTTCGGGCTTCGTTCTCTTTCTCTCTCTCTCTCTCTCTGTATATATACTTCGTACGTATATCTCACCGGCGATCTAATCCACCACCATCGCCGCCGCCGATTCCTTATTTATCCTCGACAGATTCAAAACTCTCAACTTTCTCTTACTCCAACATTTAAAGTAAGTCTCTCTCTACTCTCTCTCTATCTAAAAACACGCATGTCAATCGTATTACCGTAGAGAACAGCAGATGCGCTGATGGGGAACAAGAAGCGAAACGTCACAACTCCTCGTTCAAAAACGACGCCGTCGGGTGCGCCTCCGTCCACGGTGGCCGCATCCGATGGCGGCGTTCCGACCTTACTGGATAGTAATAACACCGAGCAAAACCTAAATCCGAATAATTATTCGTTAATCGAGAGTAGTAAGATCGAAACGTCGTCGTTTAATGAATCGGACGCTTCGTCGTACTCTGCTATCAAGCTCGAATGCGAGCGAGCCCTAACGGCACTCCGCCGTGGTAACCACACGAAAGCCCTAAGGCTCATGAAGGACATGTGTGCGAAGCACGAGAACTCGGCCCACTTGGCCTTGATTCACCGTGTCCAAGGCACTGTTTGTGTCAAGGTCGCTTCCATTATCGATGACCTAACCGCGAAACAGCGTCATTTGAAGAACGCCGTCGAGTCTGCTAGGAAAGCAGTCTCCTTGTCTCCCACCTCTATTGAGTTCTCCCATTTTTACGCGAACTTGTTGTATGAGGCCGCAAACGAGGGGAAAGAGTATGAGGAGGTGGTGCAGGAGTGTGAGAGGGCCTTGGCAATTGAGAATCCGGTTGATCCGGCTAAGGAGAGTTTGCAGGATGAGAGCCAGCAGAAGATATTGACCGCTGATGCGAGGATAGGGCATGTTCAGAGCGAGCTTCGATCGCTAATTCAGAAAGCTAACATAGCGTCGATTTCATCTTGGATGAAGAATCTTGGGAATGGGGAGGAGAAGTTTAGGTTGATTCCTATAAGGAGGGTTTCAGAAGACCCGATGGAGTTAAGATTGGTACAGCAAACGAGGCGACCAAATGAGATCAAGAAGGCAACTAAGACTCCTGAAGAGAGAAGAAAGGAGATTGAAGTACGGGTGGCTGCTGCGAGGCTGCTGCAGCAGAAGTCAGAGTCGCCCCAAGTACACAATGATGATAGTAACAATGTAGACTCTTCGTCTGGGCCTGGTCAGAGAGGTGAGCGGAGGAAGTCGGGAAGTGCGAGGAAGAATGCATCTTCGGCTGAGAGAAGGGACTGGGTTAGGTCGTATTGGAATTCAACTGGTTTGGAAAGGAAGAAAGACTTGCTGAGAATTTTGGTTACAGAACTTAAGGCCCATTTTAGTTCGCTGAAGGATACTTCAGCCAATGAAGTCATAGCAGAGGCTATATCATTTGCCGAAGCAAATAGGACTTGGAAGTTCTGGATGTGCTGCCGCTGCAGCGAGAGGTTTCCTGACTCTGAATCCCACATGCAGCATGTTTTGCAGGAGCATATGGGGAATCTCTTGCCCAAAATGCAGTCCATTTTGCCCCAAAATGTCGAAAACGAATGGGTTGAGATGCTTCTTAACTGTTCTTGGAAACCATTAGATGTCAATGCTGCTGTTAAAATGCTGGAAACCCAATTGAAATCCCAATCTCCTGATTTTGTCGGTGAATCCTACCCAAAGAGTAATACCGAAGAGTTCAAAGACTGCATGGCTGATGATTTTTGTTCAGAAGATGCGTGGAATTTACCGTCTGAAGGGGGGAAATATGGGGATAATTGCAATGGGGATACTATGGATTGTAAAAGCTATGACAGGGTATGTGACATCAGATGGCAAGATTGTGACAGGAATCAGGGTGATAAGGCATATTTCCTGCCTGACAGCTGGCCATTGTCGGATGACACTGAGCGTGCAAAGCTTCTTGAGAAAATTCATGCTATATTCCAGGTGCTTATTAGTCATAAATACCTTGCTGCAAGTCATGTCAACAAGGTAATCCAATATACTGTAGATGAGCTACAGAGTCTTGCCTCTGGTTCTCAGCTTCTCAACTATGGTGTTGACCAAACACCCATGTGCATCTGCTTTCTGGGAGCTTCTGAGCTTAAGAAAGTCCTAAAATACTTACAGGAGTTATCTCATTCTTGTGGCATTGGTAGATATTCTGAGAAGAGCAGTGTCATTGATGATTCCAACACTGGCACTCAAGGGGCTGAAATCACGGAGAAGATAGTTCTAAGTGAAGATGCATTGTATCTCCTTTTTGATGAGCAATTCTTGCCTTGCAAGGTTACTTCCACCACCGAACATGATGCTGCGGATGATTCTGCTGCACCAACCTACTCTGATACAGAATATGGAAATCGGGTTCTATTAGATGCTGATGCTTTGTTATCATGGATGTTCACTGGCCCCACGAATGCAGAACAATTGGCATTGTGGACGCGAACGAGAGAAGAGAAAGCACAACAAGGGATGGAAATTCTCCAAACACTTGAGAAGGAATTTTACCACCTACAGAGCATGCATGAGAGAAAATGTGAGCATTTGAGTTATGAGGAAGCCGTCCAAGCAGTGGAGGATCTTTGTCTTGAAGAAGGAAAGAAAAGGGAGCATGTAACAGAATTTGTCCGTCGCAGTTACGAGTCTGTTTTGAGAAAACGGCGAGAGGAGCTTATTGAAAATGACAGTGATGTTATGTTTATTAGCAGTAGGTTTGAATTGGATGCTTTATCAAACATTCTGAAAGAAGCAGAAAATCTGAATGCCAATCAGTTTGGGTTTGAGGAAACTTATAGCAGTGTGACTTCTCACCTGTGTGACCTGGAATCTGGTGAAGATGATGATTGGAGAACAAAGGACTATCTGCATCAAGTGGACTCTTGTATAGAAGTTGCTATCCAAAGGCAGAAAGAGCAGTTGGCCACAGAGGTTTGTTATGTTTGGTGCTGTACTTTTTTTTTTCTTCTATAGTTAAAGATGAAAGAAAAAAATATGGGAAGCTTCCCCGCTGCGCCATCTCACTTTTTCCATCGTGCAGCTCAGCAAACTTGATGCGAGAATGATGCGAAATCTTAGTGGAATGCAGCAATTGGAAATTAAGCTCGAACACATATCAGCCCATGATTATCGATCAGTACTATTACCTCTTGTGAAGTCATTTGTGCGGGTCCGTATGACACTTGTAGCCCTTTTTATATTCACGTTAGTTTGGAGCTGTATTACATTACTTAATTATTTCATGATAAAGCCTTTACGGGACTGGACTTCGTGTTTCTGTGTAACCTCTCGTTTCCAGGCACGCTTGGAGGATCTGGCTGAAAAAGATGCAACTGAGAAATCTGATGCTGTAAGAGAAGCATTTTTGGCAGAACTTGCACTTGACTCTAGAAAGGGCAATGGAGGTAGTGATCATTCGAAACATGCACACGAGAAGACGAAGGAGAAGAAGAAGAACAAGGAACACAAAAAAGCAAAGGATTCAAAGGTTAGACTTTGTGGTTGGGTTTTTGTTTCTTCATCTTTATCTTCCTTTGTTGGTGTTGTGTTGGTACAAAATGCAGGATTTAGGGCTAGTAATTTCTTAGTTTTTGCAGGCTACTGGTGCTGATGAGCTTATGATTCGCCATGAGACTGCAGAACAAGTGTACGTTTTTTGTTCTCCCATGCTTCTCATACCATGCTATTTGCAAGGCTTCCCTTTCGAATTTTGATCTATAATATGGACAATTGGTGTAGTTCTTCTGTGGTGACCCTTAAATGTCTGCATGCTGCAGCTCCTCTCCAGTTGTATCCGATGGAGATCATCCAGATTCTGAAAATGTGGTATCTGTATATGGTGATGCCTTACAACAAGAGGAAGAGGAATTCAGACGTAGGATTGAGCTCGAAGCTGAGGAAAGAAAGCTTGAAGAAACTCTGGAGTATCAGAGACGAATTGAAGAGGAAGCTAAACAGAAGCACCTTGCTGAACAACATAAGAGAACTCCAAGAACGATTCGTGAGAAGCACAACGATGATGATGAAGATGTACACAAGCAATTGGGGTATTGTAAGCAGGTGAGCTTTCGTGTGTTAAGGTCTTCTCTTTAGTCGGAATGATGTACAAACTAATCTTCCCATTTTCAACTTACATGTTTTCTCTGCATAATTTGAGTTTTGAATAAACTAGCCAGGTAAGATCCTAAGTAAAAAGCCTACTGCTTTACTATCACTCCATTTAGATATCATTGGAAACTTTTTGTACTTCCAATTTCCTAGGAACCTGTGGCCCAGCAAAATGAATTTCCAAATGGTTTCGGTGGTGTACCTGTGGCTGTAAGCACTGCTGATAGAGCTGGACAAAGAAATGGTAGCACTGTCGCCCTTCATCATCCAAAAGTTAACCAAGGTTTGCAATTGCGTTGGAAGGCTTCAGAGTTGGATGGGATAAAATATTTTCTGCGGCAAGTTATCATTCCTTTTCTTGGTGCAGGTTTATTTAATGGAACAATTCCAGAGGATGGTGTTTTGTCTAACGAGCGGCGGACAGGAAGGAAAGGTCGACGTCAGAAGAGTTCTGCCAAGTTCATCAACTCAAACTCTCAGTTTGTATCTTCTGAGAAGGTGAATATTGACAATGGACAAGGAAGAGTTAAGGACGGTCTGCATGGCGACAGCAGTAAGTTACACTTGGATTTTTGCTGGAGACCCAGTCTTGTTCGTTTTATGGTACTCATTAATTAATAATAAATTGTCTGACGACAGTTGGTATTGCACAGATGTTACCTTCTATTTGGATTTTTTTTCTGTGGTTGTCTAACAGAGGTCATGGTGCACTCTCAGGAGTGCTTACCCTTTATTTCAGCATCAAATGAACAGCAGACGACTGAAACATTTATTGCATAGATTTGGTTCTATAGTTGTCTAAAAGAGTTCAGGTTGTACTCTCAGAAGTGCTTATTGCTCTTCCAATCTTAGTCTTTGAAACCCCAGGATGTGAGGAAAATTAGTGTGTAACATCAGGTGAACTTGATTAATGTGGAGAGATTTGTGACAATTATAACTCTACAAGTGTTCGTCTTAAGAGTCTTATCTTTCACATAGCCAGTCCCAAGCTTGTATAGTGAAGAAGGCTTATGATTTCTGAAGGGAAAGTTTAAATGTATAGCTGCATAGCATAATGAATTTTGCTCTGGTCAGGATTTGACATAGACAACTTTTGATGGGATGAATGAGGTGAAACAGATTCACGTGGCCATAAAAATAGTGTCTTAGATGTTATCTTCTATGTGGATGTCTCTGTAAGCTAATTGAAAAGTTTATATGGGTTCGTAATACTTGTGGATCTCAAAACCATTTCCTGTTTGGTTTCAAATTCCCCCCCAAAAGTTCTTGAAATTTATTTTCTGAGTTTTTGGGAAAGCAGCACATTTTTAGGTAATATCGCAATTCTTGAAACCTTTTCCAATAAAAAATGGTTGACACGGTTTCAAAAACTTTCTTGTAAGTGTTTTTGAAAACTGCATTTTGTCAACATCAACAAAACCTGGGCTGCTTTGAGGGAATTTTTGTAATTCTTGTTCGGAAGGATCGTTGATGATTTAGCCTTGGTCGCAGGAACCACCTATCAAGGTGGCGAACCCACCTCAGAACCTCCCTCCCTCTCCCAAACTCCCAAGTCAAACTATTGTAGGAACTTTAGTCCCATTGAGAAAGGAACCCGCTCCCAATTGGGATAGAACCTTTTATGGCGTATAAATCCCACAAGAAACAAATGTAAAAGATAACAAGCTAGAAAAAACCCGAGGTAATGATATAATACCAGAAAAATATTTACCCAAATTTGCTGAGGTGCTGATTATAAACATAAAGCATTCCCTAAAATAACATTTGTAGCTGATAGGAATTGCAAATTATCACATTCTCTTGTATTACATGTTTATTTGTATGAATGATGCCTAAACGCTTCCCGGGCGCTCCCAAACAAGGAGCTTCTGTGATCCTCTGCTCCCCCGCCTCCGCCCTCATTTCGTGCAACCAGGAATTTACCCTATAATACCTTTGAGTGAATCGGAATAGAAGTAAAGTTGACCTAATATGTTCACATAATCACATGACGTGCCTGAATTATTTATTGTGGAGTCTGGAACCTACCAACGGTTAGTTTTCCTAATTAGATTGTTCTTATGTGGTAGGCAATGGGACAAAGACTTTAAGGCAACTACACGCAGAAGAGGATGATGAGGAAAGGTTCCAAGCTGAACTCAAAAAAGCTGTACGCCAAAGCCTTGGTAAATACTCTTGTTATCTACGTCAGTGTATTTTAATGCGGTAAATTTTCTGCTGTCAGATGTACATCTCTAGATCCCCGATAAATCATCAAGTGTTTGTTTCCTTGGTATTTTATAGTGGAGGCGTCTATTATTACTATCTAGTGTAGGCACCTATTATTACCATCTTGTTTCTAACTTGTTAAGGATGGTACATAGTTGCTGAAGCCCTGAAATTTGGCATGTCTTTGTTGTGTAATCACACAGATATTTCACCTTAACAGGGGTTAATCTTTTGGTAACTGTGCCGTCACCTAAAGTATTTACCTCCATCATTTGTGAAGAAGGAAGAATTGAAGAAAATACTGGCTCTTGTCTCTTAAGATTTGGCCCATCATCCATTGAATTTGTAACAGGTCATATTTGTGGGGAGAGGCTTTGGAACTTACAGCATAGTCAAATTAGCTTTCAGGAACCTTTTTAAAGTATACCACTCTAGTTAGATGGTTGGGTTCACCATATCTTTGAGTTTGTTCTACTTGCTTTGCAATCATCTATTCTGCTGCCTTTGTGACCGTACTGAAGTTTTTCAAGCTGACAAGTTGCTTGTATTCGTGCAAGGTTTTGTGCTAGTCTTGTTTATGGTGATGTTTGTCTTACTAATGCGGTACAAATTCCTAATTCTTGTCATCTGAGAGAAAAGGATGCCACTAGGGGCTAGGGTTTGCCTCCCACCGTCACCTGAACTGATGCTAATCGGGTTGGAAAGTTGTCACCCGTTACTGACCGTGCACCCTATCAAAATCGACCGATCATGCCACCCAGATTGGCTGGCTGGTTTGGTCGGTTTTAGCGGTTTGCACATTCTTGGCCTTTTACCACACAGACCAACACCCATTTTGATTCTGGAGTTGATCAAAGAAGATGATGAGAAACCATGGTGAAAGCAGCAGTAGAAAGGGAGGGACAGAAGAAGAAAGAAGATAGAGAGAGACGTATGGAAGGGAGGGGGAGGGGTGGGAGGGGTCTTGCACGATGGTGTGAATCTGAGCAAAGATAAGACTTATTACTGAGATTATACCGCGTGTAGCAATGACCCAGGCATTTTTATCGGTCGGTCGGGTTTCAACGATTAGTTATTTTCTGAATCCAAGAAGATAGATTTTGATTATGGAGTTGATAAAAAAAGATGACGAGAAACCATGGAAAGAAGTAGGAGAGGGATGGAAGAAGAAAGAACATAGAGAGAGACGTATGGGAGGGAGGGAGGGAAGGGTCTTGCACGATGGTGTGAATCTGAGCGAAGATAAGACTTGTTACTACTACTTTTGAGCCATTCACTGCTTTATTTTTTTGGATGTATCCATTGAGTTTTTTCCTCTAGACTTCACCTTTAAGCTTTACCATCAAGAACCTTATCTTACCGTAACATTCTTCGTAGTATTGAAAAAGCCGTTTTTATTGAAATTAGTTTCCACATGCTAGTTCCCAATTTGAGATCTTCAACAAGGATCGTGATACCACCACCAATTAGTCATCCTTAAGAGTCAATGTCTCAGTCTGCCTGTACGCATGCATGCCCACCAAGTACTTTAATAACTTTGATGGAAGTTGCATAAATTGATCCACATGTGAAGAGGAATGTGACTATTTAATGGATTTTTTTTGAGCTCTCGAGCTGAGAAATACCGTGCTGGGATCGGAAGACCCATTTTGTTGGAGGGAATCGTTGTTTTAATGAATCAAGGGCGGGGTGAATGCCCTATGATAAGATGAATGCAACTATGGTGTCTTATGCATTAAATTTCAGAAACTCTTTCCATTGGGGTTGTTCCCTTTCTGATTGTTGAATAAAAGACAATTTTGCTACATCTTGATATGTTCCAATTAAGGTATAGATATCCATGATATTAAACTGGATGCTCTAGAAACTTTTGCGGTTGGGCTATCTATCTGATTGACTTATTCAGGACACATACATTAGTAAACATATGACTATAGTTTGATTAACTTGGTGGTAGGAAAGATCACGAGCCAATAATCTGGGTTTATGTTGATTTATCTCTGCCCTAGCTGCGCTTTCTCCCTTAAAGTTGCTAACAGTAGTCTTCCCTTGTCTGGTTGCTCAGACACATTTCAGGCACAGCAAAGGTTGCCCCTGATCGCAAGTTCAAGGACATCAAAAAAGACACATTCTGAAGTGGAGGGCCTAGATGTTTTAGATAATGAAGTCACACCTGAAATCGTGAATGGAGCTGATGTCTATGGCACTGGCCTGAAGAATGAAGTTGGTGAATACAATTGTTTTCTAAATGTCATCATACAGGTTGATTATAGAAAATAAGTTTGTTCGTTTTTTGTTTTTCCCGCATTTCTTCTCTGGGCCTAAGATAGATAGCTTCATATGAAATTTCAGTCCTTATGGCACTTAAGACGGTTTAGAGATGAATTCTTGGGGAGATCAACATCAGAGCATGTCCATGTTGGAGATCCATGTGTAACCTGTGCATTGTATGATATTTTTGCTGCCCTGAGCATGGCATCTGCAGACATGCGAAGAGAAGCAGTGGCCCCTACTTCTCTGAGGATTGCTCTGAGCAACTTGTACCCGGATAGTAATTTCTTTCAGGAGGTCACACAACTGTTTACCTTGTATTGTACCTTTCCTTTGTTGTAACTAATGTTGCAAAAACTAATGCTATAATCACGTGTTTATAGATTATGAAATTTCTAACAACATAGCTTCAACTTGCAGGCGCAGATGAATGATGCTTCTGAAGTTTTGGGAGTAATATTTGACTGCCTCCATCGTTCGTTTCCCTCTGGTTTGGAGGTTTCTGATACTGAGTCAGTAGAAAGCAATTGCAAAGGCTCTTGGGATTGTGCAAACACTGCTTGTATTGCACATTCTCTTTTCGGAATGGACGTTTTTGAAAGGATGAATTGTTACAACTGTGGGTTGGAGTCCAGACACCTGAAGTACACTTCTTTCTTTCACAATATTAATGCTAGTGCCCTCCGAACAATGAAGGCATGTCTTATTGCAGGGATCTTTTATGTGATTGTCCATTTTGCTTTGGCGAAGTGATTTAGAAGGACATTAAGTTTTGTCTTGGGTAGTGTTGATTCATTCTTGCCAAATGTTTGAAATTTTCTTTATTTACTCTTCAGGTTATGTGTGCTGAAAACTCCTTTGATGAGCTTCTAAACCTTGTAGAGATGAATCACCAGCTAGCTTGTGACCCAGAGGCTGGTGGCTGTGGCAAGCTCAACTATATCCATCATATTCTCTCATCTCCACCACATGTTTTTGCAACAGGTGGCTGCAAAGTGTTTGAGAGATTTGTCACTGTTATTATGTAGTGCATGTTGTAAACTATTTACAAGTGCTTATGGGTTGTATCTTGCAGTCCTGGGATGGCAGAATACTTGTGAGAGTGCTGAGGACATATCAGCAACATTGGCATCCCTAGCAACAGAAATAGATATTGGCGTCCTTTACCGTGGACTTGATCCAAAAAATAGACATTGCTTGGTCTCCGTGGTATGTATTATTCAAATATTTTTTTTTTTTTGTTGTATTTTAAGGAAGTAGATAGTAGCGGGGTCTATAATTCCTTGACACGAAGGGGAGCTTTCCTTGGTGACCGAAATGAGACATGCTCTTACTATGCTTATATCTGTTAAGTCAGAGAAAACAATTGAGAGGCAAAAGTAGGGTTCTGTTCTCATTACGTAGTACTTATACAAGAGTACGAGAGATAAATTACACTATGAACCTAAACTACTAACTTAATTGCATGAGTAGACAAATACAATCTATTTACACATTTACACCCACAACTTAACACTCCCCCTCAAGTTGGTGCGAAGATATCAATCAAGCCCAACTTGAACACAATGGGATGAAAACTCTTGCTGCCAAGCCCTTTTGTGAAAATATCAGCCAATTGATTCTCAGATCGCACAAAAGGCATACATATCAACCCCTTGCTCAACTTTTCCTTGATGAAGTGTCTGTCAACCTCGATATGCTTCGTTCTGTCATGTTGAACAGGATTGTGGGCAATGTTTATGGCAGCTTTGTTATCGCAGTAGAGTTTCATAGGACCATTATCAAAAAAACCCAAATCATGTAACAAAGTTTGGAGCCACAAGAGCTCACAAACACCATGAGCCATTGCTCTATACTCTGCTTCTGCGCTTGATCTGGCAACCACTGATTGCTTTTTACTTCGCCAAGTAACCAAATTCCCCCCAAGAAAAGTGCAATACCCAGAAGTAGAGCGTCTATCATCTACAGAACCAGCCCAATCAGCATCAGTAAATGCCTCCAAATGCAGGTGACCGTGATTAGAGAATAGGATTCCTTTTCCTGGAGCTGATTTGAGATACCTCAAAATACGATAAACTGCGTCCAGGTGTGAGGTACGCGGATCATGCATAAACTGACTAACAACACCCACTGCATAAGTGACATCTGGTCTCGTGTGGGCTAAGTATATCAGTCGACCAACCAGTCGCTGATATCTCTCCTTATCCGTGCGCTCCCCTGAGTCTCCACTAAGCTGATGATTTGCCTCAATAGGAGAATCTGCAGGTCTACAACCCAACATACCTGTTTCTTCCAATAAATCAAGTATATACTTCCGTTGGGAGATAAAAATCCCTCTATCAGACCTTGCCACCTCCATTCCAAGAAAGTATCGCAGTGATCCTAAATCCTTAATCTCAAACTCTTGAGCCAGACTAGACTTGAGATTAAGGATTTCATCCACATCATTGCCTGTCATTATTATATCATCAACATAAACAATAAGGACAACAATCTTACCAACACCTTTCTTAATGAACATAGTATGATCTGCATGACTTTGCTTGTATCCAAATCTCAACATAGCCTTCGAAAACCTGCCAAACCAGGCTTTAGGTGACTGCTTCAGCCCATAAAGAGCCTTTTTCAGTCTACACACCTTTCCCTCAGTCTGATATGAAGAAAAACCAGGTGGGATAGCCATGTACACCTCCTCCTCTAACTCACCATGAAGAAAGGCATTCTTCACATCAAACTGTTGGAGAGGCCAATTCAAATTGGCAGCACACGAGAGTAGAGCTCGCACAGAGTTCATCTTTGCTACTGGTGCAAACGTCTCCTCATAGTCAATACCATATGTTTGAGTGAAACCCTTGGCAACAAGTCTCGCCTTGTACCGCTCAACCGTACCATCAGCATTTTGCTTAACAGTGAAAACCCATTTACATCCCACTGGTTTCTTTCCTTCCGGAAGTGATACTAACTCCCAAGTGCCATTCCTTTTCAAAGCTGTCATCTCCTCTACCATAGCTCCTTTCCACTTAGGTATCATGAGTGCATCCTGCCAATTCTGTGGAATAGATATAGAAGAAAGAGACGAAACAAAGGCATGGTATGAAGGAGATAAACGATCATAAGAGACAAACTGGGAGATAGGATGTTGAGTACATGATCTAACACCTTTCCGAAGAGCAATAGGAAGATCACCAGAATTATCAAGAGGAGGTTCAATGAGAGAAGAGTCATTACCAGATGAGTCAGTGGAAGAATCTGGAACTGGAGCAGGAGATTGTGGTTGACAAGGTGGTATCACACAAGAGGACTTTCCATGTTTTCTGCTATAGGTCTTGAGGTTAGACCTTTGCAGCCGGTGTATATGTTCCTCATCATCACCACCTATGTCATGAGTTGCTTTTTCGGCAGATATTTGTTCCTCTCCAGACTTTTCTTTCTTTCCCTCACCATGATCTTTCTCTCCCTCACCATGAGTATACATCAGTGGCTCCCCCTCACCACCATAAAACATCTCTTCCTCCTGCCTATGCTCCCCCTGAAGAGATGGAGTGGAGGGGGAAAAAAAGGACACTGTTTCCCAAAAGGAGACATCCATAGACACAAAAAATTTCCTAGAATGAGGATCATAACATTTGTAGCCCTTCTGGGTAGGAGAGTACCCAATGAAAACACATTTATGGGCTTTAGGACCTAGCTTGCCACCTGAGGGATGAGGAGCATGAACAAAACACACACAACCAAAAACACTAGGAAGACACGCAAGAGGAGTTTTAAAGTTAAGAACACTGGATGGCATGCGGTTAATAAGATATGCTGCAGTCAAAATGGCTTCTCCCCACAAATATTTAGGAACATGCATGGTGAATAACAGAGAGCGAGCTACCTCAGCTAGATGGCGATTTTTGCGTTCAGCAACTCCATTTTGTTGTGGAGTGTCAACACAAGTCGTCTGAAAAAGAATACCATTTTCATCTAAAAAAGCTCGAAAACGCCTATCAATGTACTCAGTGCCATTATCACTCCGAAGAATTTTAATCCTCATATCAAATTGAGTGCAAACCATTGCATGAAAAGATTTAAAACAGGAAAACACTTCACTTTTCGACTTAAGCAGATACACCGAAGTAGCACGAGAATAACAGTCAATAAAAGTGACAAACCACCGAAAACCTTTAAGAGATGGAACAGGGGAAGGACCCCAAACATCAGAATG
Source organism: Vaccinium darrowii (assembly GCA_020921065.1). Classification (NCBI taxonomy): domain Eukaryota; kingdom Viridiplantae; phylum Streptophyta; class Magnoliopsida; order Ericales; family Ericaceae; genus Vaccinium; species Vaccinium darrowii. Next base: position 30,584,233 of record CM037159.1, read on the forward strand.
AATAACCATAAATGGAGAATCACTCCTTTTATTAATAGGTGCATAAAAAGAACGTTTATGTTTACCAAGCTCACAGGCTTCACAAAAAAATTGACTCCTAGAACAATGTTTAACTAAACTAGGGAAAAGTTTTTCTAAAACTCCAAAGGAAGGATGACCCAATCTACGGTGCCACTGATGTAACATAAAAAAGGCTGAACTCGTATCTGCTTGCAGAGCTAGACCACATGACAAAGATGGTGGAGGTGCAGATTCCAAGAAATAGAGGCCACCATGTGCTCTACCACTGCCAATCACTTTCCCCGTTCCCAGTTCCTGAAAAACACAATGAGTAGGAAAGAATGTCACAGAACAATTTGCAGAACGAGTGAGACTACTAACAGACAAAAGATTAGTGGCAAATTTTGGAATATGTAGATGTAGAACTGAAGAAAGAGAAATAGAGGGAGAATAGTGAATGGAACCTTTCCCTGCGATAGTAGAGAACGACCCGTCTGCTATTCTGACTTTATCCTTACCCGAACAAGTAGAGTAAGAATCAAATATAGAGGAACAACCTGTCATATGATCTGAAGCACCAGAATCGATAATCCAAGGGATAGCAGAAGAGGCAGTGAACGCATTTGATGAGATACCTGTGTGTAGGGGTGAAAGCGGTTTGGTCCGGTCGGTTTTTACCGGTTTTTGAGAACCGAATATTCGGTTCGGTTTTCATTATCTAGCTACCGAAACCGACCGACAAGGACATCGGTTTTTTCCGGTTTCGGTTCGTTCGGTTTTGGCCGGTTCTTTTAGTTTTTTCGGTTCTCCATTTGGGACTCATCTGAGTTTCAGAAAATGAAACAAAATCATGAAACTCTTGATTCAAGTCTACAACAGATCTCAGAAAGAGGAAAAGGAGAGAGTAACAAAAAAAAAAACATGAGAGAAAGGAGTTCAGATCTAAAAAAACCATTGAACATCATTCGCCCTTCAATAGAAGTTCAAATTTTCATCCTCAGATCTTCATCATTGGCGGCTGTGGAGTCTTCAAGATGCGTTCTTGGGTTAGAAACTTCGAAGATGCGTTCCTGCCAGAGTCTTCAAGAGAGAAATGGAGTTGATCGATGGACGATGATGGAGTTGTCGGTGACTCGGTGTTCCTAGAGAGAGAGAGAGAGAGAGAAGAGAAGAGAAGGATGCTGTAGCCCGTATGCCTTTGTTGGCTGTAAAAGTGAAGAAAATAGGGTTAGAAAGAGTTTCAATGGTTGAGATTGGCTTAAGATATCAACGGTAGAGATCAGGGTATGAAGGATATTGGTCACTAAAGTCAAATCCGGTTCGGTTAAACCGAACTTCAATTCCTAAAAACCGAAAACCGAACCGAAAAAATACTCTGTAAAAGTAAAACCGAACCGAACCGAACCGAACCGATACCTTTGACCGAACCGAACCGAACCGGTTTATTCGGCCGGTTCGGTTTTCCTGGTTAAAATTTCACCCCTACCTGTGTGAGCAAAATAGGATGAAGTAGGAGCTGCTGTGGAAGAGGAAGCCGTGGTAGATGAAGAATCAGCCCGAGCCATAAGGCGCCTGAGAGCTTGCATCTCCCCCTGAGAAAAACCACTAGTATAATCCGAAGTCACCGGAGCCCCAATACTAAATCCAGAGTTAGACGAGATAGCAACCGCAGAATCTGAGACATGAGCCTGGGCCTGAGAACGTACTGTACCATGACCGCGACTACCGCGTCCACCCCCTCGCCCACGAGGGGGGCGGCCATGTAACTTCCAGCAAAAATCCCTAGTATGACCAGTGTTGTGGCAATAATCACATTGAAGTGACTCACGATCAGTAGACCCACTGCTAGTACCAGACTGTGACTTACCACTCTGTGAAGTAGGAGTAAGCCCTCTGCTAGAAACAAACTGACCCTGAGGACTGGCAACCAAGGCAGAGCGATCAGAAATAGGAGTATGCACCATAGCACCCCGTCTGCTCTCCTCCTGCTGAACAATAGCAAAAGCTTCACCCAGAGATGGAACCGGAATATGACCCAACACCTGCACTCTAATCGGATCATACTCCATATCCAGGCCAGCAAGAAAGTCATAAACACGCTCTTTCTCCAACCTCTTCAACCATTTCGCAGCATCCGCAGTACAGTCAGCCTGAAAACCCTGATAATGATCAAATTCCTGCCACGCTCCACACAACTCTGAATAATAAGCAGCCACAGATCGATGGTGCTGATCCAATGTACGGAGTCTCTTTCTCAACTCAAAACACTGAGCATCATTACCCTGAAGAGAATACGTTTGGGCCGCTGCAGTCCAAACCTTATATGGAGTGTCAAGAAGCAGGAAATTATGGCGAATCTCAGCCTTCATAGAATTAAATAACCAAGTCATGACTAAGGATTTCCTAGAGATAAATTTTTTAAGTGCAACAGTTTCAGCTTCAGCAGGTTGTGCAACAGTACCCTCAATGAACAGTACCCTCAACAGTACCCTCAACATGCCTTGGCTTCAATAGCCAAAGTGAAAGTGCGAGACCAAACTAAAAAATTGGATCCATCCAACTTAACAGCACAAATATCCAGTGGAGCATGTTCTAATTGTCTATCGAATTGCCCTGACACCTCCTTACTGCCAGAGGACTCAGTCAGAACCACTTTGGAATCGTCAGACATATTGAAATCAATAAAAAAAAAGGATAAACTTTGCCGGAAACAACTCAACAGAAACAAAACCAAGTGTTTTCAACCTTACCCAGTGGATGTCAAGTGTTGATTAGAGACCAAAACACCTGTTATGTAGTCAATGAGTCAACCCAGTCAAAACCGAGTGTTGCAGAACCATAAACCAGTGTTGTAGACCACAGACGAGTCCTGTAGAGTCCAGATCGAGTCCTAATCGAGTCCTGTGAGGCTTTAACGAAGACACCCAGTTAACTTCGAGTCAAAAACGAGTTTGCCGGAAGTTTCTTGGGTCGCCGGAGATCAGTGAAGGTCGTACGGTGGTCGCCGGACGTCGGGGAGTACTGTACGGTGGTCGCCGGAGGATGGGCAGTGGTTATCGGAAGGGAACAGGTGCCGGATAACGTGAATAGATGCTTCAAACTCACGACTGTGGAGAAAAACGACAGTGTATGGGTATGGGTTTATGGGTAACGATGGTGGAAAGAACTCACGACTGTGGAGAAAACTCACACGTGACAGAGTAACTCTCAGATCTTGTGCTCTGATACCATGTTAAGTCAGAGAAAACAATTGAGAGGCAAAAGTAGGGTTCTGTTCTCATTACGTAGTACTTATACAAGAGTACGAGAGATAAATTACACTATGAACCTAAACTACTAACTTAATTGCATGAGTAGACAAATACAATCTATTTACACATTTACACCCACAACTTAACAATATTGCTGCAAATGGAATGTATATCATGCCGCTTTGTTTTCTCCAGATATTATCTGGATTGTTAATCTTTGAACAATTTACCGATTGGTTTTTGATACTGGTTGCACCTCTGTCTAACTGTCTTCCCATTTTTTTTATTGTTATTTCTTAGGTTTGCTATTATGGGCAACATTACCATTGCTTTGCCTATAGTCATGAGAATGAGCAGTGGGTGATGTATGATGACAAAACTGTAAAGGTAAAATTTCCCTTCACAGGCTAGTTATTGCATTGTATACGTTCGGACACGCTTAAATATTTTACGTTAAGTGGTTTAGTTTAAATATGTCCAACACGTGTTGGGCGCAGATATGTGAGGCCGCTAGACTTGGCGGTGCATCTTAGATTATGAAGAATCATTTATTTTAGTTTGACTGTCAACATTTGATATCCAGGTAATTGGTGGCTGGGACGATGTTCTTTCCATGTGTGAGAGAGGACATCTGCAACCTCAGGTTCTGTTATTTGAAGCTGTAAACTAGGATTACGTGTATTCATCCCATTTTTGGTGCATTTTGAGCTGTGACTATAGTCTCGGCATTCTTTATCATCCACGGATGGCTTGCTGGCTGCACCATATCGTTCTGCAAGAAAAGTATACTGTTCTGCAAGTAAGTCGGTAAAAAAGTTTTGACTTCAATCGAACAATATGATACCCATAAACCTGGAGTTTTATCATAGAGGTTTAGTAGGAGCAGCTGGTATTTTCAGAGGAAGAAAATGTTGGAAAAAAGTTTTGTTTTAGAACGAAGAAATCAGGTGATTGAAGAGCCAAAAATGTAGAATATTTTTGTTTGGGTGCTGTCTGTTGACCTCCAAATACAATTTCAGTGTCGGTCCATGGAATCCTCTGCCGTTTCTCAGAAATATCAAATAAGGTGGTTTGGTTGAAGAGCAGTAACCACCAGATAACCCTAGCCATAAAAGCGAAGCACCACCAGTGCATCTGATGCCGACTTCTCTCAACCGGGTGTATGCAGTACTTGTACACAAGCAATACTAGTTATTTTTACGTGTCTGGTAGTTTGTTTTTGCAATGGGAGGAGGGTTTGTATAGATGGCGTTATGGCCCCTTTGTTCGCAGTACTGCAACTACTTGTATTGCTTTTTTATTTCTTTGTTCTTCCCTTAATCTTATTACTAGTAGGTTGAGGACTCTTGTTGCCAAGACTCGGGGTATGCCATGATAATGCCAATGGAAGAAATGAATTTTTGGTTCTTTATTCTTCGTCGGGTATTTGGCTGTTTCAGTGTCATCGTTTTCTGATGCTTGTAGTTTCCGAAAACACCTTTAAACGTATCAGCACTTGTGTATTATTTGGCGCACAGGGTTGTATGATTGCGGTCCATGGCAAAATGAAAATAGCTTGTTTGAGGTCAATGATGTGGTGTGGACGTTGGACCACCGGACCCATTAGGATCCAACGGTTGGAAGGCCACATCGAATTACTTGATGCGCGTAATGTGGCCATCCGGATTCAGGAAGCCATTGATGCCGAAAATTTACATTTGCTCATGTGAAGTCTGGTATTGTAATGCCATATACAGAAAACTCTGGGTCAGGTTCATTTTTCCTTTGGCAATTGTTCTAACAAAGATGAAATGAATCTACTCCCTCCGCCCCCGCCCTATAATTCTGTCTACTTCTATAGACGGTTTTTTTTTAAAAAAAATTGGTAAAAAAAATTCAAAAAATAAAAATCATAATACAATTTGAACAGATAAAATTAGTTTCGAAAATTAACTTACAGAACTTTTTTTCAAATTTCCCTCTAGTTTAACTTTTTTTTGTTATATTTTGAAATGTCTGTAGTTTCACCTTGATGGTAGCCTTATTTGTATTGCTGTAAGGATGCCTTTTACAGCAAACAAGATCAACTTATTATCGTTTGATCGCCCATCAATTGTGAATTGGATCAGAATCATACAAATCTTCGTAGGAAAAACGAAAGTGCTAATCCAGCCAGTTGGAAACTATACTGCCGATGTAGGCTTTGTTCGGATGCCTTCTCACCCAAAAATTTTTCGACAAAATGTGAACAATGGGGTCCACCCCACCCCCATGACTTTTCAAAGTCTGGGAGTACTAAAGTGACAGAGGACAATTGCTCGATGGGTTTAGGGAGAGAGAGAGGATAATTACATTACACGTTGGGTTTTGGGGTAAAAGGGGCCCACTGACTTAATTTTTGTCTGCCAAAAGTGAAGGGAAATGATATAATATGGGTTGAACACGTCAGAGGACAAGTTACGCGTCAGAGGAGTGATATAACATTTGCCAAAACGCGTCAGATGTGGACCCCAAAGTTTACTTTTTTCCGAAATTTTTTTGAGTGAGAAGGCATCCGAACAAAGCCGTAAACATTTAGGCTCTGTTTCTTTGGACGTAAAATATTAGGAACAACGAAAAATAATTTACATATAGAATAATTTGGGCAAAAACATAGTTTTTCGTTTTTGTTTTTTGGTGTTTGGTTGGATAGACAAAAGTATTTTTCATGTAAATATTTAAACAAGGTCCAACGCGAAGATTTGGCAAAAAAAAAAAACCCGGAAGGGCTTGATCGGAGCAGTTTTTCACAAAAACGCTAATTTTAAACACATCTAACGGTTCGGATTTGCAAAAAAACATTGGGAAGGTGGAGGTCCGTAACTTAAGAGGGTCCGGGAGTTTGGACCGAAGTTTATTCTATATATATATAATATGTTATATGAGTATGTGTAGTGTGTATGTATTTGTGTGTGTGTGTGAGAGAGAGAGAGAGAGAGAGAGAGAGAGCAGGGCATCACAGGGGCGTGAGTGCCAGAATCTAGCTCTAGAAGAAAATTACTTTTAAGAAATTCATCCGTAAGTCGTTTTCATGTGATTAGTGTAAAATATTTTACACCTAAAAATATTTTTTCCCACAATTTGTGCAACCACGAGTATTTTTTCCCACAATTACTTTTAAGTGAGGTTCACAATGCTCTCCTCTCTTAGATTAGACTATTTTCGTGTTTAGAACTCACAAGTCAACTCGATGCCCAAGCAAACCTATCGTTTTATTAGGCCCATAGAGAGCAAACTTACCGCTATATCAGGCCCAAAATTGGTGTGAGACTGAGACAGATGATGATGTAAAAATATAAAAGAAGGAATGTACCAACTTTGGTATTAAAAGAAGGAAAATCCTATAGTACACACCACCCAAAAAAAAAATCGTAACTCACACCCACACAAGAAAAAAAAAAAAATCTTAAATAATACAAAAAAATGCGTAATTAGCCAAAACTGCGTAACTATTTTGAGGTGTGTCATACACCCTATTTAACATGAACTCAAAAAAAAAAAAAAATACATAAAAAAAATGAGCCAAAAAATATGAGTCCCATGCCATACATGAAACATGTAACAGACACCAAAAATATGCGTACCATTCTCCAAAACTACTCGTACCATATACTTCTAAGGTACACCTCTTTCATAACTAACAAAAGGGAAATGCTTCAATATCCCCTTCTTTTCTGGGACATTGGTTATGTTTATTGTTATGCCATTCAGTGATTAATGTTGTAATACCCCATGTTTGGGGGTAGATGGTGTTTAGTCCCACATTGGTTGTTTACATGAGTGATCTTAGACATATAACAAACCATGAAAGAGATTGCTAGTTACTTGGGCTTCAGTATTTTGAGCCATGTGGTGCGGCTTGTGGATCAAATCAAGGTACTGGGCCAGTGGTCTACATGGGGCGTTACAAATGTTATGCTTTAATGTTATAAAGGGAGACACCGTAAGAAAAGTGAGCCATAACATGTTACGCCTTTTGTGGTATTTTCTTATGCCTTCTTATGGTTAATGTTATGTCATTGAGTAGTTAATGTTATGCCATTAAATAGTTATGTCATCCGTAATTTTTTGTTATGCTTTGGTTACGCCATTTAGTGGTTAATGTTATACAGGGACATCGTATCTCCAGACAAGGTGGGGATATGGAAGCAGCTCCCCTAACAAAAAGCATGCATAACATACCATAGCTTAAGTGCATAACATTCTATGGCCCTATGTGTACCATAGCTTTCTCCTTAAAAAGGATATGATAAACTGCTTCAAAAATTGAACTACTGAAACTCAAAAAGGAACAAAATCATGAACTAACTAACTAAATACGGGTACACTGAGGACCTAGCTGTGACCACAGGTGTCCCAAAAAATTAGGACCCTTCTCTTCAAAATTCCAACATTTGTCCCTAACGGTCACATACTCAAAACCAAAAATACCCCCTCTCCACTAAAATCGCTTCTCTATTCAATCCCTTAAGTAGAAAAACTTGCATGCGGATCCAATACTGCCACGTGATACTTGTCTATGCATCCGAGCCATCTAACATATTTTGGACGGTTCAAATTTATTGGGTTAAATTTGCACTTAGAATTTACAAAAATGTCACCCTTCAATCTGGGTCGTCCAAAACACGTTTGGACGGCACAGATGTGCCGACGGGTATCGCGTGGCGGTACCTGTTCGGCGTGCAAGTTTTTCTCCTTCTTTTTACTCAGTCTCCATTCCCCCAGCATATCCGCTCTCAATACCAGACCTCTTCCCAAATCAAATCCTTCCACATGGCCTCAACCACAACACACTCTCTCTCTCTCCTCTTTCTACCAGTTCTTCTTCACCACCTTCCTCTTTCCATTCTTTCCCTTGTTCATCATTCCACTGGAATTGCTGCTCTTTCTCTCAAGACAAATATGACCTTGAAGGGCGGCACGAGCCAGGCTTGCGCCGCGTGCAAGTACCAGAGAAGGAAGTGCAAGGTCGAGTGCGAGCTCAAGCCTTTCTTCCCTCCTGACAACCCCGAGATGTTCCGGAACGCGCACAAGTTGTTCGGCGTGAGCAACATACGCAAGCTTCTAAGAGAGGTCGACCCGGCGCAGTGGGTGGATGCCATGAGGTCCATCACATGCCAGGCCGACATCCGGGACAAGTTCCCTGTCCACGGTTGCTGCGGCGTGATCAACCAACTCCAGCTCCAGTTACGCCTCGCCGAGGAAGAACTCTACGCGGTCCTCGCGCAGATCGCGTTTTTTCGACAGCAGAGTAACCAGCAGAACGAGATCGAGTCGGTCCATGATTCTGCATCGCAGTTACAAGCGCTGTCTCTCTTCCACCAGGAGGCTACTCCATCCCAGCACCAGCATCAGCCTCCTGTCAATGCATTGCCCATGGCATCACATCAGGCTTACCCTAATTGCAACAACGTTGTTGCTTATAATAATTCTGGGTACCTTGATAAGGACAATGTAGTCAATTCTTTTTGGGTCCAGAATTCATATAATGGGGATAACAACAACAATAACAATCAAATGGCAATGCAATCAGTATCCTCATCACACTTAAATATCCAACAAGAGCCTGCTCAAGAGTACGACGAGATGCATCCGTTCTTTGACACCATCGATGACAGACAATCATACATAGATTCCAAGGACGCTTACGATTCAAGGTATGTTACGGCAAATTTAATATGATTATCTATTAAAATCAAAATTTAGATTTGCATGAAGAATAATTGGCCATGATGAAAAAAAAAAAAGAAGCCATCTGGGTATTAGATTGCAGCAAACGCAAAGTCCTCTGCATATTGTGGCTGAATTCTCTCCCCTCCTAGTTAATTTTTGTCATTGGGATAACATAGTGAATTCACCAAGTGAAGTGAGTTGTTGAAGGCTCTGATACCATAAAGAATCATGCAATTACAATTTAATGCATGCTATTGTAAAATGAATCTACGAAAGGTGTAGAGTCCAGACACCAGAAACTAAAACTACAATTTACCTATGCCATGCAATTATAATCTTCTCATTCTCATATATGTCAATTCACCTACAGCTCCGACTCCTCGTTGAAAGATACAACACAGTCCGTTGATCATATCGCTGACAACGAGCTAAAGAGTGCTGCTGCATCCTTCAGCCTTACCAGTGTCAACTGATCAAATGGCCAGGAACAAAAGATTAAGAAGATGAGTAGCAGGCTGGCCTTACTCCTATTATGATCCAATTTTGTTTTTCCATTTTCAAATTTATGTCATAGACTTACTTCCCAATTTTTTAGTTCTTATTCTGTTCTATTCTATTCTATTTTATTCTAGTCTACTTTGTTTTGTTGGTATCCTTTAATATTTCGGAGTTGAGTCACTTATATATAATTCTTTTGTTTTGAACACCTAGCGATTTATAGTCGAACGTGTCCCATTTATTAATCTAATATAAAATTATGCTGCCTTTTAATGATTGTGTGAAGTATGTTGGATCATCATACAAAGCAAGATATGCTTTTCAATGATTCTCAGTCTCCACAATTTTGTTTCAATACCTTCCTCAAATCGCAAATACGTTTGGAAAATAACATCCGTCAACTTAAAATGAAACGCACACCAAATTTCAGAAAATACAATTTAAAATCTTATATGGACAAGAGACTGCAGAATCTCTGATGGAAAGCAAGAATATGAGATCAGTTTTAAGCAATCAACCATGAATCATGTACTTATTGATGAGTTATCCAATGTGTTTGTATTTAGTTACCATCTACACTGGACCATTTTAAATAAAAAACAATTCATTTGAAAGAAAATTAGGATTTCTTGTATCCTTAGATTCCTTACGAACAAAACTATATCGCTTAAGGAATAGAGATGGTTCTAACTTTTTCCACCCACTCACAAGTTTTCAGAACAAGATCATTCTGTATGAAACTAGGTAATGAGCCTTCTAAACTAACTATGGCTGCAGGTCATAGAAGCCGGGTGTTGTATGAAGCACAATGAGAGCATTTGTGATAAAGCCAGTGGAACGAAGCAGTTCCTCTCTTCTCACAGTCATTGCATAATATTACCTGAAAATTGCTCCATAGCGAAATATAACTTGTTACCATGTAAATCACCCAGCAGAGATCAAATTTAAGAATCAGAAGAAAGGAAAGAACAGTATCAACCTGAGTCTGGCCAGAATACTCATCTGGAATCTTCTCTTCTGCCAATTGTGCATCTAACATACCAAAATAAGCCTGACATACACCATTTAAGCAATTGTGAATTGGCAATAACAAAACATGCACTAAAAGATGATGCAACTTGAAAAAACAATTTTGGGCACTTGGCCTGTGCATGATTCTTCCAAGAATTGGCGGAACCTCAACCTCATGTGTTTTTCGCTCATTATTTTCTTCCTAAATCGAAACCTTTCAGAGTCAAAGTGGTAGCAATAATGCGGTAAAAGTCATTTTGCAGAACCATAAACTGATGGAGTTTTAACATGAGACAAATGTTTCAGCCAAATCAGGCATCCTGAGAAACTGAAACTATTCATCGGAGAAGCATAGAGTCAGATTTCATCTATGCAGCAATTTTTACTAAAGTTAAAACATTACACTTGGTTTCACTACGAAAAGAATGGTTAAATTAGACAGATAGCAGTGTGGGAGGATAAATTGTGGCTGACCTGCATGTCCCCAAGTGATTTGCTACAAATTGGGCAGGTGTAGTGAGTACAAGTGTAGTCCTAATAGCAGCATGAAAGAGAATTTCTAAGTTAGGTTGAAATCAGATCTTTACAAAAAGAACAAATATATACTCGTTGATGGAGTTACACATTAGCTGAATACCTGAAAGCAAGCTGAATGCATCAAATGTCCACATGGAAGGGCCTTCACTGGAGAGCTAGATGTGAAAAGATACTCGTTGCATATGGGGCAGTTGTCCTCTAAACACTTCTCTCTGCAGCTATGCACCGAAAGAAACCTTGACATGCAAGCATTACAGGTCATGCAGTGAAAAAAGTCGATGCCAAGTCCTTTCCCAACTCGGCAGAGGTTACAGTAAGGGCAGTGGTAGATATCCCTGCTCAAAACTTTCCATATCAGAGATCTCTAAAAAGCTGACGGAGACCATAGCCATCTTTTGGTTACAGAAAAGAGTGAAACCATCAAACATATAACATTGGAAGAATCAATGCTCTATAAGTCTGTAACAATACAACAAATCATTTAGTTTGTGGAATTCTATGTTCATAATGACTCACCCATGCAAATATTTTAAGATTGTGCTCAAGAGTCATTCAGTGAAAAGAATATTTATAGAACTGATAGAAGCTGATGGCTTCCCTCAACTTTCAAAGCATTTTCACTTAACCCGAATCATTTCCAGTCAGCAATTTTACGTGAAGTCTTTTATGTCCCATAAGCACATTACTGTTTCTGGCCCCAGCTTTGAGATACATGTTCCAACATCCTTGAAAATAAGGGTTAGCAAAGTCTGAAAACACAGCTTAAAAGGCACCAAGGTTCCTACCAGTCCAACTTATTACTAGAGACAAAGAAGAAATACACAAGCAGCCTATATTCATTGCCCAAGTGGACATATTGACTTCCTGGTGACGTCTAATGGATCTAAATAAGAATACACTTGCTACAATCTGTAGCCAAGCAGAAGCCTCCATTATATTTTATTTCTTCTTGCATTGCATACTAGATTATTTAATCGATAACTATTTTGAAGGTACTTAACTGGTTATCTCACTAACTAGAATAAAAAATGAAGTTGGTCAATCTCAGCACATTACCTCTCATCATCAAACAATTTGCAGATCCTGCAGTAGTATTTTGCCATGGATAAGTTGTGGCACGCAGCAGTTGAGCATGTGGGGCCTATTGGCTGAATCACCAAGCACTTCATACACATCATCTTAACAGTAGCTTTCCTGCGTACATATTTTAAGCAGCAGAAAACTGTTAAGAAAAGGAAAAAAAACATCAAATGAGCAAGTGTAGAAGTAGGAAACATAAAAAAGAAGAGTCTGTATACCTCTCCATAGCATGATCAGCCACATCATCATGGCAATGTCTGCATGTGTAAAGATGGTTACAACAAGCAGCAACTAGCTTACAGTTCCTCTTGTAGTGTCCACAGCCAAAAACTAGTTTGATTGGGTCCTTATAAGATGGGCACCGTCCTGGTGCTTCTTCCTCATTACTTGATACAGGAACTTCTAAATGAGATTTCTGTTGCGTTATAATCCAGCGGCTGAAGCACCAGAAAAGCTTCTGTCAGATTGATAGGCAGTTCATAGACTTAACTTTCAGGCATCACGCAGAAAAAGAATCCAAAATTAGGGTCTATGATCAATGCATAACGATTTCTATTGGCATAAAAAAAGCGGCCTTTGTGATGGATAGGATCCAGGAATTAGTAGGGATATATACTAGCCGCTCGACTCTGAAAAATTTGGCCAATTTTCTTCAATTAAGTAACAAGTAATTTATCTACTCTGAAAGACATTAATTTATTGGATTCATGGATATGCCAAGAGTCATGACTCGTCTGATTTTGTATTGTTTCTTGGTTGAACTTGAAATGAATGAGTTGGTTAGATAGAGAGGATCTTTAGATTATGTATAATGCTAAGGAAATTCTAATTCTCTAGGTACAAAGCACATAAACAAATTAAGGATTTTCACGAGTCAAGCTGTTGATTATCTGGTAGCATTATTTACAGGGAACTCAATATTTCATTTGACAACCTTAAACAATTATGAAGATAAGAGCATTTACCACCAACCTCATAAGAAGGTTCTGGATGGCGCATGATTTCTTTTGAGGATCCAAAGTGGAGTCACACGATATTCTTCGAATTGAAGCCTCCAGTTCTTCCTGACTCACTGTAGGAAGATGCTCCTGATTTCTGAAGTCCTCACTGACTTGTAAATGTTGGGTAGGTTTATCAGTTTGTTTTACAATATCAGCTGGTTCCTTGCATTTCTTCCTTCCACCCCCAGCAGAAAATGCAGGAATTTCTGAAAACTGGTGACTATTCTTGCCAGTGGAGACCTGTCCTTTATCATACACATCCATATTTTCACGTTTTTTAGGCACCGTTCGGTCTTGATCATCAAAGCCTCTGTTCAGAAGATAAGAGGACAAAATTTTCAGTGGCTCTCCACTCCAAGATGGAGAAATATCTTTTGGCTCCTCTTCCACCTTAGCTACATCATACCTCTTCATACCTTCCCACCATTCTTTTAACCAATCATCGAACATTGTATACCTAGTAGCCCTACGCCATAAGGACATCATTGCCTGCTGTTCTTCTGTCGTCAAAGATGCCATTAGCCATGGTATCATTTCCTGTAGAATTTCAGCTCTTGTTCTTCCAAGCATGCGTCCTATGATCTTTTCTTGCTCTTCGATGGAAAAACATTCCCTAAATAAGGGCCAAAGTTCAGTTTCTTCACGGTTGACGTGGTCGCAGATTACTTTATCCATTGATTTGCACATATCATGGAGCTTCAAACAAAGCTGATGGTAGTTTTGCATTCTCTGATCCAGTACATCCATTCCAATTCTACAGACTGACATGTTCAACCCAGAGATCTCCTCCAAGATGAGTGAAATCTTACTGAAGAGGTCAACTTCCAGTTTGTGATCAATGGTATAGGACTGGCTAATATTTGTGGCCTTTCCCTTTCCCTCCAGAGCTGGAAAAGCAATCTCATCCTCTGAGTCACTGTGAATTTGGTAAATAAATCGGACAAATTTGAAGCGCCTACAGAAATCTGTGAGGTCCTCAATATTTTCACCTAACGTAGCTGAAACATTGACAAGGTTCTCCAAATCTTTCTTGAGAGCTTTGTGGAAGAAAAATATGTGGTCCACTGGTCTTGGCTCAAGATTGAAAATGGAACTAGCACTGCTCCTTTCATAAGAAACTTTGGGAAACGGCAATAAAATCATTGATGTTTGAGGGGAGAAAATATGTATATTGATGATATTAGAATATGGTGTGCCGTATTTCTGAGAATTGCTACCGTCACAAGATGAAGAACTTGACGCCCATTCATTGGCCTTGATGGCTGTGTGTGGTAGCGGTGCCACAGGTTTAGGGCTATTACAAGGGTTTACATTTGAAACTAGGGTGGAAAATGTGTCATCTTCGTTTGCATGCTCGGTGAGGAAAAAGCTTCTGCTCTTGAACATCTCCAACAACTCTTTTCTGAATTGGTCAATAGAGGTTTTACCTGAATAGCCTCTGCGTATCCACTCACACAACAGAAATGTGAAATTATTATTATTAGCTAGGGGACCTTCTTCTGGCTTTAAGCTATGCATGATGGAGTTGCAGTCATCCTCAGACAAATGAGCAGAGAACCAAGTAACCATGCACTTCAGCAGCCCAAGTGGCATAGAACGAACACTTGTGTATAGGAGCAATTGCTGGAATTCATGAGCCAAGTTCTTGCTAATGAAGGGGAAAACCTGATAGAAACTGAAAATTCCAGGTGACTAAAATAAAAGGCAAACTTCTTGTTGACAAATGACAAATGACAACAGTTACAAATGCATGCTCCATTTGGATAGATGTGGATAACAAGTGAAGGGATTTAGCTCAAAGTTAGATTTCCCAGCCACATAGGAATTTTGACATTGATTTTGAGAGCTTTATTCTAATGGATTTGAAATAACTACTTAATATATCGTTTAGAAATCTTTCATGTTAGGATATTGTAGTTACAAAAGGATCGCAACACAATATCTCTTCCAATTCTAATTGATTTTCTGCCTAGCTTCACAAGCCATCAATAGCAAACCTCTTATAGATTTCGTTGCTATTGAACATAAAACTCCTATTACAATCCACATCTATCCAAATGGATCTTGAAGGAATTTTAAGGTGCTTTTATAAGTTGCAGGTGGAAGTAAAATTAGAATTGATTATCGACAGAGTTCAAAACTAATCTTAAAGTGCAAGTTTGAAAGGGTTAACTGTGCCCCTCCATAATTTTATCGACCACATGCAATGAAAGAACTACGGAGTAAAGAACAGCTTACCTCTATTTCTAGTGAAGAAAAGTGTTCGCTGATTCCTGTTGCAAATAACTCCAGTTCCCCACAAAGCTTCTCCACATAGTTGCACAAAGTCATCCCATTTTGATCCTCATGGTAAAGCAACCTCTGTAATCCTTCAATTTGAGTATTAACTTGGAATCTTTCTTGGCAATGAAATAGAATGCCATCGGCAAGTTCATTCACTACAGGGTTAAAAGTTTTATTCCATGCCATACTGCAGGAAAAAAATGAAACAGGATGACTCAACTGAATGGTGAAGAAAAAATACAGCGGAATATCATCTCCAAGACAGCCACCAAGAAGGACGGCCTTAAAAATGTAACTTCTCCTAAAGCCCTGGAAAGTACCTGTAGAAGATAAGGACATCTGTGAAAAACTTTAGCAGGACAATTGCCGAATCTAAAGTTGAAAATTCTCGTGATCTCCTTATTTGATATAGGTCCTTCAAAATGTCTTTCAAATCGTTTCTGATTGCACTATGCCAAAGACAAAGACCATCAATAGGACTGGGTTGAATAGTTGTCTCGCAAGAAGCTTTCTTCAACCACCATTTGTCTCCATGAAAGCTCTTAGATGCACATGCTTTAATCAGATCCTTCGAACTTGCAAGCGAATTAGGAAGACAATATCCTTTCCCAAATTCATTGTAAACCGCATATGAAAATGAATTCTTGTTATGAAGCCAGGAAAATACAACCTTCAAGGTAGAGTTTAACTTGTTTCAACCAGATGTTAATCGAAAATAGAGAAAGAATCTAGCTCAGAGTCTACCTCTTGCAGTGGTTCTTCCTTAGGTATGATTTCTTGGATACAATGCAGAATATCCTCTTGTTCGAGTGGGGAAAGGAAAGAAGTCAACCATGGCAAAAAATCCTCCAACAGCATAATAGGAACGTTACAAAGAAACTGCCAAATAAGTGAAGCCTGTTCTTCAGAAGAGAATTGCTGCATCAGCAAAGGAAAAACCTGCAAAAGAATGGGAACACAGTAATGAGGGGTGTATAATCTCAATACATTGATAAACATGGGAAAAAATAGGAAGGAAAACGAAGAAGTGAAATTATAGGTACCTGCTTTTCTTCTTTCAGCATATGCTGGCAAATGAGAGTCTGGATGGTACCAATACAAATGACAAGTTCTTGAAGTTGCTTGGAAGTACTATCCTCTCTCCCCATTAAAACATTTAAGCAATCAGAAATAGAGTTGAATAGGTCATCTATGCTTTTATGCTCAAGTGTGTATGTACAAGTCACATTTTTTACATGGAAATCGAGTGCCATAAAGATAACCTGCCAAAAAATATGAGATCAACCACTCGAAGCACACTATGTATGGATACAATGTGGAAAGGGCAGTAGGCACACTTCTAGAACAGACATTGTAATAAACAGTTCTCCCTATCATTGTCGTACTTAACATAAGTAATTCTTGGCCCAGACACACCAACACTCTCTGAAATTAACTACAAATAAGCCTTATCATCTATTGTGAGTTAATTTACATTAACTCTAGATTCAAACCAAAATTTAAAAAAAATAAACGAATAATTGAATAGATAGAGGCTGCAATTTCACTTTGATTCTCACCCCTCAAATACCAAAATAATGCTAATTGTTTTTACTTCTCACTAAGTCTTATTAAAATTGTGCTTTTTGACCCTTGCTGTCCCTCTCCTTTTGCAAAAACTCCAAACTCCATTACTGTTGCAAAATTATATACCGATATATCATTTTGAAATGACTTCTAGATTTGCCAAACCAAACTAGACAGAGCCTCAAGTCCCAATAATTAGGGTCGGCTACATGAATTCATTTTTTCCTGTGAGCGATGTCGAGACATTAAAAAACCTAGATGCTTTTGAACTGACACCTTTGATGTCAATTTTGGTCTAACCCCTCCCCTTAGTGTTCTTCTCAACCGTAACCATATCACTCCTTCTAACTTCCGCATCGGTCAATCCACGAAGACATATCCTGAAAGTAATAAAATATTCAAGTTTAAAGGATCTGGTGGAGTGCACTACAAAAACTCACACTTCAAATTGTGAAGTACGGACAGCAAAGAACAGATGATAAAGATGCTCTTAAAGGTCAAAAACTCCATTTTCAAGCTCCATCACGTATAAAAAATTTACAGAATTTTGATTGGTTTGTACTTTAAACTTGGATGCTAGCTTAAAAAACTACAAAATTTTAATTGATTTGTGCTCTAGTTAGGTTAATAAGTGATTTAACAAGAAGACAAGAGGGATATTATGGTCCTTTATAGTACTCATAACGTATGTAACAGTGCAATTCAGTGCACAACTCATAAGATAAGATGATAGGAGTGTGTGCTAGTTTTGAACTGATGAATCCGCTACTCGTTTCAAAACATAGGAGTTCAAATTGAAATTTGCCCGAAAAAGTAGGGCCGACAAATGAACCGAACAGTTAATCGTTCAAGCTTGGTTTGAAACTACTAAAACTATGATCGAGCTTGGTTTGATTACAAGATGAACCAATCTCAAACGAGCTTTAATCAAGCTGATCACGAACCTAGTTTGAACGAGACGAGTAATTTGTTCGAGCTTGGTTCGAAAGCTTAGCGAGTTTTCAAAAAGATGTTCTAAGTTTTATTTCTTTTTATGTAACAAACCATCTCAAACAAACTTCTAACAAGTTACCAAGAGTTCAAACTCGAGCAGTTCGTTTATTAGCCCTACTAAAAAGTGATTGACTAAGAGCAGACTAACCTCGTCCTCGGCAGTACAGTGATACTTATAAACAATCTTCAAGAACTCAAACCTCCCACGGAAGTCAACGAGAATCAGGTAGCGGCCGCCTGAGCCCTTCTCCTCTGTCGCCTCCACCGTCACTCGCCGGATCTCCTCCAGCTCCGCCTGTATCGCCTTGTGGAAGTAAACCAGTAACACAATCGGTGATTTCGAATTCGTCGTCATCGTCAACGGAGGTTCCACTTCCTTGTCCTTTGCCGGCACGCATTTTGGTTCGCGGCCGCCCATTTAACGCCGGACCAGATACACCAACCACCATCAACGGGGCAAGGATTAGGGAAAGGGGGGAGAAGCTTAGAATTGGAATCTGCAAATGAATATAACGACGACTCTGTCTTCGTTCTGGGGCGCGCGCGCTCTCTCTCTCCTCTCCGTACTTTCGTTGCCACGTTGGCAGATTGGGACGTTATACCTAACGGCCAGAGGATGAGAATATATCGTTTTGTTCGTTTCTTGTTATCTCTGTACATGCATTATTTGCCTTTACGGAAAAAAAGAAGGAAGAAATGGATTTTTTTAAAAGTCATTTTAGCCAAAAATTCTAAACATTTGATCATTTTAAGGGTAAGGAGTAAGGACAAAGAATTTTTACAATTGAACAAAAAAACAAAAAAATATGTGAAATTTTTAAAAAAAAGGACAAGGAACTTTTACAATGGGACATAAAGACAAAAAAAAAAAAAAAAATAGTGAAATGTAACTAATTTTTAAAATTTCAGATTTCGTACATAAAATTCAAAAAATTGCCACCCCACCTTTCGCCGACTACCACCCGACTTCACGCTGACCACTTTCGACGACCAAAAAAATTAGTGAAATGTCACTAATTTTAAAAAATTCTAATTTCGAACATAAGATTCCAAAAAAACACCACCCCACCTTCGGCCGACCACCACCCCACCTTTGGTCGACCACTTCCGGCAACCAAGACAATTAGTGAAATGTCACTAGTTTTTAAAAATTCTAATTTCGAACATAAAATTCAAAAAAAATCACCACCCCACCTCCGGCCGACCACCACCCCACCTTTAGCCGACCACTTCCGGCGACCAAAACAATTAGTGAAATGTCACTAATTTTTAAAAATTCTAATTTCAAACATAAAATTAGTAAAATGTCACTAATTTTTAAAAATTCTAATTTCGAACCTAAAATTCAAAAAAATCACTGCCCCACCTCCGGCTAACCAACACCCAACCTCTGGCCAACCACTTCCGGCGACCAAAAAAATTAATGAAATGTCACCAATTTTCAAAAATTCTAATTTCGAACAAGAAATTCAAAAAAATCACCACCCCACCTCCGGCTAACCCACACCCCACCTTTGGCCGACCACTTCCGGCGACCAAAAAAATTAGTGAAATGTCACTAATTTTCAAAATTTCTAATTTCAAACCTAAAATTAAAAAAAAAATCACCGTCTTGCCCCTCAAATTGCTACATACAACTCACTTCAAAAAACTCTAACTCAATTTCTTGTAAACATAACCCCCCCTCCACCACCACTCTTCTTCTTCCTCCCTTTTTTTTTCTTGCTTTAGGATTTCTTCAAATCCTCCCCCTTACTTTCTACACAATATCAACCAAAATTGAATACATTCCTCCTCCTTCCTCATCTCTCTCAATGGAAGTCTGAGTTCGACCAAAAAATGTGACAAGAGGTAACACATTTCAAGCCCGAGTTCACTATGTTCGAAACGGGCGCATTGGTTAACTCTTGAATTTGTCATATTATTTCGGTATTTAAAACTTAAAAATTTCAGTGATTGTCGAGAGTTAATATCTGGTAGAGTTGATATCGAAAACTGGTATACAATGCGGGAGTTAATATCCGAATTTATTGACATTTTTTAGGGGTTAATATCCGAAAATGGCCGGTCATCTATATACACGAAGTGCGGGAGAGAGAGAAGAGACGGTACTTGTTGGTGGTCGTTGCCGGTCGTTGTTGGGATGGTCGTTTAGTGGTGAGTCAAAGGAGAGGGAGCTGGGAGGAGATTTGAAACTTTGGGGAACAGAAATACAATAAGGGCATTTTTTGAAAGTTCAAGGATTTTTGTGTGGTTTGTATTTAGCAAAAATGAAAATTCGCCACCTCATCTAGGTTGTATGTAGCAATTGGGTGGTATATAGAAATGGGTTGCGAATGGAATCACCCTTTATAACAGTACATAAAGCGCGGGCGAGGTTAAACTAGGATAAGTTACTCCCTCCGTCTCAAATTTCTTGTTCACTTGCACTATTCATGACACCTCAAAAAATTGTTTACTGTTATATATACTATTTAATATAGATCTCGTTTGATAGTTGTCGATGAGTTCTAGTATTAAACAAAGTTTTCAAAATTGCATGTAAAAAAATTATAGATTGAAAAGTTTAAGCAATTGAAAATTGGCACACATGCACGTAAATGGACAGGAAATTCGGGATGGGCTCACTGGCGGCTCCACCCTATGGGGTGGATGGTCACATGACCACCCTAAAAAAATTTTTGTACTAATAATACATGTAAAAATTTGTACAAATTTTAGGTTAGTTCATGTTTTGAACACCCAACCGAAGTATGAATGAACACCCAGTGCAAAATTAAATGAACACCCACCAACAAATCAGTCTACTTTGAACAACCTAAATTGCATCCCGTTATAGCCCAATCATAGGTGACACCACATATAAGAAAATGTGGTCAATTGAACACGTTTTTTTATTTTGTTGTTATATTGCATCTAGTAATTTTATCTAATATTTTGTTTGAACACTTAGTCCTATACTATAAACAAAACACATTGCAATTCAAGTGATTTACAATTGAATACTTAATATACCATCTCAAAACAAGATAGACATCTTAATGACAAAAAAATGGAGAGGAAAAAATATCTATTGGTATCGCTATGGTGTAGTTTTTCTTAGAGCAGACAATCCAAAATAAAAAAACATATGTTTAAAAAGATCTGTGCAAACGTATTTGCTACATAATTTTCTAAAAAAATAAGCATATTTATGCTCCTATTTGATTTTGGTTTGGTAAAAATATAAAAAAAAAAACTGAAAAGAACAGCAATGTTTTACATGTTTTTGTATTTTTGAGGTCGCATTATACACACTAGTATATGAAATTTTGTGAAGATACGACTGATTGGTTAAGCTAATAGAGTTAAAGGTAATTTCTGAACACCCTATTAAAAATTCCTGGAGCCGCCACTGGATGGGCTAGACCAATACGAGGGTTTGGTGGTTTCGGGTTGAAATACATCTGTGTGCGAGGCTTCTGCCTCACACGTGGAAAGTGCTTCTCTCCGTGTGCCCATCCTAAGTCTGTGAAGAGAGAAGATTAACTTGGCCACCTGGTCATGCATGCTGACTCATTTTGTGTGATTACCGGCGGAGATATATTATGGCTCTTTGGTTATATTATTAGAGCCGGCGTATTCTAATAGATTTTGACCTTGTCTAGTAATATTGAGTATAATTTTGAATAACATTTCATATAATTTTTATGTCATTGTCTTATAATTGAAATATATGAGTCTATCCAGTGAGCTTTTAGTTTTAGAGGGTGTTTGGGAACCAACTTTTCAGCTTTTTATTTTTGGCTTTTTGGTTTTTTGGATTATGGCCAGAATGAGTTTTGAATCTAGAAGGAGTGTTTGGGAGAAATGTGCAAAATGCATTTTGCAAAAGTAGTAGTATTTGGGAGAAAAATGATGAAAATGAGTTATGGATTTGTTTTTACCAATTTACCCTTGGTAGAAATGGTCATTGGTAGATTTTTTTTTTTTAAAACTAACATAAAAAATCAAACTTCATATTTTCCTACAAACCCAAATACAGATACTCAGTAAGTTTCAAGAAATGTGAAGAAAAGACTAATAAAAAATTATGCAAAAATAAGAGAAAACCCAGAAAATTAAAGAACTTTAGAGTTCCATTACTGGAACAGAGGAATCAATCAATACCAACATTAAAAAACGAACATCAAAATTCACAATCAGTCCCTCAAACACAACAAAAACACATTTTCCAACAAACCCAATACAAATTCCAAATAAGTCAGCAAATAAGAAGAGGGCAGATTGTTTTGGGTAACAACTTCATCATCTTCTTCTTGACAAATCGTACACTCTCTCACATCATCTTCATCTTCTTCTTGACAAATCGTCGTCTTCATCTTCTTCTTGACAAATCGTCATCTTCATCTTCTTCTTGACAAATTGTACACTCTCTCACAATCTTTGTGACAGATTCAAAGCAACAGTCTCACAATCTCAAATCGTACACCTCCCAACAGTCTTTCCCTTTCATTGACAGATTCAAAGCAAGCTGAGGCGATTAGTGACGAGCAGCGACGAGTAGATCGGTGGAAGAGGATAACGTTGGGGGTAGATATGGGAGAGAAAAGATGAGGGGAAAATTAGAAACAAGAATGAGAAAACAAGAATGGGAAAAGGAAGGGCTCACCTGTTTTTGAGTTTTTGCCTCTAAAGTAGAATTTGACAAATGAGTTCTCCAGAATGTATTCTCCGTAAAAGTTGGCCAAACAGCCAGAATCGAAAAAGCAAAATGTGAAAATGTGAAAACATGGCGCCCAAACAGGCCCTTAGTTTACAAGTTTATTTCAAAAATAAAATAAAATATTAGGTTACTCTGTGGAGCGTATTTGTAGACTTAATTTATGGCATTGCTAGGGCCAATTGTTTAAACATGTGTAGCATTTGCAATTTATTTATTCTTATCAAATAATTGTAGTATTTGTTTTGTCTATTAGCCTCTCGATTATAAAATTGGAGATTCACAAAATGTCTGTACCCCTTTTTTCACTGAATCATGTTTGAAAATCTCAAACATTATTTTAATGCAGTGTTCAATTCATTATCTATTTCAAGTTGTTATATACTCCCTCTGTTGTTTCTAAATAAGAGCCCCACTTTCTCTCTTTTATCATTTTTTAAATAAAAAAATAAACTACTTCCGTATATCATTTCTTGAATTTTTTCGCACCAAATTAAAGTAGAGTACTTTAATTTGGTGCGAAAAAATTCAAAAAATGATACACGGAAGTACTTCATCTGTTGATTTGAAAAATGACACGACTTTTCGTAGTGGACTCTTAATTTGGAACGGAGGGAGTAGTATGTTTGGCTTCGTGTACCACGATTTTCTTCATGGCTCAAGGTGAGTTACACTCCTGAACTTGTTATCCGAAAAGAGGGCAAAATAGAAAAAAGGACAACTTTCTCACTGAGTCCAAGATTTAACACCAATGAAAATGTTATTGGTGAAAACTAACAAAAAGCGGTCTTTTTTTGGAGGCATGATTGAAGATGCTCTAAGAGTGATCACAATTTTTGGGTCAGTCCAGTTTGGGCCTAACGGTAAGGGAGCGTGGTTTCGGATGGGTGGGTGGAGGTGACGTCCGGTGGCTGTTTGCTGGTTTGGTTTGGTTTGGTGGCGGCAGTAGGTTTGGTTTCTAGCTGGGATTTGTTTCTTTGTGGTTTGAGCTTCAATGTTTGTATTTTGTATGTCCTTTTTTAGCTAGGCTATTAGGTGTTTTGGGATTGGCCCACTGGATATTTTGTGGGCTTTGACTCATTTGGTATTTTAATTTTTTCAACTTTGGCTGGAGTCTCCGATCCTCTCTCCCAGCTTAGGCCTTCTTTGGCATAAAAGTGGTTTTTGGTTTTTTGGTTTTTTTATTTTGTCTTTATTCAATTTTTTTTGCATTTGTTAGTTTCGAGTCAAGATTTTGTGGTTTCTGGATTCCTCTCGGCGAGACGAATCTAACGAGTATAAATTTATGGTCAAACCAAATATTTTTTTGAATAAAGCCAAAATAGGTGGATTATTGACGAATAATCCAAGTATTTCGGCTTTATTCAAAAAAATATTTGGTTTGACCATAAGGCCTCGCTTGGATGGAGGATAAGGCAGCCGGATAATTTTTCACCCCCTCAAAACCATGGGTCCCACAGCTAAGCCACCGTTTGGCAACTCCACAAAACAGCCGGATAAAATTTCACCCCTTCTTCAGTTATACCCCTGCAAGGGTCTTCTCCCGGATAATTTTTGGGCACCCTGGACCTCCCCAAAAATTATCCGGCTCTAGAGGGGAAGGATTTTGTCCATTTCACCCCTCCTTATCCCCCTCCCCCAACCCCCACACACAAAAATTTCTTGCTACTATAATTTCTAAAAACAAAAGAAAATTTTCAATAACTGTCAAAACAAAAAAAAAAAATTACAGACCGCAGATCTTGGTCAGTGTGTCTTCGTGATCATCTTCATTGAAGCTCCCATGGTGGTTTTGTTGGAGGACAAAAATCACAGACCACTTTCATGGAAGGATGAAAATCCAAGATGCTCCGATGGTGGGTTTTTTCGGATGGATTTGAAGCTCTCGTAGAGTAGAACAATCTTCCCTCCTGGCTCTTGGATTGAATCCGAGGTTATTGCCTTCGATTTTGGGTTTGAAGTATGAGATTGGGTTTGGGTTGGGAAAGAGAGAGAGAGAGAGAGAGGGAGAGAGAGAGTCCATCGAAAAAGGAAAAGAAAACAAAATATTATGTGTTCTCTGAATCTGGAAAAAGAAACACATATGTAGAAATTGTATTAGACCCCTCCAACTATTTACCAATTATTCTACCAATTAACCTATTTATTGTACTTAATTGTAAAAAAAAATCAATTTTTTTAAGAAAAAAAGAAAAGGGCAGAAGAGTAATTTGACAGTTTTTACCTCATCCACCCCCTCTTATTTATAAAACATCCAAACCAAGTCAAAAATTATCCCCCTGTTTAATCCCTCATCCAAACCATCTACTTTTTTATCCCCTTCCATAAATATCACATCAATGTGGGCCAACCCTCCAAAAATAATACCCCCTCTTATCTTATCCCCCTCTAAAACTTATCCCCCTAAAAATAATACCTCATCCAATCGGGTCCTAAATTTATACTCGTTAGATTCGTCTCGCCGAGAGGAATCCAGAAACCACAAAATCTTGACGCGAAACTAACAAATGCAAAAAAAATTTGAATAAAGATGAAACGAAAAAACCAAAAAACCATAAACTACTTTTAGGCCAAAGAAGGCCTTAATGTAACATTTAACAAGTCAAAATTTGCCAGGTCGGAAAATGTTTGTGTACCCTTAAATTTCACTATTCCTCTTTAGGTCCACCATTTCAGACTTTCATGCTTAAAAGTTG
Organism: Vaccinium darrowii; assembly: GCA_020921065.1. Classification (NCBI taxonomy): domain Eukaryota; kingdom Viridiplantae; phylum Streptophyta; class Magnoliopsida; order Ericales; family Ericaceae; genus Vaccinium; species Vaccinium darrowii. Next base: position 30,609,542 of record CM037159.1, read on the forward strand.
GAGTAATTGTTCTATTGTTACCAACATTTAGAGTCGTTCCACTAAGCTGACTTACAAAACAAGTCTCTTTCTTACAACACATCAACCAATTTCACTCGATGCCTTATTTAGTTTAAATGAGTTTGTAAAATTGGGCTTTAATAGCTTACACTCACTAAATTCCAAATATACCAAATTGTTTTACCTTTTAAGTTCCTTTATGCTAGCAGCATTAAAAATTAATTAAAAAAAAAAGAACTGTTTGATTCTAAAAATCTACTAAAAAATAAATTGCCGGAAAAACCTACTTATTTGGGGATTTCGAAGTGATAAGAGTAAAAGTATTCAAATTTGTTGTGCTTCTTTAAATTATATTTCCCCCTAAATTATTTGCTCGTATCCAGTTATCCATGAAAGATAATTAGCACAGCTGTAGGATTAGATGGATCTTGAAGTCATTGTCTCGTGCACCATACCGACATTAATGAATTGCCCAACCACTCGTTCAAAATTGAAAGCTCGTCTTCTTAGGCTCAGTTTTTCAAAAGATTTTAGCACCCAGGTGCTAAAATTATGATATTTCAAATTAAAAAATGAAATAGTTTCGTGTATCGTTTTTTGATTTTTTTGGCATGGAACCATTTCATTTTTTGATTTGAAATATCATGATTTTGGAAAACTGGACCTTATTCTCATAGGCTCATAGCAACAATATTCTCTCTCGCGCTCGTAAGGTGGTCCTGATATCTCTATCAGTCAAGCTGCGTGTAAGTTGGTTCGGACACCCTTAAATTAGTCATTGTTCCTAATTAGCCTGGATTGAAGGATCTGGAAATGGTGAACTACTTGGGTGCTTGAACCTTTCTTAAATGGGTTCTCCGTCCCTTCTCGGTCTTCCTAGTCCCCGTCGGGGGAAAAAAAAAAAAAAAAAAACGTCATCGCTCCTTTTGCTGGACCAACGGAGGTCTGAACTAATATTCTTAGTCGACCATGGAACAATCTGCTCTCTCATATCAACAGTATTCTCTCATGTGCATGTAACCTGACCCAGACACCCCTGACCTTTTGAAAAAGAAAAACACAATATATTCTCTCTCCCCACTGGTGCACATACACCAGGCTGGCCCGGGCTTATACTAGATAATAATGAGAGTAGTGCATTCCCAAGCCCGATCCAATTATAAACGAGCTTCATTTAATTTGCCCAAGCCCAACCCAAATAAAATTTAAATTTCCCAAACCCGTCCAAAAAGTCCATTTATCTTACTAAAACATAGTATTACAAACATAAATTAATCAACCATAACGATCACAATTACAATTCACAACCATAATAATATATTTAAAGTTCCAAGTTCTTACAAAAATATTAAAAATAGACTATAAATCAAAGTGCAATTAAAATATTCAAAAAGATGAAACTCTCCGATGTATATCAATCTCTATATGTAGTATTTAAATAAAATATTATTTAAATCGGACCGGACCTAGTCGGGCTGGGCTTTAGAGGAGTTTTCCAAACCCAGCCCATTTAGTAAACGGGCTTAAAATCTTAACCCAACCCTGCCCTATGGGCCTGAATGTTTGTTTCAAGCCCTAAAAAAATTGGGCTGGGTTGGGCGTGCTACCGGCCGGTGTGCACCGGCACCAACTACAGTGTTCTCGCTCATTTTTGAAAACCATCACTTTTATAATTTCAGATTTTTAATAGGAAAATACGACGTTAAACATGTTGTGTCACCCAAGATATTAAGGCTTTGTTTTAAAGATACACAAGAGCGGCATTTATCATGACGGCACCTTTACTTACGGGGTAGTTAAAAACCTAGTTCCTTTCATCTAGTCACTAAACATCTCAGCAACATTTGTTGAATGTGGTCTGTCCAACAGACAATTGACCTTTTTAAATTTGAAAATATGACTTATACATAGTTTTCCAAAAGATTTTAACAACTCAGCTGCTAAAATCACCAAGATTTTAGCAAATGAGTTCAGGAGGTACTAAAATCATGGTTTTGATATAAAAAAATTAAGTGGCTCCATGTATCGTTTTTCAATTTTTTTCGCACCAAGTTAAAATACTCCTCGTGTACTGTAATTCGGTGTAAAAAATTCAAAAAATAATACACGGAAACACCTAATTTTTTGATTTGAAATACCATAATTTTAGCACCTGCTGAAATCATTTGCTAAAATCACCATGATTTTAGCAACTTGGTTGCTAAAATCTTATGGAAAACTATGCCGATGTTCAAGAAAGTTCTGCTTACGACGTCGTATTGGAGGAAGACGGACATTTCTATGAGCATTGAATATTGTATTGGTTAAGTACGATTCCATATCCGCATTTTTCTAAAAATATTTTTTCTTATAAATGGACTCTTGTATCTTGCTACATCATTGACTCTCAAAATAAATTATTAGAGCAACTCCAAATATTGTATTTATTCAAAATGCAATATTGGATGTGAAAAATAGTGACCATCGACTTTTAAAGCTCCCCACTGCAAGTTTAAACAATTGAGCAACAACTAAAAAATAATCAGCCTTCGGGCAGTTTTATCTGATCAAAAAAATAATAACAAATACAACATAATTAAATAAAATTTTTTTTTTGAAGAGCATAATCAAATAATTAATGATAGCATTTTGTTGGACAATAGTAGTATTAACTTTGACCGTTAATGGACTTCTACATCCACAATTTGGGCTCCCAAATTTTATAAATGGCCCCCACTCAGTTTTGGGCTCCAAAATTCTAAGCTGGGCCTTTTGTTTGCAGGTGTGTAAAACCCAAAAGCCCAACAAAAGCCTTCATTTTTCCGAACAGAATCATTAAAAGGATAGCTTAAATTTTTTTTTTTTTTTGGGGACACCAGAAAAGAAGAAAACAAACTACGATCTCTCAAAAGCCACCCCACTCATGTTTGCTTCCAGCAATGGAATGATGTTGTCCGGCAAGGTAATATGTGTTATGGATTTTATCGCGAACACCTGTTCAATCCTACAACGCAAACGCCCCTACGGATCTTGGGAACAATGAATCACAGAAAAAATAAGCAAATAAGTGCGTAATGAAAAACCGGAAGGAAAGCAAGACGCAAGATATACGTGAAAAACCTCAACGTGAGGAAAAACCACGGGAGCCACACCAGTCCACTATGAAATCGAATCAAAGAGTACAAGTCTTCTCACAATCTCTCTGAGATTGGTTTTCTCTTGCCTCTCTCTATTTTTCACGCTCTGAAAAACTAATTTTCGATGACAGAACACACAGCCGGCCAAAACCCTAAAAAAGGCATATAAGGCTCTCGGTAGCGCTACAGGGAAACACCTGTAGCGCTACAAAACGCTCTGTCTAAAAGTTAGGTCCTAGGTAGCGCTACACCAAAAACATGGTAGCGCTACCGCGAGGTTATCTGCACTCCCAACAATCTCCCACTTGAAGATAACCTGAAGCATCCGCAAATAAACAACTGCAAACCCAAATGATCTCAATCAAAACCGTGGACGTAGTCATCTGACCCCTCTTGGTGTGACTCCAGGCCCATCATCTCTTCAAGCATGAAGGACAACTGAAGTTGAACACAACTTCAGTTTCTAAACAGTAACAGACTTGGTCAACATATCTGCCAGATTTCGATCCTCCAAAATCTTCTCTAGCAACAAATCCCCATCCTCCAAAAGCGAACGGATAAAATGGTACCTCAAATCAATATGCTTTGTCCTGGCATGGAACACTGAATTTTTGGCAAGGTGTATAGCACTCTGGCTGTCACTGAAAAGAACGCAGTTCTCTTGCTTCAAACCCAACTCCTCCAAGAAGCCCTTCAACCAAATCATCTCCTTTGCAGCCTCAGTCACGACCACATACTCAGCTTCTGTCGTGGATAGTGTCACTAATTTTTGCAGACGTGAGACCCAGCTCACCGCTGTTGAACCCATAATATAGATATAACCTGTGGTACTTCACCGCGTATCCTGATCACCGGCAAAGTCTGCATCCACAAATCCTTGCACTGTCAATTTCCCTTTCCCAAAACAAAGTGGCAAATCAGTGGTACCTTTCAAATATCGCATGATCCACTTTACTGCTTCCCAATGCTGTTTCCCTGGATTGCTAGCAAACCTGCTCACAACTCCCATTGCATGGGCAATGTCTAGTCTCGTGTTCACCATCGCATACATCAGGCTACCCACGGCCGAGGTATACGGAACCTTGGCCATGTACTCTCTCTCTGCATCTGTCTTGGGTGATTGCCCCTGAGAAAGTTTGAAATGACTTCCCAAGGGTGTGCCAACTGCCTTAGCACTCTGCATATTAAACCTCTCCAGAACACGTTCAATATACTCAGCCTGACTCAATCGCAAGGTCCCCTGAGCCCTATCTCTGCTGATCCTCATCCCAAGTATCTGCTTAGTTGCACCCATATCTTTCTTAGCAAACTCCGTTGCCAACTGTTGCTTCAACCTGTTGATCTCCCTAACACAGGAACCTGCTACAAGCATATCATTTACGTAGAGCAATAAAATGATGTAGCTAGACTCAAACCTCTTGAAGTAACAACAGTGATCTCCATTGCACCTTGTGTAGCCACTGCGCTGCATGAAACCATCAAACTTTCTGTACCACTGTCTGGGAGCCTGTTTCAAACCATACAGACTCTTCTTGAGCCTGCACACCATCTCTCCCTTGTCTTTCACAATGAAGCCAACAGGCTGCTTCATGTAGATTTCTTCATCCAAGTCCCCGTGAAGAAAAGCAGTTTTAACATCTAACTGCTCAAGGTAGAAATTTTCAGCAGCAAACAAACTCAACACCACTCTGATAGTGGCCATCTTCACAACCGGCGAAAATATCTCTGTATAATTGATCCCCTCCTTCTGTTGGAAGCCTTTTACAACCAATCTTGCCTTGTACCTTTTCTTGCCATCACTCTCCTGCTTAAGTCGAAAAACCCATTTGTTCAGCAAGGCTTTCTTTCCTGCGGGAAGCTGAGCTAACTGCCAAGTATCATTGGAACGAAGAGAATCCATCTCTTCCTGCATCGCAGTCTTCCACTTAGCTGACTCGAAAACCTGCATAGCCTCATCATAGCACTCTGGTTCTCCACTGTCCGTCAAAAGCAAGTAATCTAGCGAAGAAATGTATTTTGGATTCGGCTTGGGTACTCTGGCTGACCTCCTCAACTCTCTGACCGCTGAACTAGTCCCTGTCTCTGGAGCTACCTCATCTGAAACTGTCCCCTCTGAAACTGTCTCATCTAAAGCTCTCTCCTCTGCCTTACCAGACCTCCGTTCAACCCCACTGTCATCTGGAAGATCCTCCAACTCAAAGTACAAGGACGTATCTCCATCCAAAATGGTACTCCCACTGCTCTGTTTGCTGACCCTGTCTTTGTACATCACCTTTTCATCAAACACAACGTCTCTGCTTCTGATTATCTTCCGGTTTTTGTCATCCTAAAAACGATAACCAAACTCATCTCCGCCATACCCGATAAAGGTGCACTTCTGTGACTTAGCATCAAGTTTATCCCTGTTCTTGTCGCTAATATGCACATAGGAAACACAACCGAAAACACGTAAGTGTGAGAGATTTACCTCTTTACCACTCCAAACCTCCTCTAGTATGCCAAAATTCAACGGAACTGATGGCCCAAGATTGATCAAATATGCTGCTGTGCCGACTGCATCTGCCCAAAACATCTTAGGCAACCCTGCGTGTATCCGCATGCTCCTAGCACGCTCAGTCAAGGTCCTGTTCATCCTTTCTGCAATGCCATTATGTTGCGGAGTTCCTGGAGGTGTCCTCTCTAAACGAATCCCGAATAGAGCGCAGGCTTTCTTGAACTCCCCCAACTCATACTCTCTGCCGTTGTCGGACCTCAACCTTTTCACCTTTAAATCTGTTTCATTCTCAACCATGGCCTTCCACTTCTTGAAGACTTCAAAGACCTCTGACTTGTGCTTCATGAAGTATACCCATACCTTCCTCGAGTGATCGTCGACAAAGGTAACATAGTAGTAAGAACCGCCAATAGAAGACACTGTAGCTGGACCCCACACATCTGTATGGACAAGCTCTAGCTTCTGAGCCCTGGGAGGTCTGCCGCCTTTCTGAAAGCTAACCCGTTTCTGTTTCCCGAATATGCAATCCTCACACATGTCAATATCCACTGACTCTAAACCCGGTAGCTTCCCATTCGACTGCATAGCCTTCATTCCCTTCTCACTCATATGCCCCAGTCTATAGTGCCATAGATTTGAACTCTCCTTGCTGTCTACAACTGCAAGTGTGTCGCTACCATGTGAAGTCAAGTAAAGTGTACCAACTTTCTTGCCTTTAGCCGTCACCATGGTACCATTGGAGACTTTCCATGTGTCCCCTGTGAATGTTGATGTATAACTAGGGTTGGGCATTTCATCCGCCCCGTCCGAATCCGATCCGATCCCCGATCCGAACGGATCGGCAATATGGAGATCTGTTTGGAGATTGGATAGGATATGGGGATTTTTTAAAAAAATGTTTAGGGATCGGGTAGGGGGTGGAGATAGGTATGTCCCCGCCCCGAATCCGCTCCGAATCCGTTCCCCGATCCATCCCCGCCCCGCTCCGCCCCGTCCCCGCTCCGCCCCGTCCCCGAATCCCCGAAATATAGGGGTCTATGCGTGAATTATGAAACTTTGGAGTTTCATGGAATTTTCTCCAAACATATAGGGTCAAACTAATTTTTTTCCGAACTCATGGGGTCTCACTGTAATTTTGTTCTAGGGTTTATTAAATCTACGTATTGTTCATTATTTTCTGTATTTCATTTGGAAGCACTGAAGCAGCCGCCAGTCGGCCAGCCGCACACACGAAGACGAAGTTATTGTTTTTGGTTTGCGTCCTTCAGCTACACTTCAGACCTGCGTTTCAAGTTGCAAATCCCTGGTACAACTTTTTTCGACTTAGAGTGTATAGCAGGACCTGCGTTTCAACTTTTTTCGACTTCGAATAATTTCGGCCACCATATTTGTGCTGTGCTCGCTTGATCTTAACATACCTCTAAGAAAATCACATTGCATGACTTGAATACTTGATTGATTATTATAGCAGGACCTGCCCAGGCTATCATTTGTCTCATCTTGATCTCTGTCAAGAAGCTGTCGATTTTGCATTTGCAGGTGGAGGGATCTCAAATCTGTTGGTGTTCATCAGATATTTAGTCTTTGATTATTCTCTTCAAATTTGTGGGGTTGTTCGAATCTGATAATGTTAAGTTGAATTGATTTATTAGAGTAATTATTGAATTTGGTTGAACCAACTTTCTTTATGAGTCAAGTGGTTGAGCTTATTTGTATATTTGGTGGGATTGAACGAACAGATAAAATATCACTAATAAACAGTCACTAGGAGATAAAATATCATCTGGTGGGATTTAACCAACTTTCTTTATGTATAGACACCACTAATAAACAGTCACTAGGAGATAAAATATCATCTATAGAATAGATAAAATATTTGGTGGGATTGAACGAACCTGTTGATTTCTCATTTGTCTCATTTGTCTGATTGTTACTGTTTCAGAGAAGCCTAAAATGGATATGAGATCCCCACCCTCAAGATCCCCACGGTCGTCAAGGTAATTACTCTCTCTTTCAGTTGTTTGTTGTTTGTTGTTTAGTCAGTTTAAACAATACAGCTGTTTCAATCAAGTCGAGTGATTTTTTTTTTTTAACATGCAGTTTGCCGACTCGGGAATCTCACTCTATGTCAACTCAAGTCGAATCGAATTCAATTTCAGAAGAAGTCTCAATTCCCGCTGATGAACCGAAGGAGTACACTTCTGAAGGTGATGAAATTTTGTCACAAAGTAATTTAAGGAGTGAACATTGGCCGCATTTTCAGAGGATAATACTTAAGGCAACGGGTGTGTATAAAGCAAGGTGCATATATTGTAAAAAGAAATTGGTTGGGGATCCTAAGAGTGGAACAACACATTTAGGAGATCATGTTAAATCTTGTACGAAAAAAAAAATGATTGATGGCAAGCAAAAGATTTTAACATCTGGTCTTATGAGGGGGGAGGGAAAGAAGGCCAACGTTGAAACTTATAGTTACGATCCAGAATTTGCTAGAAAACAACTAGCTTACATGATTATAATGCATGAATACCCTCTACGTATGGTGGAACACATTTGGTTTAGGAAATTTTGCTATGCTCTAAACCCGGGCTTTAAAGTGGTTTCTCGATACACTATCAAGAGGGACATTTTCAAGATATATGATGTTGAGAAGGTTAAGTCGATGAGGCTTATGGAAAAGAACAGAAGTAGAGTTTCATTGACAACTGATATGTGGACATCTAGCAATCAAAAAAAGGGGTTTATGGTTATCACAGCACATTTCGTGGATGATACTTGGAAGTTACAAAGCCGCATTATAAGGTAAATTCTTAATTAAGTATTTTAATTTTGTGCTAGTTTTTTCGAGCCTTGTCATTGTTATTAATATTTTCTACTACATTCAATGATGATAGTTAGTGTTTTATTTAGGTTTGCGTATGTGCCCTGTCCACACACAGCGGAAGTATTGTGCGAGTTGTTGATGGAGACATTTTTGGAGTGGAATATAGATAGGAAGTTGTCTACTTTGACCGTTGACAATTGTACTACTAATGATGCAATGATTAATCTTTTGTTGGACAAATTTGGAGGTGATCATATTTGGTTTAAGAGCTTCTTTCATGTACGATGTGCTGCCCATATTCTTAACTTGATTGTGAAAGATGGTTTGGATGTCATCAAGTCTTCGATTGAAAAGGTTAGGGATAGTGTTGCATATTGGACAGCAACTCCAAAGAGAGAGGAAAAATTTGAAGATGCAGCTCGTCAATTGGGAATTATGTATGGGAGAAAGTTGTCTCTTGATTGTCCTACAAGGTGGAACTCCACCTTTTTGATGCTTCAAACCGCTATAGAATATAGGAGTGCTTTTGGTCGGTTAAAACTCAAGGATTCCCAATATAAATGTTGCCCAAATGATGATGATTGGTACTTGGCTCAAGACATATGTGAGAGGTTGGAAGTATTCTACAAGGTTACTTTATTATTTAGTGGGACTAGTTATCCTACTTCCAATTTGTTTTTTCCAGATGTGTGTGACATTAAAGTAACCTTGTCTGAGTGGGCTTGTTGTGGGATTGATTTGGTGGAGGAAATGGCCTACAAGATGATTGAGAAATATGACAAGTATTGGGATAATACACATGGATTTTTGGGAGTTGCAGTGGTATTGGATCCAAGGTTCAAGATGACCTTAATTGGTTATTACTATAAGATGATATACGGAGAGGTTCTTGGTGAAGAGATGGCGGAGGCCATTCGGACACGTCTTTATGACTTGGTCACATTGTACCAAGGGAAAACTAACAAGAATTGTGGTGAATCAACTACTTCAAGCAACTTAAGCAAGCCTCCCACTACCTATTTGAAGTGTAAAAATCGCCTATCAGACTTTGATTCCTATAGAGAGAACTTGAAGAAAGCTAAAACTTCACATGTGAAGTCAGAATTGGAATACTATTTGGAGGAGGAAGAATTACCGAGACGTGAGGGTGAGGACTTTGATGTATTGGCATGGTGGAAATCCAATGGTACAAAGTACCCTACTTTGCAAGACATAGCTAGGGATGTGTTGGCGATACCCGTGTCTACTGTTGCATCTGAGTCCTCTTTCAGCACTAGTGGTAGAGTGGTGACTCCAAGTAGAAATAGACTTCACCCTAAGACTTTGGAAGCATTGATGTGTTCCCAAAGTTGGTTGGCAGCCTTTGAGGATGCGGGTAATTTTTTAATTCTCTCTTTTTTCACACTTTTTTTATTCGAATGTGCTTTGTAACATTCATTGTCTTTAATTATGTTTTTAATTGTTGTTATTTTTTTGTTTTTTGAAAGAAGATATTCCAACTATCAATGACGAGGATATGGACATTGATGAGTGTATGTCTGATGTAACTACTATTGATGATTGATCAGGTGATGCGACCTTTTGTCCTTGACTTATGCATTCTTGATGTTCCTAATTAGTGACTTGTTGTACTAATTCTGACAGTTGGTACTGACCAAAGATCTTCTTGATGTTGGGTTTTGCATCTAGGATATGGCTCTAGTTATTTGTATGGTTTCTTCGATCAAGCATGGAAGGAAGGCATGACCAAAGAAGAGGCTGAGGTTTGTTGTCATTATATATGAAGTGCGTATTGGTAGAAATTACCTTTGGATTGCATTAGATTTGGGGACTTGGGATTTTGATATATTTATGAATATTGTCTTTGAGAGTTGAAAAAAATTGGATCCCCGAATCCCCGCGGGGATCCCTGTTCCCCATTTGGAGTGGGGATGGAGGATGGAAATAAATCCCCGTTGGAGATTGGATAGGGGATGGATATGAGTTAGGGGTTTGGGGATTGGGGGTGGAGATAGTGGTCTCCGGCCCCGATCCGTCCCCATGCCCATCCCTATGTATAACCTGCTGCTGCGAGCTGTCCAACCGAAACAAGATTTCTCTTCAGCTTCGGAACATGCCTGACATCTTTCAAACACCATCTGTACCCCTGCGTCGCAATCTGAACATCCCCTCTTCCCACTATACTGCAAGGCTCGTCGTCCCCCAAGTATACTTTCCCAAAGTCCCCTGGTACATAGTTTTGCAGAACCTCCCTGTTAGCAGTGGCGTGGAATGAGGCACCCGAATCAATCACCCACGATTCGGCGTTGCTGTTCATTGCAAGAATAAGTGCATCATGCACAATGTGAGCCTCCTGCTCACCGTTATTCTTCTTCGGTGCTTTGTAAGTTTGTGACATGTGGCCTGTCTGACCACAATTCCAACATTCACCTTTAATAGGCCGAATCTGAGATTTGGCCTTATTTCCCTTACCCTTGGATTTCGACCTGTTCCTGTTCTGATTTTGACCACCCCTGGTTTGGCCTCTGCCCCTCTGCTCAACACTTAGAGCTGAACCTGAACTACCTGAACCATTGATCGAACCCCTTCTGACCTCCTCAGTCAGAATCAAACTGACAACCTCACTCAGTTTCAACTTTTCTTTCCCTGCCGAATTACTAACTGCAGTAACGGTACCCTGCCAGCTCTCTGGCAACTGAGACAGAATTAACAAGGCTTGAACCTCATCATCAAACTCGATATCGACAGACGTAAGTTGATCAACTATCATATTGAACTCACTGAGATGTGACATAAAGGAAACCCCTTCTGCCATAGATAGGTTGAAAAGTTTTTTCATAAGATGTACCTTATTCGCAGCAGACGGTTGCTCGTACATCTTCTTCAGCGCTTCCATAAGCTCCTCCGTCGTTTTCTCCTTCAGAATGTTGTGTGTGACTGACTTGGAAAGAGACAGGCGAATAACCCCTAACGCCTACCTGTCCAGAACGTCCCAATCCTCGTTGCACTCTCCTGTCTTCTTCCCCTTTTCTTTACCCAGCAGCGGCCGGTAAAGATCCTTCTGATACAGATAGTCCTCTATCTGCGTTTTCCAGTACGCGAAGTCTGACCCATCAAACTTGGCGATCCTCTGTTTGCCTTCTTCAGAACCCATAGCTCCCACTGAAACCCTAGCCTGCCCGAACGAGATTAAACCCTAACCTGTCGAACAAAACCTACCGCAACCGCGGCTCTGATACCAGTTGTTATGGATTTTATCGCGAACACCTGTTCAATCCTACAACGCAAACGCCCCTACGGATCTTGGGAACAATGAATCACAGAAAAAACAAGCAAATAAGTGCGTAATGAAAAACCGGAAGGAAAGCAAGACACAAGATATACGTGGAAAACCTCAACGTGAGGAAAAACCACGGGAGCCACACCAGTCCACTATGAAATCGAATCAAAGAGTACAAGTCTTCTCACAATCTCTCTGAGATTGGTTTTCTCTCGCCTCTCTCTATTTTTCACGCTCTGAAAAACTAATTTTCGATGACAGAACACACAGCCGGCCAAAACCCTAAAAAAGGCATATAAGGCTCTCGGTAGCGCTACAGGGAAACACCTGTAGCGCTACAAGACGCTTTGTCTAAAAGTTAGGTCCTAGGTAGCGCTACACCAAAAGCATGGTAGCGCTACCGCGAGGTTATCTGCACTCCCAACAATATGTAACACCATTCTATCTTCTTGATCAACTCCCGTATTTGTAATCCTATTTGCCACTTTTTTGTCCTCTCGGAAAGTGTACTTTAGAGTGCAATTCGTGGCTGTCATAAGTGCTTTGCATTCTTGTATCATGAGATTCTTGTGTGGAGAGTTCTCAAAAGAATCATCAAAGACACTGCAATTGCCGAATTAGAGTCCACCTCCATCGCCTCCATTCCTTCGTTGTCAATCAGCTCTAGACCTCCAAACAGTCCCCAAAGTTAATTCAGTGTCCAAACTAGTGCAATCCTCAAATCCTCCAATTTTCCCAGGTATCCTAGGATTGAGTGACCCCTTTCCTCTCTATTTTTTTGGCCAAACAAAAGAATGTTTATGTTTGTACATAGAAAATTACTGTGGGGGTGTTTTCGCCGGAATGAGCCCCCTGAACCTCCTGGGGTGGAATGAATGGAGGTGAGAGAGGATGATGCACGCCTGGGCCTTTGCTGCACGCTGGTGGTAGTGACCTGCACACGTAGACAACCACGTCAGTGCCTAGCCCGGAATGTGGTGGTCCGGGAAGGCACTCCGACGGTTAAATCAGTCACCGGAGATAAGAAATGCACCGGAGATCTAGAGAGAAGTGGAGTTATGAGGGTAGTAAATGAGGAGATAGAGAGTCCTTTAGTGGTAGTTGTAGTTGGGTATTTATAGGTAGAGGGGCGTGCGTCCCACGCGTTCGGTGCCCCTCACACGCCTGTCATTCGCGCTCAGAATGACATGTGATATGACCTTCATCCCTGCCACAGACGCCATGTCTAGGTTGACGTCATAGCACGTGGGTTCGAGTAGTCAAATCGTCTCGAGACATTCCCCATCACCCACGTGCTCCTGCAGGCGGCGGTGACAGAGTAGGTGACTGCCGCATTTAATGCTCCATCGTGGAATGTGTAGCGTGTCTGATACGCCACCACCGAACTAGGTCAGCCCGAACCCCAGCGTGACCGAAGTCGACCGACTCGGCACGTGAATGGCCCAGCCCCTCGGTCGCTCGGCACATCGCTCGGTTGGAGATCCCGAGAGTGTTTTGAGAGCCAAAAGGAGAATGCCATGTCCTCGGCACTTATCGCTCGGCAGACATCGTTCGAATCTATATTCTTCCAAAACTGCATGCCTGCGCAATCTCCCGAGGGCACCGTACGCTCGGCACCATCGAGGCGGATTGACCTGCATTCAGTTTTACTCATTCTGAGATAGTGACCCTTTTTAGCTCTTTGCAGTTGTGGGGAGGGGCCTTAGCCGACTCCTATATACCCGGCCGCTACAATTACATTGAGGGTCACTCTCCTGTTTATAAATATTGAATCCTAGACCTCACGCTCCAAAGGAGCGCTACACTAGTGACGGAACCAGGATTTGAATTGGGAGGTGGTGTCATTTAATGCTAGTCCTCGTGTGTTTTTGCATGTATTAGTAAGTTAATGAAAACAACAATATTAAGTTGAACTCAAACTTCGTCCTAATCTTTGTTTTCAGTTCAAAAAATAATAATTGCTTGATTCAACTCTCTTATAGTCCTTGAATGAAAGCTATCGAGATACAATTTTCATGATCCGAATAGTTCATTTTTCAAATCGTTATTTTTTCACCGTTTCTGTTAAAAATTAAGTTATTCGGACATCAATAAGAACCTAACCAACTTCTATTCATGAAAAACCGAGGATGGCTCGTGCCACACACCCCTCGTTGCCCTGTTTGACTTGCCGCTAAATCGAAACTTGCAGTTGGATGATCCGTTGTTGGGTAGATGGGGGGCATTGCTAGCAGTCTAGCACCATCATATAAATACACCCGGAAGTCCTTTCCAGTTACGAGTTTTTCTGAAGGCACCCATCAAGTTTCCAAACTTTAATGTTTTATTGCTTTTTGCCATACTTTTGATCAAATGTTGTCAACTTTCACCATCTAGCACACAAGTTGGTGTCACCTCTCAAAATCATTGATCATTTCAATTCAAGTTATATCATCAACTTCTAATATCCTCTCTACAATTATTCAATTTTGAAATATACTAAGGCGTGGACTGTGTCCTATAACAAAATATAAGAAAATTATACGACAATTAAACAAATTCCAAACGTGAACCTAGAACAAGGAAAGTGTATGCCAATGCCAACGATGCCAAAAGTGTGGCTTGTATAGCACTGAACTGAACCGCGAAACTCAGGTGGGTACAAATGGGAACAAAAACCCAAGATTTATTAGAAAGTCACATAGATGATTTGAATAACTAAGTAAACATTCTGTAATTAAAGCGAGTATTTTTAAGAAAAATATGAATGTTCTGTGCTAAAGATTGAAGATAAGTATAGTGCAATCCGGCTAGGGGTATCTGCTGTGAGTTGGGCACAGGAGATACCCCTTAACCCTAGTCGGCCATAGACACAAAATAAAAAAATAAAAAAGAAATTAGGGTAAACTAGGCCAGTAGTCTACAATTGTGCTCAATCCCATTTTATCCTTGCAGTTCCAATTTCAATAAAACAGACACTTACGTATGGGAGTAACTTTTCATTTCTCTAAAAGGGTAGTGATAATGCCGAAACTGTTTTTGGTTGTGCCAAAACTCTTTTACGCATAAAAGGTATGTACATTGCACATAAGTACAAACATTTTATCATTGGAGTTTTAACACATCAAAAACAGTTTTGGTATTAACATTTGCCCTCTAACTTGTTTAATTGACTGTTTTTGAAACACTTCCAGAATCTTTTTTCTAAAACCCCTTGCTTGAAAAAAGATGTTTCCAAAACTGAAAACCATTTTTCCTTTAAAAATGAACAAAATAGGAAAACAATCAGCGTCTTAGTTATGAAAATTAGTTTCGGAAAAGTATAATCATGGGGCAAATTCTTTTCTCCCCATATAATTATATAAGTAACATGTATACATGTGGCCAATCAAACATACAACACATACACATGGAGGTTGTAGTTCCCAATCACAGGAATCTGGATCCCTGTAGTGCTTTGGGGCACTATAGGGTTGTATCCCAATCATAGCCGTCCGTTCGGTAATCAACGGTCCGGATTATCACATATAAATACTTATCTTTACGGCAGTGTTCTAAAAGTTGGTCAAGTCGACTGCCTAGTTGGCTCCAAGTCGCTAGTCGGAGGTCCCCCCACTTGACTAATCGGCGATTAGTCAGCCAAGTCGGCGATTAGTCGGCAAAAGTCGCTAGTCGGTAGCCAACTAACCTGGGACCAACTAGTTTCTTGTAGAACCTTGCTTTACGGGATGATAACATAAAGATAATTCCGACCAGTTGATTGCCGAATGGACGGCTGTGATGGAGGACTACAACACCTCTCTTTGGTGTAGGTACATTTTAAAGGTGTCACAATTTATGTTTCCAAAATTGTACACAAAGGCAAAAACATTTTACTGATCAAATTAACTTTTCACACTATTGACTGTAAGAGCAAAAATGAAATAGATCACCCACTTAAAAAAAAAAAAAAAGAAGAAGTTTTTTAACCCCCAATTTCAGACAATAAAGTAGAAGTTGATCATTGACGGGTTCTATTGGAAGGTAGGTTAGTTTCTCGAAACCCATCCAAAAGTATTGCCGATAATTAAAAATAAATAAAACACTACTTTGCTGATAAAAAAAAAAAATTCATTTTCCGTATAATTTCATGAGTTTTTTTCGTAAATTTCCTTGCCTTGTGTTTGGTTAGATATCGCATTGACACTAAAGATATAGTAATCCTTAATTTTGCACAGGCATACCGTGGGCCAGGACTTCTTCATATGTATGTGTACGAGCACGCGCGCACATTACAAAATAGTTTCCATGTAAAATGGATACGGCCTAAATTTGAATCATCTATCAAATTAGACAAATAGTAAACATGTCCTCTAAATCGAAATAGCCAAGTTACCTTGTTTTGGCCTCATGAGTTTTACTGCAGTTTTGAACAACCCTTGCCACACCTCTGCTTGGTATGTTTTAGCACAACCATCACCAGCAGCATAAGCATCTTTGGCATAAAGGCCAGCACATGCCCTACTGTTTGCCTTCACGATCTTCAGAAACTTCAGCTTTGATCCCTACACGCATAATGTTTGAAATATATGAACAAAAAGGGTTACTTAAGAATACAGTATGGAGTATAAAGTTTTTGAATTCTGCACCTAGTAGGGCTGTAAACGAGTCGAATCGAGCCGAGTTTTAGAATATTCAATTAAGTTCGTTCATTAAGTTTTTAAACGAACTCGAGCCGAGCTCGAACTCAATAAAAATTAATTTGACTTGGTTTGAGTCAAACTCGAACTTGTTCACAAGTTTTAACGAGTAAAAAAATGTTAGATATTTTTTTTATTTCGTACATACATAAGTCCATACATATATAAAATTATAACAACAAATTAAAATTTAAGTTTATAATACTTTTATAAGCTTATACATGTACTAGTTATAAAATTTTCGTTATATATATATGAAAGTTTATACAAATTGAAGTTATATATGAAACTTTATGAGATACACTGTATATTCCATGTTCGCAAGCCTAATCGAGCCAAATATTGTCGAGTTCAAGTTCGGCTCTTTTATTAAAGGAGCCTAATTAAAATTAAGATTCATGTTCAACTCATTTAGTGTCCGAATCGAACTCGTTATTACCGAGTTGAGTCTCGAATAGTACGTGAACGACTCAATTCATTTACGACCCTATGACTACACGCATATTGTTACTCAAGAATATGACATATACAATTTTCGTCTATCTAATTCAAAAAGATTAAAGAAACCAAAGCACCTGTTTCTCATTGTACTGCTCAAGTGCTAATTCCGACAAAGATTTGAGCTGTTCGGCAGACCTGTGAAGGTCTATGCTTGGTTTTCCATTTGCTAAAATGGAAATTTGCTAAAATCAAGTGGGTGATTTTAGCAAATGAAGTGGGGAGGTGATTTTATCTCCAATGAATCTGGACATCGAGGCTTGGTTTTCCAAAAGCTAAAATGGACATTTGCTAAAATCAAGGGGGTGATTTTAGCAAATGTCCATTTTAGGTGATAAAATCTCCAATGAATCTGGACATACGTATGTCCAGATTCATTGGAAATTTTATCACCTTCCCACTTCATTTGCTAAAATAACCCCCTTGATTTTAGCCAATGTCCATTTTAGCTTTTAAAATGGGCGTAATTGCCCCAAATCCTAATAACGTCTTTGGGAAGTGCATGACATCAAAGCCCTGTAAAGCCACAATTGTGGGACACTTGTAAAAATATATAAATAAACAATATATCCAGCTATGACTCTGGAAGAAAAAAAACGAGATAATGAATCATGAATATGTATTAAAAAAAAATATCATTACACTTTTCATATTAATTTCAACTTATTAAAAAAATTTATCATTACACTTTTCATATATGAGTAATTTTTACATTCACTTTCTATTATTGTTTTTGATGGAGACATCATCATTAAACTTGATCTACTAACTTTTCAAGAAGAAATCTACTTTTAAGGGCAAACTAAAAAATATACCAATTTTTATTCTCACACTTATTTAGGAACGCTCAAAATGGAATACACTACTCTTTTTAAGGAACGAATGGAGTATTTTACAACAAAATATGTATTATTTTAAGGAATTATAACTGATGGGTTAAGTTTACTAATATGTGTTGCGGAAAACATGGGTACAAGTGGTGGCTAGCTCATGTGGTAGAGCTCTTGAATACCTCACACTGCATCTCGGGATTGAGTCCCGTTCCCCCTCCCCATGTAGTAATAGATTAGGAATGATGAATGACCAAAAAAAAAAAAAAGACATTTGGTACAAAAATGTACAAATTTGTTCATTTGGGCTCACTTCGGGTCCCATACAGATAATCAGAGTGGTTCATGTTTTTTAAAATAATGTTTACTTATACCCTGTAAAAATCAACTTGGTCAAATATTGGTAAATGCTATGGGTAAACGGATGGAGCATCTTTCGATATCGGATTGAGCTGATTTTTTACGACGTTCCTGTAAATATTATTTTAAAGAACATGAATTGTAAACATTATTTTAAAGAACATGAATTGCTCCGATGATTTGTGTGAGATCCGAAATCGTCCCAAACCAATTGATTTGTACATTTTATTCACAAAAATTTATATACGCCTAGTAATATTCTTTGTATTGTCCTACTAATCCAATTTTTAGGAAAGAGACACTAAATAGGAATTTTCCCATTTTTGTAACCCGCCCCTCCCTGCATCTAATAATAATATTCCATGTGCTATGAGCCTATGAGTATGGTCGACATGAACAAATTATGCACAACCATTATTATTTTGGGGACCATCCGGTCTCACAATGATGATGTACGAAACGCTTACCGGTAAAAAATCAAAATCAATATAGACAGCTCAAAACACTGTGGTCTCTTTTGGGTAATAATCTAATAATTCGGATTATTGGATTATTTGTTTGTCCTTATTCAATTTGTTTTTGTATCCGTTAGTTTTGCATCAAGATTTTGTAGTTTCTGAATTCCTCTCGACGAGACGAATTTAACAAGTATAAAATTATGGTTAAAACTCAAATTTTTTTTGAATAAAGCCAAATAATCCATCTATTTTGGCTTTATTCAAAAAATTTTGAGTTTTGGCCATAATTTTATACTTGTTAGATTTATCTCGTCGAGAGGAATCCAGAAACCACAAAATCTTGATGCAAAACTAACGGATGCAAAAAAAAAATTGAATAAGGACAAACGAATAATCCAATAATCCGAATTATTGGATTATTACCCAAAACTATCGAATGGCTGAGGAAAAATGCAAAGCACCCAGTTACACGGCACCCCGGGATTCAGAAAAAACGATATCCAATTGAGTTATTAAAAGTATCCAGTGCCGCTGAAGAGCAGCAATCAGCATGCTCTGGATGCAATAATTGATAATCCTAAAACGGCCCTATGTGTTGACGGTTGAAATCAGGCCATCCATTTTCCAGTCCTAAATTCCGAAAATGGAGGGCAGCAAATGGATCGCCTCAGTAGCAAGCATATGGATCCAGTGCAGCTGCGGCGCATCCTACGCCTTCGCCATCTACTCCTCCGTCCTCAAATCCAGCCAAGGCTACGAGCAATCCACCCTCGACACCGTCTCCGTCTTCAAGGACATCGGCGCCAACGCCGGCGTTCTCTCCGGCCTCCTCTACTCCGCCGTCACCGCCCGCCGCCGTGGCCAATCCTGGTTCTCCGTCGGGCCGTGGGTGGCCCAAGCCGCTGGAGCGATCCAGTGCTTCGCGGGCTACTTCCTCATGTGGCTCTCCGTCGTCGGGATCATATACCGGCCGCCTGTTGCGGCCATGTGCCTGTTTATGTTGATGGCGGCTCACGCTCAGACGTTTTTCAATACTACCAACGTCGTCACCGCCGTCCATAATTTCCCTGATTACAGTGGGACCGCCGTGGGCATCATGAAGGTACGCTTCCAATTCGATTCATCAGAGCCGTACGTTCCTGGACTGTTTTTTTTTTTTTAGGAATTCGTGGGAGAATGTGTTTGGGTTTAGCTTTTTTATTGTTTAATAATCAGCGTATCAATTTAAACTAATCGCCACTGTCTGTAAGGTTTTTTTTTTTTTTGTTTTTTGACCTTTTTAAAAGGAGGGTTGATCCGGGAAATTGGAATTGAGAGTCCTGTAATGCGACATCTGAGCTGTTGATTGCCCAATAAAAAACATACTGCTTGAGCCAGAACTTGGCAGTTATCATCGTAAAGGTCGAATGGATCATAACTCACAACTCACAACACACTTCACCTTATTCGGTTTGAGTCTCAAGACTCACCCTGCACGGCCTCCAATAAAATTTTCTTTTTATATTTCTCTATTCATTACCCCAAAACCCTTCCTCAAAATCCAAAACAAACAAAGCCTTCTTTCATCACTAGGACGAACCATCAAGCAACCTTAACTAAAATAAGAGAAAATTTTGGGGTGAGTCACTCCGTCTTTGTGGAGGAGAGAGAGAGTGCTCGAATTTCAACCGTCAGTTGCATTAATTGGACGGTTTAGATGTGGTGCAAGGGTACCATGTTGTACCCTATTTGCATCCAAAATTTTCTCCTAAAATACAGCTAGATAGAAGGAATAAAACAGCCACATTTGCAAGCAATAGTGACTCACTCGCTGGGTAGGTGACGTTTTGTTTGTTTATTCGTGGAGCATGTGACGTTGGGTGACGACAAACAAAAAGTTGACTTCGCAGGTACAGAATTTCTCTTTTGTCTTCGGGGTGACTTCAATTATGGAGCTTCTATAATTTGTGTTTGAATTCGGAACCATATAATTTTCGGGAATATTAAGTAGATCATTCATGTAAAAAATCAAATTAATTAGATATTGGTAGTCATATGTTCGGATACCCTTTATATCAATGGCCAATATCATTTGGAGAATAGACTGTAAGAGAAATTCGTCTTAATTTTGTGTCTACCAATTTCCAATAATCTTAATTTTTTGATCCCTTAATATGCTCGACATTCCTAAAAAGATGAACAGTTCTGATCCCAAATAAAAATTTCAAAGGGCCCATAATTGAAGTCAGAATGTAGTAACTTAGATCACCACTACATGAACCCCAAGTTACAGGTTACAGAGTTTTTTTTTTTTGTTTGATCGGAGGTACAGAATTTCTTACCCCACAAAAAGCATACTCCCTCCGTCCCTTTTTAAATGTGTACAATGGGAAACGTGTATTTTTGCGGACATTAAAAAATATACTTTCGTATAATATTTTTAAATTTTTTTTGCACCAAATTAAAGTACTCAATGAGCACTTTAATTTGGTATAAAGAGAATTAAAAAATTAAATAGGGAAATATGTTTTTTAGGAGTTTGAAATTACACGTATTCCCAGGGTACGCACTTAAAAAGGGACGGAGGGAGTACTAAGCAAAAATGAAATGCATTTTTAATCACTGCAGTTTCGAATTACAATGGAAAATGGAGTTAAAAAAAAATGTGGAACTTGTGTTGATTTTACATTGATCCTTCAAATTTCACCTGCCTTCTAGCACGTGCCCAAGTAGTAAGGAGTGCAAGCGAGTCTAATAGAGTTTCACCCTTAACGGGTCGAGTCCAGTTTATTTAAAGCCAAGTTTATAGCGTGTTTTTTTGAGCCGGGCTAAATTTTAGAGAATTGAGCTTGGCTTATTTAAGTAGGAGTACTATTTACGGCACAAGTCTAAATTTCCACAGATTCAGGGATCTTGTAGTGCGCACGCTACAACCCTGTAGTGCAGATTCGAGCTGTTGATCTCGGTAATCAATGGCTCGGATTTCATCTCGGCAATGGATGGCTCAGATCATGCAAGTGCTAAGATGAAATTAGGACCATTGGTTGGGCGATCAACGGCTCGGATGCCGCACTACAGGATCCCAAATCCCGTTTCTTTTTTTCCTCCGGTGAAGGAAACTTTTCCATTCGATAATGCCTCCAGGCACTTATAAGAAAAAGTCCAAACAAGAATTTGGGGCAAGCAAAATAACCATCGAACTGCGAATCCGAACCAATCCAAACCGATTGATTTCAATACGGTTTTTTAGGAGTGTGGTTTGATCCCAGTTTATAAAATGGACAAAAAAAAAAAAGTCAAATGGTTTGGTTTTCAAATTTATAGTCACGGTTTTGGTTCTAAACCTAACCAATCTGAACCACAATTCTGCTCATTGCATTTAATTGATTATTTATTTGAAAATGCTAGACAATAACAGACTCAATCATGCTATTTTTTCATCTTATACAATTAACATATATTTGATTGGTGGCTATGGGTGACTTTAAAATTTTTTTTTTGAGTTTTGTGGATTGGTTTGGTTCTATGCTTTTCGTGGATTTGTTTGGTTCCCAGAATCTTTAATTCACAAGAGTTGGTTTGATTCTTGGTTTATCACAAAATCTAACTAATCCGGTCCATACCTTGCCCAAAAAAATAAAAATAAAAAATAAATAAATAAATTTGACAACACTTTCACTAAATAAGACACGATAAATGAGAGAAAGAAACTAGTAATGCCTATGATCTAGACACGAAATTCAAGCTCTTGAAAAACATGCTGTAAAGCACAGGATACGTGTTTGAACAAAAGAGGGTTCCCCTTACACTCTTATTAGTGCCACTAGCGTTGTACACATTCGATGCACGGAGCAAAAAAATTCACATTGGTGTTTTTTTTTTACCCCCATGTATCGAATGAGCGCCACGCTAGTTGATAAAAAATCACAATTGCATTTTTTCCAGCCTCGTGTATCAAAGAAGCTATCATTTCAAAAATAAATAAATAAAAACACCCTATGTCCATTTAAACACAACCAAAAATTAACCCCAACTGGAAGAAATCTCTCTAACCCCCCCCCCCCCCCCCCCCCCCCCCCCCCCATCCCAACCCCACGTCTCTCTCTCTCTCTCTCTCTCTCAATTTTAGAAAATTAAAAAAAAAAGTGAAAAATCTAGGAAATCGGGATTTGGGGTTTGGAGGCTTTTGGGGCTTAGATACATTGCTATAGGGTATTGATTGATTGATTGTTTGATGTCACAAGAGAATAAAAAAACAAAAGGAAAGGGGACCTTTAATTGTAAAAAGCGTGCTTGAGACAAATTGAACCCAAACCAACTATGGGAACTTGTGGGACGTAAATTTGCAATTTAAGAATAATCAAGAAACACAAGTGTTCTAAAAGTTGGTCGCCTAGGCCGACTAGGCGCTAGGCACACCTTTTCCGTCTGACTAGTGCCTAGCGATTTTTAGAACATTGAGAAATGCCAAAAAAAGGAAAAAGAAATGAATAATCAAGAACTCTTTCATTTTGTAATAGTCATACCAATTCTCCACTTTGGTCTTTGGAGTGGGTTGATAACCGAATTTTAGTCTGGAAGCCATTGTCAAAGTGTTAGTGTTATCTTGTTTCTGCACTTTACCTTGCTAGACACTAATGTTAAGAGTGTGAAATCAGAAATCATTCCTATTTGTTGATTGTTGTCAGATTTACCTCCTTTCTGTAGCTTTGCTTCTTAATTTATCAATTCCATGAAAGATGAGGTGAAATTTTTAAGAGGCTCCAGTTGTTTAAGAATATTAAGTTTGTATTGTTGTTTTTTGGGAATTGAAGAAACTATAAACCAAAAATAAAGACTCCTAAAGATCCTTCCCCTGGTGTTCGTCCTAATAACTGTTAAGTGTTTTTTTTTTTTTGGGTAAATTAACTGTTAGTGTTTGTTGGAATACATTCGATACAGGATCATAAACCTAGCATTTGTAGTAAAATGGGCGAAATGTTGCTCTCACAATTCTAGATTCTCAGCCTTAATAGCCTGAGCTTTAACCACTGCACCAAGCCGGGCCTTTGAAGTTCAAGGGACCTATTTGTATTTTGCAGAGTAAATAGTGGCCGTTTTTTTGTAAGAAATGTTTGAAAAATGTGCATCAAAGCTTAAAGTTCATTTGAGTGATGTTCTTGCGGTTAGTGTATTTGGTAATATGCCTTGTTTCTCTTGAATCCCTGTAGAAAGTTTCATTTTCGTGGGACTTCAAGACATGGTTGTATGACATTGATAACTTGCAATGGCCATCAACTAATGTTGGCGATCATCTTTATCGTTTACAAGGCATACTCTAATATCTACATTAATTTACTTTATTTTTACCTCGAGTTGTGATCTATGAGTTGTCAATTGTCTATCATTTACGACTATAATTCCAATACTCCGTAAAAATACTTTCTTCTCTTACCTTCTTCTTTGGCCAGGGCTTTCTTGGTTTGAGTGGAGCAGTACTAGTACAGGTGTATCAAACATTTCTCTATGGCAATCCAAGCACCTTCATATTGATGCTGGCATTGTTGCCAACATTTGTTTCCTTATTGCTCATGTGCATCGTAAGAATCTACCCTGCAACCAGTACCGGGGATGACAAGAAGCATTTGAATGGGTTCTCAGCTGTTGCTCTGATTGTTGCTGCATATCTTCTTATCTTGATAATCTTGGAAAATGTATTTACTTTGCCACTTTGGGCTCGTGCTCTTACATTTATAGTGCTTCTGATTCTTCTAGCTTGGCCTCTTAGGATTGCGATCAATGCCCAAAGAGACGACTTGGAGAGATTACCACAAATACCCTCCGACGAGAGGAGCCAATTAATAGATCAATCTACATCACTTGAGTCTGAGAAATTCTCACCACCGGAAGATTCTATTGAGTATCATGAGGTTTCCACCGATGATGACGTTTCGCTTGTCAGAAAAGACATGAATCTATTACAAGCCATTCGTACTATGAACTTTTGGTTGTTATGTGTTGCCATGTTATGTGGAATGGGTTCTGGTTTGGCCACGATAAATAACATAAGCCAAATTGGAGAATCTCTCAACTACACAACAGTGGAGATAAACACGTTAGTCTCTTTATGGAGCATATGGAATTTTCTTGGTCGTTTCGGAGCTGGATATATATCAGACATATTCCTTCACACAAGAGGATTGGGGAGGCCTCTGTTTATGGTCCTCACTCTAGCTACTATGACGGGTGGTCACGTCATCATCGCCTCTGGTTTTTCTGGGAACTTGTATGTGGGTTCGATACTAGTAGGTATTTGTTACGGTTCACAGTGGTCGTTGATGCCCATTATCACATCGGACATCTATGGTGTTTTACACATGGGTACTATTTTCAATGCCATTGCAATAGCAAGTCCTGTTGGTTCTTGTATACTTTCTGTATTTGTGATCGGCGATATCTACGATGAAGAAGCATCAGGTGAGGGGAATTCTTGTTATGGCAGCCACTGCTTCAGGTTATCGTTCTTTATCTTGGCAGCTGTTAGCCTTTTTGGATCTCTAGTTTCCTTGATACTGTTTTTCCGTACAAGGAGGTTCTACATGCAGATATTAGCGAGACGCCTACAGCATTTGTCTAGACAGTGAAACCGGAAGATCCCGTGTCATCTTTTTTTGGTGATTTTCTGTGCTGCGCGAATTTTGAATTGCGTTTGGGGCAAGATCTGAGGCATTTCTTTTTGTGTGAACGTAAGTAAGTCATCCTGTTTTAGTAATGGAAACACATGGGATTCTTTTTTTTGAATTTGAATGAGAGGTTTCCTTGTCTTCTCTCCGGATGATGAACCTGCGAAAAGTTTCTGTGCTTGCATACGAAGTAGAATCTATTCTTCTATTCTCAAAATATTTGTGGCAAGTTGAGTTGAGCCCGATAAGTGCCCTGTGAAGCGTAGCGTATTTCATGATTTTCTTGAATCTACCCATCAGTTGCTACACGAGTTGATTCAGCCTGCAGTTGAAAGGTAACCTTATACTAACAAATACATATTGGCTCCTTCACCGCTGGTTTGAAAACACACACACACAAAATCCGAGCTTTTGATTAAGAAAGCATATAACAAGGTTCTGTTCGCTGAAAATCCTTGTGGTATGACATGGACTGTAAAACCGTCGTACCCCACTGATGCCGACAGAAACCTCTGGCACCTTTGATGAGGAGGCGAATTTATTTTAAAGACACCTTGTAAGACAGAAGTCCGTGTTTGATCTTCACAGATTGTTCATGAAATCAACTTCTTTGTTAATATATTTGTTTTGTATTTACAGTTCTGTTTTTGTCATCATATTAATACTAGTTCACATCCTTCAATTCTGTTTTCATTATTGATTTTTATATATATCTAAAAACAGGTGGTTGTTACAAAACTGTTGGGTGTTTTAGAACAGGTTTTTTTATTTTTTATTTAGAATTGATTAGGTTTTTCATATTTTAGATAAGAGAAAACAGACTCTGTATTTAGGGGCAAAAGAACAAAATCTGATTTTGTACGGTAATAGTACGTTTCGGTTTTTTGTTCAGAAATGAGATTGTTTTGGCCCTAACAAAATTTTAGAATTTCGAATTTCTACTTCCTGTTATTCATTTTTTTGAGATCTCGTCGTTAGCTAGCTTTATTTTAATCTGAAATTTCAAGGGCATAACATCTCTT
Organism: Vaccinium darrowii; assembly: GCA_020921065.1. NCBI lineage: Eukaryota > Viridiplantae > Streptophyta > Magnoliopsida > Ericales > Ericaceae > Vaccinium > Vaccinium darrowii. The sequence continues at coordinate 30,635,723 of CM037159.1, forward strand.
GAATTTGTCCATCTTTGAAGGTACATAAGGGCTGCTATTCAAGTGCTAGGTCTCTTTTGAGTCCTTGCCGACCCTATCCCCATCGATTGAGGGTTACATGAGTATTGTTATTGTTGTCATCGTTGTTTAGCCACTGAAATTGAGAACATAAATGTCGACGGAAACACCGGTGTTGACGGTGTTCCAAACCTCGCGACTACCTCGATCCTGGGTTATAGACACTGTCATTACGCTAAATGGAAATCTTAGGTTATAAATATGTTCCATTTGCAGCCAATATGCACCATTTTGTCTCTTTTTACTCCTTTTTAAGTGTCTCACTCTGTAAATTCAACTTTTTATTAAGACGACATCATCTATCTATCTATCTATCAATACCCTATAGCAATGTGTTTTGCCTACAAAATTCTCCAAACTCCAAATCCTAATTATCTAAATTTTTGACTTTTTTAATTTTTTGAAATTAAGAGAGGAGGAATATAAAGTGGGGAAGGTGGCGAGGGTGGGAGAGAGAAAGAGAGAGACATGGAGAAAAAATGATTTCTTTTTCCCATCTCACTAAACCACTCTCCTCTCAGACCCACGTTGGGTGCTGTCCTTTCGGGGGTAGCGTGGGTGTTGGCCAATCACGATCGTTTGTGGTCTGCCAGGGACAGCTCAGATCACATTTTATCCAAACTAATCTGAACTGTCCGGTACCAAATAAATCAAAGCCGTCCACGGATAGCTGTGATCATCCCAGCACCCATGCTGTTTCCAAAGGGACAACGCCATCCCCTTCCTTTATAAAACGGAAACCAAACAGGGAAAAACCAACCCACACACCTATTTCTATTCTAAAACAACTCCACGAGCCCCATCCAAAGTTCTCCCAATACTAAGTATACTACGGATTCGAGAGTGTCGGAGATTACTCTCCTAGAGAGCACCCTGGAGATCACATCCGGACCGTCGATCTCTGCAATGAATGGTCTGGATTTAAAGCAATTCTGGAGATCACATCTCCGCAATAAACGGTCCTTAATTTGCTCAAACAAACCCCACCGAAAAGAAAATAAAAAAAATAAACCACGTTCCCAAGTAAATTCTTTACACTCAAAAAAACAAGAGAAACACTCCCATGCCTCCCAACTTCCATGTCTCCCTTCCACCCCGCTTTTATTTCCCTCCAATGCTAAAATACTCCCCATGTTCCTCCTCTAATTCTACATTCTACCCCAAATTCATGATTTCCCCATCTCCCTCTTCATGATAATGATCTACGATCCCTGACAAATTTTTTTGTATCAAGCTCCATTCATATGTGACTATTCGGATTTGATACAAGAATTCGTTCACAGATTTTTACTACCTACTTGGCCCTGGTCCATTTGTTAGTGCGGTTTTAGAAGTTCCCGTGGCACACAACCAATTACGGAAAGTTTAGTCTTACTTGTGGCGAGATTTTTCTTTTCTATATCACGATGACATTTGTTGGGATTTATTTTTCTTTTCTATATCACGATGACATTTGTTGGGAGTTTTTACGATGCATCGATCCCGCCATTGCTTCCGCTGCACTGGCGTGCACAAGGCCCAAACTTCTGGGGAGTATCCACGGAGTCCAACACATTCGTTGGGCCCAATATATATTAAATGACCCATATCCACTTAAAATGCTAAGTCTTGTAAGTGGTGAGTCATCCAATTGTATACTAAGGTCCAACCCTTTTTCTATTTTTCCAATGTGGGACTTAATCTTCACACATGTTCTAACAAATCTCCCCCTCATGTGTGAACCGTTCATTGAGCCTTGTCCGTTTCTTTGCATTCAGGCTCCCTCTTGATTCTGATCTACTACTCTCAACCCAATCTTCCAAACTAGGCTTGTTCTACACGAACTCCAATGATTCAAATCCATCCATTGAGAGCCAACGTGCCCATTCACTGGCACCATGCTCCCCGACGAGTCAATGTACAACACGTGTTCCATTCGCTTGGATCACCTTGCAACGGGCACACCGCATTACTTGCACTATTGGATAGTTCTGTTTCCATCACTTGGAGTTCACCATGCAAGCCTATCCATGGCGCGCCGAGAGTCTGCCCATAGATCGTCAGCCATTGGCTCTGGTACCACTTGTTGGGAGTTTTTACGATGCATCAATCCCGCCATCGCTTCCATTGCGCTGGCGTGCACAAGGCCCAAACTTCTGGGGAGTATCCACGGAGTCCAACACATTCATTGGACCCAATATACATTAAATGACCCATATCCACTTAAAAGGCTAAGCCTTGTAAGTGGTGAGTCATCCAATTGTATATTAAGGTCCAACCCTTTTTCTATTTTTTCAATATGGGACTTAATCTTTACACATGTTCTAACAACATTAAAGGTGATGATTACTCCATGCAGAAGAATACTAAACTTTGACGCAAAAAATGGGCATTTTTTATTAAGCTTGCATGTGTAAACTTACTTTTTCTTTACTAACATTTCTATTTCCTAATAATGCTTACATCCACAGGTCTTGATTCAAGAAAGGCTCAGCATTCAAGAAAGGAATTGTTTCTATTTGTATTGTCTAATTCTCAAAGGTTAGTTCACGTTTATGATTACAAATGCTTAGTTCTCATTTTTAATTAGCAGTTTCTTATATAATCACCCCGTTTATGATCCCGTTGAGTGTTTGAAATGCTCATTTCTAATTTCTTACATTTTTATTTTTTTGATTTTTAAAATAATATGCGGCATCTCACTATTGAGCATAACTTCCCCACGTTTCACCCTCCCCGACCCACTTCACGTTTTTCTTTTTAGTTCAATTTTATACTAGACTGACAAAACGATTTTTTATTTTTATTTTTATTTTTATTTTTATTTTTATTTTTATTTTTATGTATTGCTTTTCCAGGGGGTGAAACGAAGATTGGAATTCGCTGCATTTTGAGTTCCATGCAATCCATTTTGGTTATATATCATTTTTTAGGTGTTCATAGTACACCAACAATTTATGAATATTAGATTGTCATTATAACTCATTTTCAGAATTCGTCATTATCGTAACTAGAGTTATTCTTTTAATTGTTATCATATTTAAATACCTTTTTCAAATTTTTGCTTATATTTAGGTGATTAGGTCTCAATTATTTACTCATTATTATGCAAGATATATAATATATTACGCGTACGATGTGAGTGCATGCACATGCTAATACGCTATTTATTATGCTAGATGATCATATTGGGCGTGCATGTTATCTCGCCCGTGGATAGCATGGGTAAAACGCTAGTTACAGTATAAAAAGATGCACATGCTAATACTCTATTTATTATGCTAGATGATCATATTGGGCGTGCATATTATCTCGTCCGTGGATAGCACGGGTAAAACGCTAGTTACAGTATAAAAAGTTGTAGTTTGTATTACATTCTTCTCTAGATATATAGCGAAAATTATTTTTAACGGCGATGTAAGTATTTGAATTTTCCATTTCTTGCTTCATTGGTAGCTGCCCTTCTTGTGTTTATTGATTTGGTCGGATTTTCATATTCCTCGTTCCACTAGAGGATCCGCTATCCCGAACTCTTTGTCGTGTCCATCCAAACCGTCCATCCGACCAATCAGCAGGTCGGATTTCATCTCACCCCAAACAAATTAATCTGAGCCATCCATGTTCATTTACGAATCCAAACTGTTGATTGCTCGGATGGACGGCTCGGATGAATAGAACAGAGAATTGAGACACAGTTTTCGGGACAGTAGATCCACTCTCCCTCGTTCCTAGTAATTCCCACCAACGAAACCATGTGGATCAGTGACTTGCCGTGACCAGCAGTATTCGTTGCCCCTTTGACTTGCTGCTTCATCTAAACAACTCTTTCCGTCTCGTAAAATTAGTCTTGCTCCGAGATTCTAACTTTTTATTGTGACGCATTTATTGCATTGTACAAACTTTTTTTTTCCCCCAAAATAGTCCCTGACAGGATTCAAGTAGTTTGCTATTTTGAATTAGGAAATTGATATTAGCACTCCCCAAATTATTAATGGCACTCCAAAAGGGGATTGCCAATATCAATCCAAGAGGGGAAATTGATATGGAATTGATATTGGCCCTTTTTGGAGTGTTATTAACAATTTAAAGAGTGCCACTATCAATTCCCTAACTCATACGTCCGGACTAGTCTGCGTAGTTACAGAGCCACCCCCACTTTTGGAACACAATTTTATTAATACCTTGACGTGAGTTGATTAGATATTTATCTGTATAGAACAACTTAATATTTTGATCAAATAGTTGTATGGCCCTTGCAAAAATGACTAGTTCAAATTAAAAAAAAATAAATAGCATTTCATTGAATTTTATCAAAATAACCACATGCGAATTGGACCAATTTCTCTGTTTTTTTTTTTTTTCCCACAAAAACCAAATTCCAATGATAAGCAGTTATGGCCGTTATGGCAGTTAACCTAAGCTTCTCCCTGTATGTGTATCAAGTGTAGGCACATTAAACCCAGTTCAAGATTAATCCTCTCTATTCCTCTTTCACAATCAAGAAGCTCTCTCTCTCTCTAACTATTTTCTTGACAATGCTCGCTTTAGAAATCCTTGGCAGATTCAAAGCTCTTCCACTGTTCGAAGCTACAACAATGGGGAGACCCTTTCTTCTCAAATTTGAACAAACTCCAGCTAATGAGTTCTACGTGTGCTGCAAATGCGAAACCCACATTGCCCTCGTACAAGACTGCATGTTTAACGATGCGAATGTAAAGTACCTCTCTCTCTCTCTCTGCAATTCTACATTGAGCGGAACCGTCCACGTTTCGAACACATTGAGCGGTTCGGATTGTCGAGATTCGACCTTGATCCATGAGGTCCTCACGGAATTTTAGTGAGGGAGTCCTCATTAGATCATCCTCCTATATCTATACATAAATAATAGGGTTTTTTCAAATTGTTGCAGGGCGATAGCCCCTACTAGCCACCCCTGCTCCATCCTTCAATTGTGTGCTTTGTATGGTTGAAAAGGCCAAAATCTTGTTTACCTCCTCCTCCTTGTGTGGTGTTTATTTGACTTTGACGTCAAGTTACTGTAATTGATTTACCCGAATGATGATTTGATAAAGGAATAGCTTGGAAAAACCCAGGTGTATTCTTGAAAATTATGTTTGTTTTCTCAACTTTCTTGATTTTCCGTAATGAAGTGCATGAAATATTTGTATGATTTCAATTATAGTGAATAGATTTCTTATTTATCTCTTGTTTATCGAGCAAGCGCAATTCTTACTTACAAAAAAGTCGAGTCTAGTTTCATGTTCTCACCGGTCTTTTTTTTTTTTTTTTTTGAAAATAATTGCAGGATGATGATAATGAGCTGAAAGGACCTGTCTTTGCAAATGCGTAAGAACTCAATTCCATCGTAAAATCTTTGGATGCATGGATTTTTTTATCTTTTCTTCTTTGAGCACCAATTTTTCAAACCTGTTATTGTTTCTCCGATTCTAATAAGCTCTAGAGTACTTTCTATAAATTTCTAAACTTGATGCCCTTATTATGAGATGTTGGAAGCGAACATAGCCAATGACTAATTTGAATTAAAGACAAGATTCTTTTGTTTCAACGTAAGATATTTTTATTACGGAAAAATTAGTCATAAATGTACTATATTTTGTCTATTTGAAGGGAAGGATGAGGAACTTTTGCAATCAAATATAAAGACATTATTTTTAATATCAATTTAGAAAAAGGTCAAAACACACCCACTCTTTTTGTTTTCTTCCTAAATTACCCTGAGCCTTTTCTCTCGCCTCTTCTCCTTTTCTTCTTCTTCTTCTTCTTCTTCTTCTTCAATGAAGAGCTTCCCCAAATCAGTCACAGACCCATCACTCTCTACCTCTCTCATCATCTGCACACACTGGACCAGCATCAGCGTCAAGGGCGGCCATTCAGGTGGCAGAAACAAGGGAAGAAGATATCTCCTTTTGAGACGAAGATCTGACAACAACGACAACACTAACTTTTGCCGTGAGAAGAGAGATCCATGGTGTGTTATCTAAATCCTCTTGAGAAGAGAAAAAGCAAACTGAGACTATTATTTTAGTTGAATTCGAGCACTAATTTTGCCTTAATTCGAGCAATCCATCTAATTCCTCTTCTACTCAGATCAATCCATCTAATTTTGTACTCTTTGATGCTGTTAGAGCTTTGAATTGGCTTCAAATTCGTCTTCTACTCGGAGTTTCACGAGTAAATTTCACATTGAGTGGCGTTTAATCCCACTGCTTGTTCTAGCATTTTACAAAATAATGACTTTTTCACTAATTTCAAATATTAGTGATATTTCACTAACTTTTTGGTTGAAAGTTCAATCATTGGTCTCTCGTCTTATTTTGTTTGTTCTTTTAATTGGACGTTATCCTCTAAAGTTACTTGATAATATGCCAAACTATAAGGTCCACAGTTTTTATATGCTGAAAAGTTTGGTTGTTTATGCTGGCAATTACTTGGTCTAAGGTGTATTCTCTCTGCCTTCAAACTAGTTGATGAAATGCCCCAACTAGGTTTTAGCGTTTAGAATCTTGTGTAAAATGGCTGTTTTTCACAGACTTAAGCAGTTGGGTTTGTACAATGTTTTAATTGGGTATAAGATGCCCAATATATTGGTCGTGAAGACAAATAAAAATATGTCTTACTTCTACTTCAAACAATTATAAGATGCGCAATTAGTCATGAAGGGCTAGTCTAGATCACCTAACTTACAAACAATTCAAACAAAAAAACTCAAGAAGGATACTTTCTCCCATGCAAAAAGCAGGCCTTGGCAAGTACTCAATGCTCTTCATACCAAAAGTTTGCCTTGATTTGGATACATGCCGGAACTGTTGCAAATAAAACTGAACAGATTGGTGCCAGATCATCGAATTTATAAGATGAAGTACCAAATGGAACACAATCGCCAACAAACGAATTGAACTCGAACATGAAAATTTCTCTAGTACCAAATGATTGGCCTCAACCATTACTCATTCTTCTTCATCTTTTGGTTTGGTCAAAATAGCATCTCTCTGTGGCCTATGCTTCTTTTTGGGCAAAGACACGATCCAAACAGGAACCTCACAGGCTCACAGCTAGAAGCTGCCATCACATTGGCTATATTTCACAAAAATGGTACATTGGACTCTGTATATAAAGTGATAGCTTATCCACTCCTCCCGACTCTGCCTGATCAAATTGGTTGCCAGAAGTGGCCGGCCAAAGGTGAGATGGTGGTCGACTGGAGGTAAGAGTTCATCTACCTCGGAAGCGGAACCGAAGATTTAGTGACTTGTCACTAGATTCGAAATATCTTTGTTTGTTGATCTCTTTAGCTTTTATGAAATTTAGTGAGTTGTCACTAGTTTTAGGAGTTGAATAATTGATGATTTTTTTAATTTTCTATACAAAACTACAACTTTTAAAAATTAGTGAAATGTCACTAATTTTTTGGGTTATCGTAAGTGGTCGGTAGGAGGTGAGGTGGTGGTCGGCCTGAGGTAGAAGTTGTTTTTTTTCTTTATCTCTTGTACGAAATTAGAAGTTTTAAAAATTAGTGACATTTCACTAATTTATTTGGTCGCCGGAAGTGGTCAGTCGTGGTTGGCCGGAAGTGGGATGGTGGCTGGCAAGAGGTAGGAGGTTTTTTTTTTTTTTTTTTTTTTTTGAATTTCTTGTACGAAATTAGAAGTTGGTCGGCCTGAGGTAGAAGTTGTTTTTTTTCTTTATCTCTTGTACGAAATTAGAAGTTTTAAAAATTAGTAACATTTCACTAATTTATTTGGTCGCCGAAAGTGGTCAGTCGTGGTCGGCTGGAAGTGGGATGGTGGCCGGCAAGAGGTAGGAGGCTTTTTTTTTTTTTTTTTTTTGAATTTCTTGTACGAAATTAGAAGTTTGAAAAAATAGTGACATTTCACTAATTTTTTTGTCTCCGAAAGTGGTCGCCAAACGTGGGGTGGTGGTTGACCGGAGGTAAGAGTTGTTTTTTTTTTTTTTTAAATTTTCTGTACGAAATTAGAAGTTTTAAAAATTAGTGACATTTCACTAATTTTTTGGTCGCCGGAGGTGGGTGGTGGTCAACCTAAGGTGGGAATTGTTATTTTTTATTTTTTGAATTTTCAACTTTTAAAAATTAGTGACATTTCAATAGTTTTGCAGAAGGGTATTTTAATATTCATGCATCACCATTATCAAGATTTGAAATAGCTTTGTTCGTTGATTTCTTTTAACTTTCATGAAGTTTAGTAAGTTGTCACTAGTTTTAAGAGTTGACTGATTTTTTCAAGTTTCTGTACAAAATTAGAACTTTTAAAAATTAGTGAAATATCACTAACTTTTTGGGTCGCCGTAAGTGGTGGTGCGGAGGTGGGGTGGTGAAGGTTGTGCTGATTATTTTTTGAATTTTATGTACAAAATTAGGTGTTTTAAACCAGGTATGAAGTTTAGTGACTTGTCACTAGATTGAAATAGTTTTGCTTGTTGATTTCTTTATCTTTTATGAAGTTTAGTGAGTTGTCACTAGTTTCACGAATTGACTAGCTAGTGCTTTTTTTTTTCTTCAAGTTTTTGCACAAAATTAGAACTTTTAAAAATTAGTGAAATGTCACTAAGGTATTAAGTTTAGTGACTTGTCACAAGATTCGAAATAGCTTTGTTCGCTGATTTCTTTAGCTTTTATTAAGTTTATTGAGTTGTTACTAAATTAGAACTTTTAAAAATTAGTGAAATGTCACTAAGGTATGAAATTTAGTGACTTGTCACTATATTCAAAATAGCTTTGTTCGTTGATTTCTTTAGCTTTTATGAAGTTTAGTGAGTTTTACTAGTTTCAGGAGTTGAGTAGTTGATGATTTTTTCAAGTTTCTATACAAAATTAAAACTTTTAAAGCTTAGTGAAGTATCATTAAGTTTTTGGGTCGTTAGAAGTGGTCTGTTAGAGGTGGTGCGGAGGTCGGGTGGAGGTTAGCTGGAGGTAGGAGTTTTTTTTTTAAAATTTCCTGAATGAATTTGAAGTTTTAAAAATTAGTGACATTTCACTAATTTTTTTAGTTGCTAGATGGGGGGTAGGTGGGGTAACTGGGGTCGACTGAAGGCAGGAGTTTTTTTTTTTTTAAATTGCTATACGGAATTATAAGTTTTAAAAATTAGTGACATTTCACTAATTTTTTTGGTCGCCGGAAGTGGGGTAGGTGGGGTGGTGGTCGACCGGAGGTAAGAGTTGTTTTTTTTTTTTTTTTGGTACGAAATTAGAAGTTTTTAAAATTAGTGACATTTCACTAATTTTTTTGGTCGTTTGGTCGCCGGAGGTGGGGTGTTGGTCGGCAGAGGTGGGGTGGTGGTCGGCCGGACGTAGGAGTTGGGTTTTTTTTTTTCCAACTTCTAAAAATTAGTGATATTTCATTGATTTTTTTTGTTGCCGAAAGTGGTCGCCGGAGGTGGGGCGGTGGTCGGCTGGAAGTGGTTGCCGGAGGTGGGCTGGTGGTAGGCCGGACGTAGGATTTTTTTAATATTTTTATTTCCAATTTTTGAAAATTAGTGACATTTAACTAGTTTTGCAGGAGGGTATTTTAGTAATGATGCATCACCTTGCCTTTATGTTTGATTGCAAAAATTCTTTGTCCTTTCCTTTAAAAATGTCAAATGTTTTGGATTTTTGGCTAAGTGGCCCTTTTATTATCTTGGACTGAAAAACTAAAATATTTTTTATCTATTAGAATCTTTTCCATTATAAGGGCAAAATGATGTTCCCGTATAAAATTCCGTTAGTTGTTTCCCCTATCCAGCCCTATCCCACACCCATCTATTCCAATTTCCAAACCCCATTGGAAATATTTTCTACTATTTACAACATTTTCTTCGATGCATAATATACATGTAGTATCAATTGGCACTCGCTTGAGAAAGAACCAACTCGAACGATTGGAGACTACGTGGTAGCACAGATTTACTGTGACAATTGCGGCTATCCTTTGGGTTTCCAATTCGTAAGACGATCCAACTTTCTGACTCCTTTTTCATTTCCTATATTTTTGGTCTGTCAATAAGTCTTTCCAACCAAACAATAAATCCTGCAGATTGAAACTCTAGGTGATGTCGAAATCTTAATCCACGAGAATGATATCTTACTGCATTGGTAAGTATTTTTGGGCAAGCATTCCATGTAACTCTAAACAATGTTATATATGATGCTGTAATAATTTTATTATTATTGTTTTTTATTTGCACAGGCCTAAGATCCTGTTGTTTGATGGATATGAAATCGTTGATCCTTCACAAGTTGAGGGTGGTCCAAATCTTGACAATGATGGACACCACGACAACAACTGATTGAAGGGCACTTTTGATTTCACAAAAAGTGAAAGTTTCATGCACTGAATTTGCAATCATCTGTTCTGCTTTTTTCCTTGATTAATTATTGTTTAGTGAATTTTCTTGGAGCAAGTAGAGAGTAATAGCTAGATAAATGAATGAAAGGAGATTTTGTCGTTCGATTGAGAACATGTACATACATACAGTTTTTTGTTTACAATGCTTTCTTCTCTGCCTTTTACTGGTGGCTAGATTGTGACATTTTACAGCTTTTTTTTTTTTTTTTTTGAAAATATGTGAGACCAGGACAAACTTGCTGCTTGTGTAAATTATGAGAGATGTATTGATATTTGACTTGGGTAGTTCATATTAAACTTTACATTGCTTTCTTCTCTATATTTTTTTCTAGTGGGATTGTGTTTTTTACCAATCTTTTTGAAATAAGCGAGACCACGTTTACCACTTCATTTTATAGTTATAAGCAAATCATTTGTTTACAAAACATTTAGGCTTGGTACTACAATTTAGTATTAATATTTTGCTATTAAATTTATGTTTTGTGTTGTGTTTTCGTGCTACGGAGTTTTGATAATTTCATTTAAATTGAAGGATGACAAACAAAAGATGAAATTATTATCAATATCCAAGAGGGGAAATTGATACGGAATTAATATTGACACTCCCTTATTAGAGTGTCATTAACAATTGAGGGAGTGTCAATATCGACTCCCTTGAATTAACTTGCAAGGACTATAGTGATGTTTGTGTAGGATTTGGTGTGGCTCCCATGTTGGCTCTGTCAGTGAGCATGTGGGAGACACATGTGGAAGGCTCACATAGAGTAACATGTGGGAGACATCAGAGTATGGAGGCTTTATTGCCCATACCCATCCTTGGAGGATTTGCTGGAAATGGATCGCACTATGCCATCCTTTGCCTTTTGTTTGTCTATTTAGTTTCACCTTGTATTTGGGTTTTGTATCAGAGAGTTTGTAGCTAGCATTTGTCTCTGTATTTGTGTTTCTGTGTGAGAGAAACTTGTGTGTAATCTCAGTGTGAGTGAGATTGTTGAGTGTGAGTCTCTGTAATCCTCAACTTGTGAGAGGTTTTTCATGGTTGTTTTTCGTAGTGAATAAAACCGGAGTTTTCCTCTTAAATTGGTGTTTGAGTTTTGGTTAGATCTTTGTTTGGGGCACAACAAATGGTATCAGAGCCCTTAGGTACCAAAACTCAGTCGTTTGTTTGAAGTTTTTCGTTCGGTTTTTTGTTCAGTATCTGTTCGAAATTTGCAGAGATGAAAATCTGCTTGAAAATTGTTTTTTGAGCACAGATCCTAAAAGCCCACGAAGAGACGATTCCAACGCCGCCGGAATCGCGGTCATCCGATCACCGCAGCTCCCTCACGCGCCGCCTGAAGAGGCGCGTGTACGGCGCGTCCGCCTCAATCGCAGCCGTGTGTTACACGCGCTGCACAGTGAAGAAGACGACCACGTCAGATCCCAGTCAGTGCCACGTCGGCGCCACATCAGCAGTAACGCCCAGTCAGCATCCACGTGCCTGCCACGTGTCTGCCACGTCACCGTCCATGTCAGCGCCACGTCAGCAAAGTCAACGCCACGTCAGCAGTCAACGCTGACCTGTCAGTCCAGTCAGCTAGGGTTTTGACCGGTTCTTTGACCGTAAGCAGACCGGGCGGTTCACTCCGGTCTGATTCGGTACGGTTCAGTTAGACCGGTCCAGCTTGTTTAAAACCGGACCCGTGGAGGATTTTGGGCCGGTTCAGCCCGGTTTTGTCACTGTTCGGTCCGGTTCATCCCGGTTCCCAACATGTTTTTCCGCTGCGGATCCAACCGTGGTCTCGGTTTTCTGTAATTCTTTACCAAAGGTGCTGCTCTCGTTATTTGCGCTTTTTCGAAGCGTATCGGGCATTGTTCGGTGTCTGTTTTGCATCCTAAGGAGATCAAATGGCAGGAGATCCAGAGGAGGCTCGTGAGGAAAATGTGGTTGGGTCCTCGTTGAGTACTGCACCACGTTCCTCCACCGTTTCAAGTGCCAAATTCGAGGTGGAGAAGTTCAACGGAACTAACAACTTCAGAATGTGGCAGTGTGAGGTGAAAGATGTGTTGATCCAACAAGATTTGGATCTTGCTTTGGAAGATAAGCCCGCGAATATGGAGCAAAAGGTTTGGGACAGGCTTAATTTGCAAGCTTGTGGCACAATCCGATTGTTCTTGGCTAAAGATCAGAAGTATTCGGTAATGAAGGAAACGAAGGCGAAAGTGTTGTGGAAATTGTTGGAGGACAAATTCATGACCAAGAGTGTGGAGAACCGCCTTTTCTTGAAGAAGAAACTGTTCCGTTTCCAGTACCAACCAGGTTGTACCATGCAGGAGCATTTGACGGAGTACAACAAGATTCTTGCTGATCTTCGGAATCTGGACGTTGATATCCTTGACGAGGATAAAGCACTGTTGCTGTTGAATTCTCTTCCTGATGAGTATGATCACCTGGTCACTACTTTGTTGTATGGGAAAGAAGAGATTAAGGTTGATGCTGTCGCAAGTGCACTCATTGGTAATGAGTACCGTCGGAGGGATAAGATGGTGCATAGAGATACAACCGTTGCTGAGGCTATGTATGCAAGAGGCAAGTCCAAGAAGAAAGGAGCCTCTCCGACCAGCCAGATCGATAGAGATACTTGTGCCTATTGCCACAAGAAAGGGCACTGGAAGAAGGATTGTCCGAATCTGCAGAAGGGTGCCGACAAGGAGATCGCCAACGCCAACGTCAATGTTGCAACCCAGGAGGATGAGTTTGAGTTTGCGCTTGTGGGACTTTCCTCGGATATTCATTCTGAGAAATGGATATTGGATACTGGTGCATCCTATCACATGTGTCCAAATCGGGACATGTTTTCCAGCCTTTCGGAGTTGGACGGTTCGGATGTTCTTATGGGTGATGGCCACACTTGTGAGACTCGGGGGATAGGAAGCATCGATTTGGTGTTACAAGATGGTTCCACATTTGTTTTGTCCGAAGTTCGGTATGTCCCTAGTTTGGGACTAAATCTCATCTCGTTAGGAGCTCTGGAGTCCACAGGTTTATGGATTGTTTTGCGAGGTGGAGCTCTGGAGGTGTTATCAGGCAACCAGGTGGTTATGAGAGGTACTCGGTATAAAAATTTGTACTATCTTGAAGGAAGTACAACTGCAGGTGGAGTTTCCACCATTGAAAATGAAGATCATGGCTCAGTTAGGGTTACTGTTTCGTATGTCAGGGTCGCTGGAATTGGGGGCAAACAAGGTTTGGGCCCCGCATATTTGAGTTTTGATTGAGCACCCTTGGGTGCTTGTGCCCTCGGGCGATTGGTGACGATCTCAGCCGTCACTTGTTTGTTGGTTTGTTTGTTTGGTTGTCCGTGTTACAGATTTGGGCGTCGTTGCTTCAGGATGGTCGCCAAGGTGGAGATTGTAGGATTTGGTGTGGCTCCCATGTTGGCTCTGTCAGTGAGCATGTGGGAGACACATGTGGAAGGCTCACATAGAGTAACATGTGGGAGACATCAGAGTATGGAGGCTTTATTGCACATACCCATCCTTGGAGGATTTGCTGGAAATGGATCGCACTATGCCATCCTTTGCCTTTTGTTTGCCTATTTAGTTTCACCTTGCATTTGGGTTTTGTATCAGAGAGTTTGTAGCTAGCATTTGTCTCTGTATTTGTGTTTCTGTGTGAGAGAAACTTGTGTGTAATCTCAGTGTGAGTGAGATTGTTGAGTGTGAGTCTCTGTAATCCTCAACTTGTGAGAGGTTTTTCATGGTTGTTTTTCGTAGTGAATAAAACCGGAGTTTTCATCTTAAATTGGTGTTTGAGTTTTGGTTAGATCTTTGTTTGGGGCACAACAGTTTGTAGCCACCAGCATGGCTAGCAATTGACATGTACTTTCGCCATAGTTGGCAGAGTTATGTTCTCCCTTCGTCTCTTTTTTATTGTCGACGTTTTTATTTTGGGCTGTCCCTTAATAAGTGTATGTTTTGAAAAGTTAATGGGTAAAATTTTGTACAATTATCATTTTGCTCTTTTGAAAAGTTAGTGAGTAAATAGTTAGTTATGGATAAAAGTGGAGGATAATTTTGGAAAATAGAGGTAAAAGTTAATGTGAAGTTGAGGTAAAAGTTGATGCGAAAGGTACAATGATGATGTTTTCTTTAATGAGTTGAATTTGCGAAGTAACACACTTAAAAAGGAATGGAGGGAGTAACACATCTCATCAAAGAACTTAAAGGGCAAAATGAGAAACTTAAGAAAATTTTAGGCATTGATTTATGTTAGGGAAATGCAAAAAATGGAATAATGGACTAACTTTCCGGGACGGAGGGGGTATTTTTTTTCCATTGTCCGACGATAGAATGTTAGGTGTTACTTGGTGGCAAATACAGCGAGAGTCAATCCCCACTTCCATTAGGACTGAAGCCAAGCTTGTTTCAGAAATTAGTTAGTTTTTTAAGTTGATGTATTGTGAGAATGACGTGTCTTAAAAGGCATAATAAGTCAATTTTTTAATCAACTTACGAATAAGTCAATTTCTGAAACAAACCATCAATTTGTCATCCTTAAATAAAAGAGTAACGAACTGACCACCCTAGTTGTGGTATTCGCTTCATGTTAGTGAATCCAAAAAATCATGAAGATTTCTTTCCACTTATAAAATTGCACTTGGTTCCCGTTGTTCGGGTTGCAATAATGCTACACACACCCTTTGGCTCACACTTTACTACACCTGCCTATGTGTCACCAACGATTCCAGATCTAAAAAGCGCGGGCGCGCGCACGCGCGGGAGAGAGAGAGAGAGAGAGAGAGAGAGAGAGAGGAAGATGATTTCCCTTGATTGTCATCCACCACCAGCGACTCCACCATGACAACGCCAAATCGAAGAAGACGTACATGACTTGGGAGGAATCTGATTGTACCCCAATTTTGAAATTCGGAATCTGATGAGGATTAACCGGGCAAAGAAGAAGCGAAGGAGTTCGGAATCTGGCAAGAATTTGTCACTGAATGTTCGTTTACTTTGTTTTTTTTTTACTTTGTTCAGAGTTTTGAAGGAATGTGGATGGTTGAAGGAAATAACTAAGGTGTTGTACTTTATCCATTTTGATGTTTAGATGCTTCCCGTATCAAGGCTATTTGTTGAACCATAGTCCCTCTGTAATCTAATATCATAATTAGTTTCTCGAAATCTCTGATTTGAATGCTAAATCGCATTCCCGTACGGTCATGCCCATATAGATTACTATGTTGGTCTCCCTTTTTCATCTTTCTATTGAGCCCAAAAAAAAAAAAAAAAACCCCTACCACCATTCGAAATTACCCAAGTATCCCACTGAAAGGTTATCATGTATCTCATCATGTTGGTTCATTAACTAGCATTTGGGGTTTAATTAGTTTAATTTCTTTAACTTTCAAAAATAGAATGACATAAATATTTATATGCCTATATAAATTTTTAAATCGATTGCCTGTGGGCTTCGGGTGCTAAGCTTTCTCAGGTAACAATCTCATTATGTTAAATCTTAGGTAACTATATACATGTCTTTTATTGTGAGGTTATTCTGTCTAAACTTGGGGAATGGTTTAGTGATCACTAGTGTTTGCTTTATGTAATCTTATGGCAATAATCAATTATTCATGGACTCGCTTCATGTTGTTTTTTTTTTTTTTTTTGAACTTAGAGATTTGTTGTTCACATTATCATTCTTAACAAGTTCATTTCACATTCCTCGCATGATACTCACTAGTTCTTGTTTATTTTTAACCTGCAGGTGATGTTTCAGTTACCATCACCATCTTCTTTGATATTGCCAGAGTCTGCTCCATCGGCGATGTGTCCTATATCTTCCCAAATTGGAAGGGATCGAGAAGCGGAAGAGGTATGGAGTGGAGACAATGGAGAAGAAGAAGATGTTACGAATGGTTCTCTAATAGAGGAGGGTGGTGATAGTAAAGTGGCAATTGAGAATTCTGAAGATATAGTTGAGGAACCAAAGGTGGGAATGGAATTCGACAGCCCCAACGAAGCCTAGAGGAAAAATTTGCTAGAGAAAAAGGGTTTCCAGTGGCTAAAAGATCTTCAAAAAAGGGTAAAGATGGAGTCTTAAGGCATGTAATTCTTGAATGCACCAAAGGTGAAAAAACAAGGCCTAGAGGAAGCAACCCTTCCAAGCCACGTCCAGAGTCAAAAGTGGAATGTCTGGTTCACCTTAATATTTGTTTAACCCAAGAGGGGAAAGTGGAGGGTAAGTCGGGTTTTCTTGGAGCACAATCATGAACAAAGTTTGGGAAAGTCTAGATTTTTTAAGAGCAATAGGGTACTTGATTTAAATGTGAAAATGATTCTTGTATTGAATAACAAAGCTAGGATCAGGTTGCACAAGACTATTGACTCGGTTCAAACTGAAGCTCATGGACCTGATAAGGTTCCATATTTGATGAAGGATTGCAGAAATTATTTGGATAAGGTTCGATGTTTACAACTTGCAGAAGAAGACTCAAAATTTGCTAGAGAAAAAGGGTTTCCAGTGGCTAAAAGATCTTCAAAAAAGGGTAAAGATGGAGTCTTAAGGCATGTAATTCTTGAATGCACCAAAGGTGAAAAAACAAGGCCTAGAGGAAGCAACCCTTCCAAGCCACGTCCAGAGTCAAAAGTGGAATGTCCGGTTCACCTTAATATTTGTTTAACCCAAGAGGGGAAAGTGGAGGGTAAGTCGGGTTTTCTTGGAGCACAATCATGAACAAAGTTTGGGAAAGTCTAGATTTTTTAAGAGCAATAGGGTACTTGATTTAAATGTGAAAATGATTCTTGTATTGAATAACAAAGCTAGGATCAGGTTGCACAAGACTATTGACTCGGTTCAAACTGAAGCTCATGGACCTGATAAGGTTCCATATTTGATGAAGGATTGCAGAAATTATTTGGATAAGGTTCGATGTTTACAACTTGCAGAAGAAGATGTTGAAGCAATGCATCACTATTTCATGAGAATGAAAGATGACAATGGAGACGTCGTTACATTTGACACAACATACCTCGCCAACAAGTATGACATGCATTTTGCTCCTTTTGTAGGCGTCAATCATTATGGTAGCTCAGTATTATTGGGATGTTGACTTATCTCGCATGAAGACACAATCATTTTCATGGCTATTTAAGACTTGGTTGACATGCATGTCGGTTTGTGTTCCCAATACAATTATTTCCGATCAATGAGCAGCCATAAGGAATGATATAGAGAATATATTCCCTAATACTCGACATCGGTGGTGCATATGACATATTATGAAGAAAGTGCCAGAAAAGTTGAATGGGTACAAAGCTCATGAAAAGATTAGTTACTGTTTTTGCCAAGCAATTTATGATTCACTGACAATGAAGAATTTGGAACTGCTTGGGATGCGCTCATCAAAAAGTACGAGCCTTAGAGTAACACGTGGTTATATAGGTTGTATTTGGAAAGGAACGGTGGGTGCCAGATTTTGTGAAAGAGGTGTTTTGGGCGGAAATGTCATCCACACGAAGAAATGAGAGTATGAATGCATATTTTGATGGTTATATTACTTCTATGACGACCTGAAAATAATTCGTTGAGGAATATGAAAATGCATTGACCAAAAAGGTGGAATATGAAAAATAAGAAGATCACAATAGTTGGCACTATTTTATTCCTTGCATAACTAACGATAGGTCGGAGACGCAATTTCAGAGCGTCTACACTCTTGCCAAGGTTAGAGAGTTTCAT
This sequence comes from Vaccinium darrowii, assembly GCA_020921065.1. Classification (NCBI taxonomy): domain Eukaryota; kingdom Viridiplantae; phylum Streptophyta; class Magnoliopsida; order Ericales; family Ericaceae; genus Vaccinium; species Vaccinium darrowii. The sequence goes on from CM037159.1 coordinate 30,653,843, forward strand.
GAGCAATTTATTAGAAAAATGGTATGTTTTTAGGTGAAACAAAAGTAGGAGATGTTGTGACATTATATGAGGTACAAGAGTTGATTACAGTTGAAGAAGGAGAAGAGCAATTTCAAAAGTGTGTGCCATTTAAAATTCATTTTAATGTTGAAACAAATGAAACTTATTATAATTGTCAGTTGGTTGAGTATAAAGGAATGGTGTTTAAGCATCAACTATTTGTGTACCAGCTTAGGAGAATTCACAAAGTGCCAGAAAAGTATGTCTTGAAAAGATGATGCAAAAATGTGAAAAGGGTCTACACTAAAGTTCGGATAAGTTACGATAAATCATCAACATCCATTGAAGCGTGCCGGAATGACAACATTTGCAATCTCTTTAAGGAGATTGCCAACTTGACGGAAGACAAGCAAAAGAACTATGATATGGTTATGGCACGGGGGTTCGAGATGAAATGAGAGTAAATTGAAGCTTTGGTTGTTTGTGCAAACAATATTGTTGATGATACGGTTGATTCTTTCACTAGGAGATGGAGTTATACATTCCAAGCAAAGCACAAACATACTTGACCCGGAAAGCGTTACTCGAAAATGGAGACTGCTGCGTAAAAGGAAGAAAAGTTTTATGAAAAAAACTGTTAAGAAGAAAAGGGAAACAATTAAGAAGAAAAGGGAGACCGCCGGAAAAATCGCCGTGTCCAACGAAAAAGTTAACTTTGTATTAATTTTTTTTTGCTAGTTAATGTGGCCATATAGATATATTGGATGAGTGATTAGTAGTAATATCATTTATTAATTTCAGGAGATCGGAGATATTACGATTCTCAATATGGCTACGACACAAGAGAGTGTTGTAAATATCAATATAAGTAACTAATGAGCTTGGTAGTTTCCTGTTACATTCTATTTATTGGTCTTGATTTATGTTAACTTTTTCTGATATGGCAGAATTACGCAAGCGACATGGGACCATTAATATGGCCAAATATGGGACCATTAATGTGGCCAAACATGATGACACATAACTTCCAAAATACACAAAACTTGATGCCGAGCACACAAAGTGCAATAAGAGGGCCACAAGGTTGGGGAAGACCACAATGAAGTTTAATAAGAAGTTAATTGCATGAATGAGAAGGTGTTCAACAAAGTTTTTTAGAAATGATGAATGGAATGAATAATGGCAAAGCGTAGAACACTTGGTAAATGGATTTTTTATTTTTATTTTTATGAATCGTATCGTGTCTGTATCATGTCCGTATTATATCGTGTCGTGATTGTTAATGGAATGTTAATTGCTAGCACCTTTTTTGTGTTTGAATGAAATCTTTAGTTTTTATTGTATCGTGTTCGTATCCCTTTCTTAAATGGATAAGTTTTATTTTTTATTTTTTGACATGTCATTATGTTACTAGCATATTACAGTGTCTGTATCCCTTTCTGCAAAAGAAATGCAAGTGGAGGTTAATTGCATGATAATTACAGTGTCTGTATCCCTTTCTTTGGTGCTGCTTTTAACTATGAGGATAGATGACTGCTTGTGAATTTTTAGTGTCATGATGCCTTGATGTCTGGAATGCTTGGAATATCTATCTGACATATGGAATGTTCATGTAACATGGAGTGTATATCCTGTTCATTTCCTATACAGTTCACCGTTATACATCTCATGTATATTTCATGAAAAACAAAATAGGAACATGCCATTAGGATTAGTTGGGAAGCCATTGAAGTTCTATGGATTAGTTGGGAAGCCATTCAGTCATAGAACTTCAAGTATCCACTTTTCCTTTGATATTTTCAGTTGCATTGTCTCAGAATCTGCTGTAAGTTTATCTAGGCAACGATTGGGCAAACTGGGACTGTGGGACATGTATACCTTTAAGACTCCAATGAAATGCATCATTTTGTTCATCCCATTCCAGCATAGACTATATCCTGATGACACTTATCAGGATGTTTTTTGTCACGTGTGATCATGTTGAAACACATTGGAGTTAATGTAAAAGAAAGAGAACTAAAGGCAAATAAGCCGATAAATCAACTGGGTTCTCAAACAGGTTGGCCTAATAGAAATAATATAGACATGCTCAACCTACATATTCCCCCAGGAAGAGTAGCGAAATCTCAAGCACCTACAATTTCAGATATGATGATCAAAGACAAACTATTATTTATCTTTCCATAGACCAACTCATTCATAAAAAGAACAACAGAATACTCAAATAGAATCGACTTGAAGACATTCTGGGATGAGTTGAAAGTAAAGAAATCTTCAAATTCACAAAATATGGTAAATCTTCAAAATATCAGAATAGCTTCCACACCAATCCTCAAAGTAGCAAACTGATTAGTATCTCAAACATCAAACATTAGCATCCTCCAAGACCTGAAACTTAGCAGCCAAACGACTCATGTACCAACTCCAAAATGACTCAGACCCATACTTATTCATTACATAACCATTGTCCAAAACAGGCTTGAAATTCATTGTTTTCCAGTACCTCACTATTACGTTGGACATAACAAATTACATACGCACAAGGTGGATAACTAGGAATGCACAAATTACAATCCCAGTAAGAGAATGGATAACTAGAACACAGATTGTATTCCGTATGGCGTGTCCTATCATTTGCTGAATGTGAGACATCTTGAATGTTGTTATCACACTAACTATTCCACTGCCTGCAAAGCTAGTCATAATAAAAGTAAAAATGAGATGTAGATGGAAAATTGATAAATAAAAATGGTGGGAACAAAAGTAACTTACAAGATCAACGGGGCATTTATAGTAGTAATGGCCAGGAGTTTTAGCATTAGGACAAGCCTTGGTGGGGATGCATGGACCAGCTCCGCAAGCACAAATTTTCGTAGGCCATCCAGATGTGGCGTTTGAAGAAACGAAAGCCATGTCAGCTATACATAGAAAATAGAAACACAAGTATCAGCAGTGAACTTTACGAATGAACATCACTCAATAACAGTATAAAAAAAACTTGCAAAAACCCAATTATACATATGGCTTGATAAGTCGTTATTCATAATTTGGGAATTTTATCCCAATTGATAAGTAAAACTTCGGTTACTTTATGTTTGTAAAAATGAAATTGGGAAAAGGATTACAAAAAGAATCTAGGACAAGGATTCAGAGCAGGCCTTACTTGCCTCCCTCGTTCTACACACAAAGCAGCCCATAACACTCACAAACGATTTCACGTAATGAAAACGAGGTAACTTCGATATCCAAATAGAACTGGCTATTTTGACTGTGCATCTTAAAAGCTAATGCCTGTGCAAGATAACATAGTTGATATCATGATGCTTTATGAGTTCTATTTACGGTATTAATAGCGAGTTCTTCAATTTTCTCATAAAACATATTTTCAAGGGGTTATGTTCATCTTAAAAGCCAATGTCTGTGCACATTTTATGGAACTCTAAGGCCGCATTGCCATCTTCTACCATCCATATTTGAGAGATAAAGCCCAATAGGACTAGATTTCCATTGGCTATGTTCTTTAACATTTGTTGACTAGGGGTTCCACATGCATCAATTACCCAATAATTCTATTGCAGCATACATTTGCAATGGTGAATAGAACATGTTCCAATAATTAATGAACGCTACGGCCTTATGATTTTTTACATTTGTTTTCATTACTACACATGAATATGGAAGTCGAGTAGGTGTATAATGTAATCTTGTAGATACTTTTTCAGACCTATTGCCGATACTGAGAAGTAGCCCCTCCATAATTTGGACTAATTACGAATTTGGAATTTGAAAAAAATTAGGGTTTTCGAATTTGGAGCCCTAATTTTTGGAAAATAATCCCTAATCCCTAATCTCTACAAATCGAGAGAGAGAGAGAGAGAGAGAGAGAGAGAGAGAGAGAGAGAGAGAGAGCTTGGTTGCATGCGTTGGGCTTGAGTCGTATGATTTCTTTGAGTGGGCGCCGTCATGGTGGCGTCAATTGGTGGTGGTGGATGGGGTTGGCTCGCTATTATGGCTTCGACTGGTGGTTCCATCCTCGTAGAAATCGTCTACTCCTCTTCTTTAGCTCTCTGGCTTTTCAGATTTGGAGAAAATGGAGACTAAAACCCAGATTGACGATTTCAAAATTTCAATTTTTGTTTTTTTGTTTTTTAAAATGGGTTAAGTGGCGGTCCCCATGTGGGGCCCACGTGACACGTAGGCAGTGTGTGGTAGAGTGTGAGCCAAAGGGTGTGTATGTAGAATTATTGTTCTGGCTGATGGCATATTACTATATTAGTTAGAGCGTCTCCATTGGTTATATGCTTAAGAATAGAAGAATATATTTTTGTGTTAAGTGTGTGTTTGATGGGAGCACAGGCCTTGTAGTGAGTAAATCTCGCTTGTTCACAGTTTTTTGGACAGTCCGAATCTTAAATAAGCTGTTCGTGCAAACGGCTTATTTAAGATGATTTGGACCGTCCAAAACAAGAATGGACGCTCATTACAGGTTCCCTGGTCCCATGTTTGATGGGGAGAAAATGAGTGCTCCATGAAGCTGGGCTCTGTAGTGAGGTAATTCAATACAAGATTGTAGTGGACCCCATCTGGCCATCCATCTAGGCACCGACGACTCGTATTTAATCCAATTCCAAATGATTTGAGCCGTTAATTGTTTGAATTAAAATTCGAATGTTTTTTTACCAAAATGGACGACAGGATTAGCTCATTATCACAACCCTGTAGTGAGCCCCTCAATACAGAAACCCCGTACCTTTGTTTACATGTATTTTTTAAAGCTTTAGTTGGTCATCGTAATTTTTTTTTCCAGTAATCTTTTATTCAACACTACAATTGGGGTAATTGACTGATTGGATGATTTCTGTACATGGAGATGCTCTTTTATTTTCGAGAAAAACATGAACTTTCATTAATTACCGTAATAACAATGGGGTGGATTATATACTCAAGTAATCGATAAATATATTAGTAAAGATTTCAATGTAGAAATCATACAAATTAGTTGATTGGATCCACTCCGAGTCCCATAGATCAGAGCCATTCACATTTTTTAAAATTATGTTGACTGGTACTCTGTAAAATAATAAGATCAATGGGAAATGTATTGGTCATCTTGTTCGGTTTCGGTTTGGGTTTGGGGTTTTGAGTAGAGAGAAAAAAAAATTGAAAATTAGGGGTAATAATTATAGAGAGATGAAGAGAATTAAGAATAACAATAAAAAGTAGAGGTAATGATAGGAAAAAAATAACGATAATAATTGTGTAATAATTTAGAAACTGGGTCTTGAGACTCAAACCGAACAACTCCGGTAAGTGCTTCATTGGTATATCAAGTTCTTTTTTTATTTTGAACCAAAACCCAGCATTTATTGATATTTGATTGATTTGATTTTTCACAGGATATTAATAAACATAATTTTGAAAAGTATAAACGGCTCTTATTATCCATGTGAGACCCGAGAAGTGGCTCTAAATCAACTGATTTATACTAGGGCTGCTCAAAAAAAACCGGTGAACCGTGAATCCGGTCTGGACCGAACCGATCCGTACCTTTTGGATTTTAACCGTGGATTAATGGTCTGGACATGGATTCAAAAAATAAAAAACCGTGACTTTTGGATCGGACACGGATTTTGATTTTGAAACCGTGGATTAACCGATCCGGACCGCGAGATTTTTACTATATATAAGTTTATCACTTTTATAATTATAGTTATATAGATATTAATAATTTAGCAAACTTACGGTTTGGTTGTGCTGTTGTTGGAGTTATGGTGCGAATATTGTTATCTTTACAAAATCTAGGGGAGTAAAGTATTATAAATGCTACTATATATCCTCTCTATTTGTGAGTGAACTGGAAGTAACTATCTGCTATTGTCTTTGTGAGTGAACTGGAAGTAACTATCTGCTATCCTTTGTAGTAATATAAGTTTGTGCCTTTGTTCGTTCAGTTATATAACTATTTGCCTAACTGCCTTTGTTGTTTTTTATTGGGATTTCCAACTTTGAACTTTCTATTTAGTGCATTTGTTACTTGCTAGTGCCTTACTGCTTTTGTTTGTTGTTTTTTCCGAATAAGTTGAAAATTTGCGGATTAATCCGGAACCGATCCGTGACTCGCGGTTCGGATTGGAACCGAACAGTGAGACTTTTGGATCGGACACGGATTGTATTTTCAAAAAACCGTGACTTGCGAATTAGGATTGGATTCATGCCAATCTGGACCGATCCGGACCATGAGCACCCCTAAAATTCTTTACTCATGTAATTGTCCGCAAGCAAACAGCCCTCTTTCGTCCCTAGGGTTTCCTTTCCTCCCGTATTCTTGAGACAGAACGAGAGATCCTGCAAAACCAAACAGCGCCTTAAACCCCCTCCCCTAACAGAATCCACTCTTTCAGAACTAGGGTTTTCAAATTTCCCAAACACGCACACAGAGAGAGACGGCCAGATCGGAAATGAAGGAGCAGGCCATAGTCCCAACCGGCGGTGGCGCGTCTCTGATACGTGATTTAGCTTCGTGCAACAAAACCACCAGAGACAGATCCCTAAAGCTTGTCCTCAAAACCTGGCTCCCGGCGGAGACCCAACTATCCGACGACGAAATGAAGAAGCTCTGGAAAGGACTCTTCTACTGCCTATGGCACGCCGACAAGGCTCCGGTCCAATCCGCCCTCATCGACCGCCTCTCCTCCCTCCTCCTCTCTCTCCAACCCTCTCTCTCCTCTCACTACCTCTCCGTCTTCTTCCTCACCCTCCGCCGCGAGTGGCCCGGCATCGACTCCCTCAGGTTAGACAAGTTCTACCTCTTAATTCGACGATTCTTGCATTACTCCTTCCTCATGCTTAAAACGAATCACGCTTGGGATTTGGACGTCTCTCGACGGTTAATGGACCTTTTTGAAGAGAAAACGTTTTTCTCTGACGAGAATAGTAAATTGGTTATTACTGGTGACGGCGTTAATTACCATTTTGCTTCGATTTTCCTAGATGAGCTTAAGCCGTTTCTTCCGCTTAGGCGTGAAGTCCTTGATGTTTTGTTTAAGCCTTTCTTGTGCGTAATGAGTAAGTGTCGGGATAAGGTTTTACTGGGGAAAGTTAAGTCTAATGTGTTTGATGTATTGTTGAGAATGGGGAGGAGTCTGTTGGAGGTCAAGAAGTCGGGGGAGGACGATAGTTTAGAAGGTAAAGATGAAGTGGTAGTGCTGGGCAGTATAGGATTGACGATGGGGTTCTCAGCGAAGTTCTATGATTTGGGTACGTCGCCTGATTGTGTTCAGGGAAATAGGAAGGTTTTGTTCAGTTTGAACGAGGGTTTCTTGAGGTTGGAGAAGGATTTGGCTTTGTCTGGAATTGAAGTTTCGATTCCGGATGCTATGGTTGATGATGATGAGGTGCCTCAATTGATCCCTATTGCTACAGAGGTAGAAGGAGCTGCTTCTGAGGTTGTTTTGGAGTCTGCCGGTAAGCAGAAAAAGAACTACAAGAAGGTTCATAAGGCATCTGATGTTCAGTTGGATGGAGCAAAAAATAAGACGTTGAAGAAGAAGAAGAAGAAAAAGAATGAAGGGCTTCTTGAACAGTGCTCTACATTTGCAGAGAAAGATATTTCAACTGTTGTCAATGGGGTCGAGAGTTCCAGCAATGGACTGACCGGAGATGAGTCTAATTTGATTTTTGACGAGTCTGTAATTTCAAATCTTCGAATGCAGTTTGAGAAGGTTGCTGAAGAAGTTGGCTTGGGTATTGATGTTTCAGCTTCGGTTGATTCACCTGAGGCCACTATTGGAACTACAGACTCGAAGAAGAGAAAGAGAGGGAGGAGTATAGCTTTGAAGGATGCCCCCATTCAGGATTTGAACGACGATAAAGATGAATTTGAACGTGCTAGTGCTGCAGCAAAGGGTTCCGAAAAGAGTGCAAAGAAGGTAAGGTTTGCCATGAAGAATAATTTGGTGTGGAAGCCACAGACTCCTTTGCCACCTCAGAATCTGAGGGTACCACCCTCTGCTACTCCTAGAGGTAGTGCACTTAAGAAAGGAGTACCTCCGGGTCCCGTAAGGGAGATTACTCCTGTGACGAAAAAGGTGAAGCAGAAGAAGGGTAGGAAGGGAATTAAAACAATCTCTCCGGCGATCAAAAGACTCAGGAAGCTAAGAACTCTTTCGGTTTAATGGATTTGATCGCTTTTACGTTTGTATTTCATATTTGCAGTGGTTGAGGATTTTAACTTCCAGTACTCTGTACTCATTCATGTCTAAACTATCTTGTTCGGATTGTCATTGTTAACATCATTGCTTTGAAAAACCTTCAAGGAAGAATTCTTTTGAGTCTTGGATTCCATGCTCTTAAAAGGATGTTGCTAGTAACTTTCTTAGTTCTTTTATTTGTAGTTTTGTTTGGTTTCCTTGTGAAATCTGTTAATGCTTGTCACGTGCTATTATCATCGGTCGGAAATCGGAAAACCGGAGTGGTGATTGAAACGGTACCTCTGCTGTATTGTAGTTGAACCTGCTACAACTTGAATGATGCCTTTTCAAGTAAGTACACTAGACGGGCTTGGACCTAGTAAAAAAACTCGATGGGTTCTTGTCTTCATTTTAAGAGATATGTAGCACGGATACGGACACAGACACGGTGGAGTACACGGACACAACATTGCAATTCTATAGAATGGGGACACAGACACGGCATTATGGATCGATGGCGTATGTGTTTTACACAGACATGTTTTAAATTACACTTTTGGTCAAATGCTTTTGAAGTTATAAATAATTTACTTCAGAAAAAACTTATAGAAGTCACCTTGCTGTGTCCCATGTGTGTCCATGATATGTTCCCGGGTTTCCTCAAGTCTGGACGTGTCTACAGAGTGTCGCCGTGTCCCACCATAGAAAATTTTAACATTTAATGGACATGCCAAGTGGTCTTTAGCCATATAGTAGATGTGTATTAGCTGATGTTGTGGTCTTTAGCCATATATCTGTACATTGTTGTTTCAAAATATTAATGCTCTCTGGTATGCATCTGTTGCTATGAAAACGTTCTCTGTACCTTGTGAACCTTGAATAAGTAGTAATATTTCTGTAGTTTATAGCCTTCGTGTTTATACTTCATGTTTGTTTTTTCCCTTATTCAAGGTTCTTCGAATTATCTTTAAAATATTAATGCTCTCTGGTATGCGTCTGTTGCTATGAAAACGTTCTCTGTACCCTGTGAACCTTGAATAATTTGTAATATTTCTGTAGTTTATAGCCGTCTTGTTTATATTTCATGTTTGTTTTTTTCCCTTATTTCAAGATTCTTTGAATTATCTTTAAAAGTGGAACGCAACCATTATTTGCCGGACAAGTTCTCCCCTCTATCAGTCTATTGTATTGTACTCCTAACTGTTTTGGGGAACACGCAATTAGCTTGATATTGTTGAGTACACCGCGAAAAATTACATTAGGGCTCGCTAAAATCTCTGGGAAAAGGAAATTTCTATGGCACCCAGCCCTGTTTCAGTGAAGTGGCTGATACATGGAGAAAGGACAGGGCTCAACAACAGAGTACTTAGGTGTGGGTTCCGGCAGATTTGCGAGATGCTTGCTTAGGGCTTAAGGCTTGAGGCCAAGTTGAATTGTGACAGCAAAGAATGTTATGTAGGCTAGGGTTTGATGAGAACAGTGAAAAGATTGGTTCTCAAAATATTGCTTAGGTACTTTTAATAATTCATTCACCGGACTATTCTGGGTATTTCTGTATTATGAAGAGTGGGCACCAATATCAACCTTCACGCAGGTATTTCAGCCCAGAACTTATTTTCCTTCGCCGTCGAAATGTTTTTTGGTCGGAACTTAGAGCTATTCAAATTATCAAAAGTTGTATCTACAGAAATCAGAGTCCTGTTTTGGCCTAAAAGGGTACTCCTAGTTGTATACGAGGTTGTTTGATGTTCTTCGTAAAGTGTCCTTCAATTGTATTATCATTGCCTTTTTTTTTTTCTTTTTTTTTTTTGTGCGCGCAAACTAGGCTCTGTTTGGGTGAGTATCTGAAAATTTTATGATCGCATTGACCAGATTGTCTGTTTTACATGGGTTTTGTTGCCTTGTTGATTGGATATGATGGTTTCACTTCACATTTCCAAAAAAATTTCCAAAAAGATTCTTTCCCCATCTCTCATCTCTCCAATCATTAATCACATTTCTCTCTCTACTCATATCCCTCTTTCCAATCATTATTTTCATTTCTCTCTCTATCTCTCTTCCATTATTACACTTCTCTCTAATTATTACTTTTTCCAAAAACTCATCCAAACACTATCTCCAAAATATTTTTCAAAATATTCTTCTCAAAATTATCAACCAAATACAACCGTTTTTTTTTTTTTATTATCCGCGATGGTTAGAATTACATTACTCCTTTTCAATGTTCTTACTAGTTTTCAATTGCTTATGCCTTTCATTATGGATTTCAAAATTTATGAATCTTGTTTGATAGATGCAAAGTTTTCAAACTCAGGAAAGACATTATAGTTGGATAGATGTATAAGAAATTGAAAAATTACCCAAATATAAAAAATAGTCAAACAAATTGAGACAGATGGAGTACTTTGGAGGGTGGATTGGATAAATTATGATAATACTGGAGTTTCTATGGTCATAATAATGTCTTAGGGCATCTTTATCAGCCTCACCAAAACAAAAAAAAAAAACACCAAATTTAATCTCAAAAACACATTTTATAAATTAACAAGTCACTTTTATAAAAACTCACAATATTAGACTCTCTATCCTAACTTCACTATGTTAAACTATTCTCATTTTTTACTCCTACTCCCAAAAAAAAAAAAAAAAATCTCAAACCAAGAGAGAGAAGTCAGGAGAGACTAGAGAGTGATGCAAAAGTAATTTGATGCATGAACAGTGCCTACTCAATTTGAGTAGGCACTGTAGCAAATTTAGAGTTTTGCAAATTTGTTCATTCATTTGATGTGCCTGATTTTGGGGTTTTTTTTTTTAGTTTGATTTAACAAATGGCCAATTCTATTCGCAACCGTGGAATGACTAAATTCAACCCACTAAAATTTAATTAGTGGTAGACAAAAATACCCTTGTGTAAAAAGACTTTTTTGTCCCTTAAATTAGTGGGATGCATATAGCACAAACCAACTAACAACAATCACACAATTTTGTACAACCCAAACCAAACCCTCCCTCCATCTCATCTGACATAAAAAAAAAAAAAACAACGTTATCTTCTTCTTCCTCCATGGAAGATAACGTTACCAGGGCACCACTTCTTCTTCTTCTTCTTCTCTTCTCCCACATCTCCCACATCAAACCCTAAAAAACTTTCACTCCCCTCCTCATTCCTCACCTCTCCCTGAATGGAGAATCCAATGGAGCCTTCCATGAAAGGTTCTTCACCTACCTTTGACTCACTATGCTCCTATTTTGAAATGGAAGAAAGGCAATGGGGGTCAATTTTTTGATTACAAGTTACATGGAGGTCGACAAGGAAGATGATGGGAAGAAAATGGTGGTTTGGGAGGCAAAAACACGCAAAGAGGAAAGACCCAGATTTCAGTTTCGCGTTTTTCGTCATTCGCAATTCAGATTCCCAGTATTGAATTTTCCCACGGTTTTCATTCTTTAAAGTTTGAAATATGTACCTTATTTCGAATCGTAAATCATGAATAATAAGTTTGAAACCATTAGGTTTAAATTCCCGTCATATGTTTCATTTGTTTGAAACCGAATTTTATTTACCTATTCAAAAGTTAAAATATGAATTAAGACCTTACTTCAACTTATAAAATCTGAAGACATGCAAGTGTAGGATATGTAGATTTAAATTAATTGTTTCTGTCCAAGTAGTAAATATTTCATCCTTTGTAAGTGAACGGAGTGAGAAGAAGAGAGTGTGCACGACAGGGTCAAAAAATATTAGTACCCCTTTGAATTGAAATGTGTACAGACTTATGATGGGTGGACCGTTACTGTATTGAATGGCACCCTCATTGCTCCACTTATAATGTTGTCCTTGTCCATCTCTCCCCTTTGTTGTTGTTGTTGTTGTTGTTGTTGTTGTTGTTGTTGTGTGGTTTGCCTGGGGTATGCCCCTTGTACACATGTACACATCTTTTTAAAGATGAACGCAGCCTCACTATTTCATATTTTGACTTCTACATTTTGGGTTTCATTCCAAATTTTAAGTTTTGAATTATTAGTTAATATTCAATTTTTAACATTTGAACCTTAATATTCAATTTTTAACATCTGAATCATTGAGTGTAATTCATATTCTAAAAATCGAAATATGGTACTCTTTCTTATTAGTTGAGAAAAATGAATTACGTAATGTTTTGGTTGGAGAAGGGAAAAAAATGAGAGTTAAAGTACTTCTCAAGTCCAATATGAGTTGTATAAAATACTTCTCAGATCCAATATGCGCAGTATATTTTCATTCTAAGGTTGAGAATGAGAAGTGGTTAAAGATCTCAGTTGGAAAATGAGAAAAACAACGTTAGATTGCTAAATAGTTTCAAAAACAACGTTATTTTCATAAATAAAAAAAAACTAGAGAGAGAGAGAGAGAGCTAAGATTTGTACATGGTTTCTACCATAGCCAGTTCTGTAACATCTATCGTCAAATTTTCTGAAACCACATTACAAAACAAACATCGCCCAAAACGCTTTGACTTGGAAAACAAAAACGAAAAAAAAAGAAACCCCTCAAGTCTTCAAAAATGAGCAGGAGCTTTTCACCAAGAGAAAACTTCAGTTAACTATGCTACACTCGCAATCGTAGTATATACTATAATGACGAATAAGAATTTTTAACCGCAATGCCTTCTGTTCTTGTGATGGCTTCCTTTCCCGATATAATCTCAAAAAGTACTCCACCAAATGCATAAACATCACACTATGATTAAGAGAAATTGTAACTTGATTACGTTACTTTGGCATGAAAGGATAGCTTGGTCCTTGCATAGTTTAGGATACACTATGATTAAGAGAAATTCAAATTCTCATTACAACTTGTTACAATTTGTATTGTAACAATTACCAAAAACAAACTTACTAGAAGGAGAAATATTTAGCGTGCTACTGTTTCTCAACCACAATATTTGCTCCACAGTCTTTGATTTGATTAGCAGGAGATAGACCCACATTTTTCACTTTGGTTGCAATTCCTTTGCAGTCAATAAGCTAGCTCCTGCATTATCAATATGCAAAGACAAAAACATTATAAGAACACCTTTAACCTGAAGAAGAACACAAGAAGCCACCTAGTAGACTGCCAGCATTAGAATCAAATAACATATGAACTAGTAGCAGCAGGGGAATCCCAAACTTGCGTGGAAGCAAGAAACAGAAACAAACATCATCTTCAGAAGCTAGCAAAATTTGCAATGATACCCACCGAAAGTATCATTGAGATGCACAATTTTGTACTATGCTGCGATAAAATCAATTGCGAAAGAAATAGAGCTTTGTCCATACATTATCAAAGCATTCACCTTGAAACCAAATAGCAATGAGTGGTGAGGCCATCTAGGCTTGTATGCTTGGTTTCTAAGGTATTATTGAACGACGCAGAACAAGTTCTAACAAGGGTTGAAATATTGGTATCGGTCTCCCTAGTGATAGCAATGACGCGGTTTTGGGGAGCAATGACCATAATGGAACGGAAGCAGAACTTAGGGACATGATTTTTCTTCAAATTACATACAGGTAATGTAATTTAGCATTATAAACTTGCATGTTCCAAAGAAGGATATGGTTATATGATATTATAACTTATGCTAATTCTGTTGATATCTAAATTTTAAATATAACACCGTCATCTAACAGCCCGATATTGTTACACAATAAAGATGCAACTAAAATTTTTCAATAACATTGCTGTGTCGCTGTCTTGGAACTCAAGAGATTGACCAGCAAAAAAACCCTAACTAATTCATAAAGATTCTGTAAATCAAATCATTTCCATATTCAATCACCCAAAATACTTGAACCAAATCAAATTGATTACTCACAGGGAGTAGCCAGTACTAAATCCATAGCTTCGTTCTTCAAAGACTCCATTACTTCATCTTTACTTCCCATTTTAGTCTCTTTAATTTTCAACCACTAAATAAAAATCACAAATAAACTACAAATACAAACGCATCTAGATATACAAACAAGGAGGAATTTGAAGGGCTAACCAAAAATAGAGTGAACTTCTATGTTCTGTAGCGTTTGAGGGCTATCAACTGTCTCGAGGAAAAGCAGGTGTTGAAGAAATAGAGTCCAAAATGGGGAAAACAAGGAGTCCCAGGAGAGAGGGAAACAAACACATAAAGAATGAATTACAAAGGTTCAAATCGTTGGCGTGTGAAGTTTTGAGGAGGCGCTACGAGACCTCAGCTTCGAGAGAGCTTGAAAAGTCGTCGGTGCCGTCACCTGCTTCAGATCCGATTGGGTGAAGACCTATGCACCGTCGGAGAAGAAGGCTGCCATCGGCGAGACTTCTGTAGATGGGGGAGAGAGCCGCGAACACCTGGTTTAGTTCTCAGCAAGAGAAGAAACGGTGTATAGTTGGAGAAGAATGCGGCACCGACGGGCGTGAGAGGCAGTGAGAGCACAGAGGGGAGGGGAAGAGAGGAGAGGAGAGGAAAGAGAGAAGAGGAGGAGCGGGTACTGTCATTTTTTTTGGTGTTCTTGCTGAAGAAGACGATGGAAACGATGGAGGGATTTTAGGGATTAGATTGATAGGAGGGGTAGTTCGGGTAGAAATTAAATGTTAGGGAGGAGAGGGGTAGAGGGGTAGATTGGGAAAGTTTTGGAAATTTGTTGGTTGTCTTTAGTAAAAAATGGGTTACAAGGTAGCAATGGCCAATTCTATTCGCAACCATGGAAAGGCTAAATTCAGCCCACTAACTTTTAATCAGCAGTGGCCAAAAACGCCCTTGCATAAAAAGACTCTATTATCCTTAAATGAGTGGGATGCAAATAGAAAAAAACAATTAGAAACAACCCCAAAAATTGTACAACCCCTTATCTCCAACCCATGCATTACTGCCGAAAAAAAAAAAAAAAAGAAACCGAAGAACACACGATCGTGTTCTTATTCTTCTTCCACCCACCTCAAACCCTAAAAAACCTCCTCTTCTCCTTCCACATCTCCATCTCCCACCCACCTCAAACCCTGAAGACTTTCACTACCCTTCTAATTCCTCACCTCTCCCTCAATGGAGAATCCAATGGAGGTTTCCATGGAAGGTTCTTCACCTACATTTGACCCACAATGCTCATTTTTTGAAATGGAAGAAACGAAAATGGGGGTTAATTTTTCGATTACAAGCTGCAAGGAGGTCGAAAAGGAAGATAATGGGAACAAAATGGTGGTTTGGGAGCCAAAACTGAGCAAAGAGGTAAGACCCAGATTTAAGTTTCGCGTTTTCGTCATTCGAAATTCGGATTCCCAGTGTTGAAGTTGCACATGGTTTTCATTTTTTAACGTTTGAACTGCATACCTTATTTCGAATGTTAAAACATGATGAAAAAGTTCAAAACAACTAGGTTTATATTCCCGCCAAATGATTCATTTGTTTAAAACCGAATTTTATACAACTGTTCAAATTTTAGAATATGAATTAATACGTTTCTTCAACTTAGAAAATTTGAACATGGAACTGTAAGGATATTAAGATTTAAATTAATTGTTTGTCGAAATAGTAGTAAATATTTCATATTTCAAATTAAGACATGTTTTCAATTGTTAAATGTTGATGTTTTGATCATTGAACTTTTGTAACTTCCATCTGTTTATCATTCAATTTTTAATATCCGAATTGTAGGTCACAGTTCATTTTTTAATAATGTTATTTTTAGGGGTGAAACCGGTCCGGTTCGGTCCGGTTCTTGACCATTTTTGAGAGAACCGGTGAAAACCGGTTCGGGACTAATAGAGAACCGGAACCGAGTTTTTAAGGTCGGTTCGGTTCGTGTTTCGGTTCGACCGGTTCGGTTCGGTTCCTAGGTCGGTTCGGTTCCTAGAGAGAGAGAGAGAAGAGATCGCGATATATATACAAGCCATCCAAACTTCAAGACAATGCAGAAACCACCGATTCAAAGTTCAAACAATGAACAAAAACGGGCAGATTACGTACTCAACCCTCAGTAAACAAAGTGTGATTCTGTGAACAGTGTTAGTGGACTGGAAAATATTAAACAAATAGTGTTAGTAAAGCCTCACTGCCTCAGTAAACATTCTGCAAAAGAAGACCCATTACGTACTCAACCCTCAAGGTCTCGTCTCAACAGTCGAAGAAGAATCGAGAAGACCCATTACGTACCTCTGCAGAAATCGAAAAGAGGAAGATGAAGAGTCGTGTAGCTTTGGTCGTACTTAGTTCGACGATCAACAGCAACTTCAATCGAAGTCGAAACCAATATTTGGAGAACCCATCGAAACCAAGGCAGCCTTACTGGGGCGGATTTGTCGCGGCTGGAACTCGAATAGGTGGGTTTGGATGGACGCCGGACGGGGAGAGAGAGAGAGAGAGAGAGAGAGAGACAGAGAGAGAGAGGAATTTGGACGAGAGTTCAGAGTAGCAGCTCTGGATTGGGATTTTTAGGGTTCGAAAATGGGGGTGGGGCGGCTACTGTGACTGGAGGAACTTTATATACCAAGTTTTAAAAATATATAAATAAATATATATATATTAAAACCGGTTCGGTTCGGTTCGAACCGGTCTAAAAAAATTAAAAACCGAGAACCGAACCGGTTCTTAAAAAATTTAAATTTCGAGAACCGGACCGAACCGGATAAAGAAAAAACCGAACTTTTTAACCGGTTCTAACCGGTTCTCCGGTTCGGTTCGGTTTTTTTTTTTTTTCCTTTCACCCCTAGTTATTTTTGTCATATTTTCAATTGTTAAAACTTGATGTTTGTTGATCAATATGTATATTTGTGGGATCAATGTTTTTTTTTTTTTTTATTGGTTTTTCAGTGTGATGCTTCAACGCGTGATAGCCACTTAGGCCCATCTCCTACTCTATACGATTATGCGGAGTATTTTACAACGGAGGAGGTGAGTGTTAATATTTATATCCTTTCAAATGTGGAAGTCTCAAATTTTACTATGGACTTGATTGTTAATATTTTACAATGGACTTGATTGTTATTTTTGTAATGGCCGTAGGTGTTTGCCACGGATGATGCATTAAAAGATTGGATAAAAAGTACTAGTCAAGCACACGGTCAAGTGACTGTGACCAAGGCCTCTGAGAAAGCTGGAAAGTGTCGTAGGCCAAGGATGAGGTTTGCATGTGAACGAAGTGGGAAGTACAGGAAGTGTGTGAAGAAGCCTAATGATATTGATCGGGTTGTCAAGAAGAGAGTGCGCACCACGGGGTCAAAGAAATGTGAGTGCCCCTTTGAATTGAAATGTGTACAAACTTATCAAGGGTGGACTGTTACTGTATTGAACGGCAAGCACAACCATCCTCCAAATAGTCACTTGGAGGGGCACGCGTATGCTGGGAGGTTGTCGTCAAAGGAGGAGGAGGTGTTGGTGGATATGTCATCTTGTCTTGCTAGACCTCGAGAAATACTAACCTCAATTAAACTAACGGATCCTAGCAATTGCACAACAATTAAAACCATCTACAATGTACGGGCGAAGCATCGGGTGAAGGAACTAGCTGGGAGATCTCAGATGCAATAACTAATGTCTCGGTTAGCAAGTAGCAACTACTTTGAGTGGCACCAGAGCAATGAGAGCGGCCATGTGACACAGTTGTTATGGTCACACCCTGCCTCCGTTGAGTTGTTGCGTTCTTTTCCGCTCGTGTTGTTGATGGATTCCACATACAAAACCAACAAGTATAACTTTCCTTTGCTTGAGATTGTTGGTGTGACATCGACGGACTCTACTTTTTCTGTGACATTTGGCTTCATGGAGTCTGAGAAGGAGGAAAACTACGGTTGGATGTTGGAACGGTTGAAAAGTATCATGGATCCCAATAACTTGCCGTTGGTTATTGTCACCGACCGGGAGTTGGCCCTTATGAATGCCATCGCAATGGTCTTTCCTAGGGCCACCAATCTTCTATGTAGGTGGCATATCTCGAAGAATGTGTATGCAAAGTGCAGGAGGAGATTCTCTGAGCAGATGTGGAAGGCATTTAACCTTAGTTGGGACCTACTTGTGATGTCAGAGAATCCTAAACAGTACAACGGCCACCTTAAATTGATGAAGCGGGATTTTCAGACCGTTCCTGAAGCCATTGAATATGTGAAGCAAAGTTGGTTGGGACCATACAAGGAAAGGTTTGTCGCGGCTTGGACAGACAAAGTAATGCACTTGGGTAACTATACAAGTAACAGGTAAATCCAATCTACGTTGAATTTATTTATTACTTGTTCACTCTTTTACCTAAGTGTAGTGGATAAAGATTTGCCATTTTTTTCGATCATAGGGCGGAGTGTGCTCATGCGAAACTAAAAAACCATCTTGGAAGCTCCCAATGCAACTTTGCTCGTCTATGGGAGCAGATTGACAAGTTGATCAACCTGCAGATTACTGAACTCAAAGGCACATTTGAGAGGGAGTTATCATGTTGGCAGCATGAATTCAGGATTCCTCTACTTGACGATATAAGGGGAGTTGTTTCGAAGGAGGCGATGAGAACGATTATTAAGAAAGCAAATGAAGTTGAAATTTTGGTCGCATCGAACCGTGCTTGCGCATGTTCTATTAGGCGCACCCATGGTTTACCCTGCTCTCATGAGATTGCTCCATTCAAGATAGATAATAAGCCTATACCATTGTCCATAGTACATGATCATTGGAAAAAGCTTTTTCTTGTTGCACCCGCGAAAGATCCTTCCATTACAGAGATGGTCAAGGTTGATTGGGATATATTTTTTCGAAGGTTACAAGAAACAACTGAGGACCAGCAGCGACATATGATGAAGAAGTTCAAAGAGTTTGTTCATCCTGAGGGCACTTCCCTGGTAGGACCCCAACATAAGGCGCGGAGCCGAGGTCGCCCTAAAAAGGACCAAAGTAGTAATTCGACGCGTAGGCTTCCCTCGGAGTTTGAACATGTTGAGGCCTCCGTGTCAACTCCGAAGCCGGTGAAGGAGATACCGCGTCGCAAACCCAAAAAATCTGGAGTCAAATCTATACATCAGTCCTTGCAAAGTGTGAATCCGGTTAAGGAGAAACCGCGTGCAATGCCAAAAGTTTGTGCAGTTGAAAGTTCCAAACCCAAAGTTGCAGCAAATCTTATTCAGAACATGTACTTGAGTGAGTTTCCGGAACCAATAAGACAATACATTCATATTATTAAGGATGTTAAGTCCGATGGAAATTGTGGGTATCAGGCAATAGCGGCCTTGATGGGTGGCATGGAGGAAGAATGGATGGATGTGAGAAACAAGCTTATTCGGGAGTTGAGTTTGAATTGGGCCCTTTATGATAGAGTTTTTGGCGAGAATGGGAGGGCGGAAGAAGTACACTTCAAATTGTCATACTTCGACAACGAAATTCCCGCGGGAAGGGATAGGTGGATGACAATGCCAGACATGGGACACCTTATTGCTTCCACTTATAATGTTGTCCTTGTCCGTCTTTCTATGCGCCAATGTCTTACTTTCCTGCCCCTTTACTCTTGCCCTGCGACTTCCACGAGCCGAAAAGTTATTGCTATTGGGTTCGTCAACGAGGGGCACTTTGTTCAGGTATGTTGATATGTTATTTAAGTACATTGAA
Organism: Vaccinium darrowii; assembly: GCA_020921065.1. Lineage (NCBI taxonomy): Eukaryota > Viridiplantae > Streptophyta > Magnoliopsida > Ericales > Ericaceae > Vaccinium > Vaccinium darrowii. The sequence goes on from CM037159.1 coordinate 30,673,599, forward strand.
TACAAGGGTGTTGCTTACTTAATGTTGTGATCTTGTAGGTGTTCTTAAAGAATCGTTCCCCTATGCCGCCAGTAGCCTGCAATTGGAAGAAATACCGTAGCGAACAAGCAATTGGATGGGAGACACCTTATACATCACAAATTCAACATTTCGAACAAATCATCGACAACAATGTAGCAACGGTTGAGGTATTTGTGGATTAGGAAGTTCTGATTATTATTCTGCAGAAAGGGCAATATATGAATTTTTGTCTGCCTGGGGTATGCCCCTTGTACACGTGTACACATTTGAAATTCAGGATTATGTGAATCATTCAATTTTTAATATATGAATTATTTGTATCCGTTCACCTTTTAACATCCGAACTTTACTGTGCTCTTCATGTTCTGAAAGTTGAATTTGTTGTACCATCTACTCGTGTACTCTATAGGATAGTGAAAATATTGAACAGAATGTAGTGAAATACTAGGACTCCAGAATCTATAGGATACCACATGCGTAATATTTAGATAAATAAAAAAATATCATAATAGGGGTCAGGGCTAACAAAATGCTACCCAAACCATAGATCCATAATCTCCTTGGCCTTGCTTTTCAACCTCAACTTCTTCTTCTGCGGTATACAAGAAATTTCCTAAAAAACAATAATGAACAGATTATCAGCAAAACCATATTAACTATGGATCAGATATTAAATTTTTTACAAGTATAATCTGGTCAAACTTTAAAATGTGAAATGTACAAATGAATTCAGCTTTTAAGTGATGACTACATCTTTTTCTAAATCTTTTTTCTAAAAAGTTAAGTTAAATACCCAACCATTCATAATTTGAAATAAAAATTATTTTACATTTTACCTCGTCTTGTTTACTTGGTTCCAAGTTCGTAGCTTCCGTCCTCTTCCTCCTCTCTGAAGCAGTAACTGGTTTACGGGTCATTTCCTACGAAACAGAAAACGCATATCGCAAGAAAGCAAATTACTAACATGGTTGAGAAAAAGCTAACTTGTTTATCACATTCAGTTGTTAATGCTTGAACAAGTCACATATATTCAAAGCTTTAAAACTTGAAATCTACAAGTAAGTTATTTATATTAAATTTTTTACAAGTATAATCTGGTCAAACTTTAAAATGTGAAATGTACAAATGAATTCAGCTTTAAGTGATGACTACATCTTTTTCTAAATCTTTTTTCTCAAAAGTTAAGTTAAATACCCAACAATTCATAATTTGAAATAAAAATTATTTTACATTTTACCTCGTCTTGTTTACTAGGTTCCAAGTTCGTAGCTTCCGTCCTCTTCCTCCTCTCTGAAGCAGTAACTGGTTTACGGGTCATTTCCTACAAAACAGAAAACGCATATCACAAGAAAGCAAATTACTAACATGGTTGAGAAAAAACTAACTTGTTTATCACATTCAGTTGTTCATGCTTGAACAAGTCACATATATTCAAAGCTTTAAAACTTGAAATCTACAAGTAAGTTCAGATTTTAATTTATGATAGTTTCTAATTTTGGTAACCTAACTTGAAACCTCATTCATATTTTGCAATGTCAAAGTCAGTGGTTCCTAGTTGGGATATACAAAACAATACTTATTAGAGGTAGAGAATCCAAAATAAAGACACCAATTGACGTTGTTCAACCTACACCAAGGGCAGTTAATCATCAAAGGGTTTCACTAACCAATGAACAAATGTTTGGAAGAGGTACAGATTTGTCTCTCACCAAGCTCTCTTCAACACTCGATGCAAAACCAGATGTATTTGCCTTAAATGAAACGTAGCAAAAACCCAAGCTTTATGGCCCTTACCATAACACTAGGGCCATGGACTGGATTGGGCCTTCATTTTATGCCCGTTGCCCGTTATGGTATAGGCCATGGCCCATAAAATTCAGGCTGCATGTGTTTGGAACAACAGTTGGGTCGTGTGCTCTGATTAAAGTAAATATATCGTTGTTAAAATTAGCTTCTTGTATGAAACAAAAAGAAACCTCTGTCAGCTGGGTTTGAACTATGAAGACAACAAATAGCAGACTCCTACTAGTAATCTTATGTTCATGAACAACAAAAAAGGAGAAGCAGATTCTTGTCCAAATAAGTGACAAGTTTTCATATTTAGTATACTAGTATAGTAGTACTTGTCCAAAGAGCAGTAGCAACAAAAGATTTTATCACATATGGGAAGGAAATCTAACTCCAACAAAGAGAATCACATGGATATTCAATTAGATGACCTAAATTCTACTTGCTCTCCAAATTTAGAATAACTAGCACAAGCTCATTCATGATTTAAATGCTTAATTGGGACACTTATGAACAAAGCAAAAGTTATTTGAACAACAAAAGTGAACTTTAACAGGTTATTCAAACCAACATACATAACAAAATAAACCATTTACCAACATGTTTTGTGGAAACAATATTCAATGAACTCAATTTATCTCTTATTATTAAGTCATGTAATTAAGGTCAATATATATGCAACTTTCTAAAATAACATGTACCAATAATTCAGTTCTTAATACTTGAACAAGTCACATATATTCAAAACTTTAAAACTTGAAATCTACAAAAAAGTTCAGATTTTAGTTTATGATAGTTTCTAATTTTGGTATAACCTAAGTTCAAAACCGCATTCATATTTTGCATTGTGAAAGTCAGATGAAAACCCCATTCTAATTGTTCTTTTTCAATATTCCATAAGCACCTTTTTGTTTAAGGCAAAAAATGTAAATATTGCATTCTATACACGTCTATATAGTATCTTTCACTTCTCTTTAATCACTGAATGAACCAATTTCAGGGTTTTTACCCCACAACTATGCAGAAAAGAATATGACTACCCTAAGCAAGATTTGCAGTTCACAAGAGTAAATTGATCATTGCATATCAATAATGGCCTTGGTATGATTGCGCCTAACTAGTTGACTAGCACTCAAACTTGGTAAATTGATAATCTTTGTTTACCAAACCTGACATATTGGAACCAGGATACACGGGGATTAAACACAATAAGGTAACACCCAAATGGTTACCAGACTTTGTAAAAAAAAAAAACCTTAATTGAATTTGAGGAAGAGAGAGAAATGAGGGTAATGATTATAAAACAAAACTAAAACTAAAGATTAATGTTGACAGGTAAACAAAATCGGACTCGCGGAATATGCTTCGTGGAATTTGCGTATGTCTGTCCTCAGGTACAGGGGCTTCCTTTTTTTATTGGCCTAGAATATGTGATTAAAGTCACTATACTAAGTGGGATTACTATAAAATTAATCATGCATGGGGCCCAAAAAAGTGGGCAATCCTGATTAAAAAAATAAATAAAGAAAAATCATGGTTTGGCTACGAAAGCATTATTGTCTATAGCAGGTATACATAGGCAGGATCTTTCATACAATTCCTTCAACTTTTTCATCTATACAACAACACTTACATTTTTTTAGCTATTAAACTTGTAGATGAGGAGAAAGATGGAAATGCTCCCATGCTAAGGCATGCTCAACTATCTCTAACAACTATCAAAGTGCTTAAAGCCTTATAATACTTATGTTCTAAAAAAACGCTAGAAAGCCCTGTTGCAATGTATACTATAGGATTTTTCTTTTGGAATACTCAGAACAAGATGAGAAGGTTGGGAAAGATGTAATCTGATAAACAAATGGAAAGGCATGCTTGTTTAGCATAACCTTACCTGCATTGCCTTTGATATAGGATTAATTAAAGGGTTGGATATGAAGCTATTGCTTTGTGTGCTCGATTCTTAGTTGATTAGGTAGTGCTTATCGCCCATGATTCTTAGTTGATTAGGGCTTATAAAAAAACACATCTCTTTGGTTTTGATTAAAACCCAATACTGTAAACGATCAATTTCTCCAAACTGAAACATGTTGGTCCATTCATACATGAACAATTGAATTTGTCACCAAATTTCAGTTTTCCAAATTTGAATCGAAGCAAAATTTTCAATACTGGATATTTGAATTACAGTTTTGCAGCATCATCTTTCTAGGGTTTCGAATGCAATGACACACGTACGTAGAGGGTTCGAATATTTACCTTAGAGAGGTCAGTTGAACAGTTTCGTGCTCGAAGTCTCCTGATCGTGGTGGAGATCTTGATCGATGGTGGTGATGGCACCAGTGGTACTGCAGACGGTGGTGATGGCAGTGTGTGGAGGTGTGGGATTAGTGATGGAGAAAGAGTGGGGTAATGGATGATGGTGGTGATGGCGCGGTGTGGTGGTCTATGGGCGGTGATCGCGGTGGAGGAGAGAGGACGACGGTAGAAGGCGGCGGTGATGGCGGTGCGTGGAGCAGACAACAAAGAAAGGGGAGAGGCGGGGTGTGGAGCAGACGATGGAGAAAGAGTGGGATAATGGATGATGGTGGCGTGCAGCGGTCGGTGGGTGGTGATGGCGGTCGAGGAGAGAGGACGACGGTAGAAGGCGGCGGTGTGGAGCAGACAACGAAGAGGGGAGTGGCGGGGTGTGGAGCAGATGAAGAGATGGGGTTTTGATTTTTTTGGTTTTGATTTTAGGGTTTAGATGAATAGGAGGGGTAGTATGGGTAGTACATTAATGTTAGGAAGGGAGAGGGGTATAGAGGGGTAGATTGGGAATTTTTTTGAAATTTGTTGTTTGTATTTAGCCAAAAATGGGTTACAAGGTAGCAATTTCCAAAATGAGTTTTTAGTGGGCTGAATTTAGCCTTTCCATGGTTGCGAATAGAATTGGCCGGTAGCAATTTTATTTTTCAGTTTTTAGTGGGTTGAATTTAGCCATTCCACGGTTGCGAATAGAATTGGCCTTAACAAATTAGCCATGGGGGGGTTGATGCCCCTGATGATGCTGATGCTGTGGACAATTATGCCCTTATTGATTCCGAATTGACTCATAAAAATGTATATGTACATGAATTACTCCGTACATCACAGATTCTTGATTCTTTGTGAATCGATAAAGATATGGTACATACCAAACTGCACAGAAAACGTACAGAGTGCTCTTGTGGACCCACTTTTGGGTTCTACATGAGTGATCCAAACTGTTCATTATTCTTAGAACAATTTTTCGAGGGGCCCTATAAAATTTCAGCTCAATCGGACGGTTAGACGTGTTTGAACCAAAGTCCCATTGTTTCAAACAAATTTTTTTTGATTGAAACGGTGGGACTTTGGTTCCAGCATTTCTAACCGTCCGATTGAGCTGCAATTTTGTGGGGCCCTTTGGAAAAATGTTCTAAGAAGTAAGAATAATGAACGATTCGGATCACTCGTGTGAGACCCAAAAGCTCTCTGTACGTTTTCTGTGCAATTTGGTCTGTACACGTAGCGCTGTTCTTTGTGAATTGATGCCTATATATAGATGGTACATATCTCTCTACAGATGATATTCAAATTTACAAACTATAGTGATGTAGGTAGCAATCCTACTCAAACCAGAGCCGACTGCCGTGACCACCGGTGGTTCATGAATGGGCTGGTCCTTTTTTTACTTTTATTTTTGCTTTTAATTTCCCTTTTGGTTGGTTTAGGTGTTGTTGGTTCCCCGTTTATGGACAGTTTTATTTCTTGTGTCGAACTTTTTCTACAAGAAATTTTAACAGAGTGTTCAAGAAATACCTTAACTCTAAGCTATATTAACTAGTCCTCCCCCCCCCCCCCCCCCCCCCCCCCCCCCCCCAAGTTATTATTATCTAGTCATATATACACAAATATTTATATATTAATGGGAATAATACAACCATACAATTCGAAAATAAATAAGATGTCATTCGGCAAATAAATGCACTAGTATTAATTGTAGAAAATTGTGTAACGAATAGGCTACCAAGGATCTTTTTGGACATGTGTTCTTATTTTATGAGATATAAAGTTGATTGTCATTCAAAGGGAAGCCATAACAAGATATTGATACCAATAAATACTTTTTTCTCTCCCTATTTTCCTAATTTTTATCATTAGACTTGTGTATTTTGTTTTGAGCTAATGTATTAGGTTTTTCATTGCAAATTACCTAGATTGATTGGTGTTCATAGTACATGGCTAAATGTTCAAATAAAACCTTAGATAAAATTATTACATGTAATATAAAAAATAAAAAAAATTAGGTGATCAATTGACCATCTATGGGGAAGCTATGGAGCCACCTACGTGCTTTAAGTGGATTGTTTATATTGGATTGATTTGTGGGCTAATTTTTTTGGAATATATTTGGGTTAAGTGTTCATGAACGGCTAAACTAACACAAAACTAAAAATATTAAATGTATTCTCTATCTTTTGTGGGTAATGTTTTCCTGTACTTACTGAGATTTTTCACAAACCAAATGGATAAACTTGAAAATTGTGGATTGTTCTTCCCAATGAAAAGCTCCGGTAGAGAATTTGTAGCCCTTTTGAACGTTCAAATTTGTACCCCCTTGGTCTCTTTCTAAGTGTCAAGTCTTCTGCGAAAAGACGTTCAATTTTCAGATAAAAAAATATTGTGGTTTATAATTTTTAAATTTATTTGCACCAAATAAAAAACTCATAAATTGCGCTCACATTTTGAACGTTCAAACTTTCTGAACGACTCTCTTTAAATTTGTCTTTTTCCATATTTATAACGTTTCATTTTCATATTTATGAATATCTTTTTCTCTGGGATAACGTTTCATTTTCACAAAATTTACTACTGTTATAATTATTCAAACTTTCTAACTTATCGATAAAACTACAAATATATTTAAATAGGGTAATTAATTTAGCTACAAAATTGTGGATATTTTTATCATGGGGACGTTGGTGATCACCGAAAGCTAATTTAGCTGTGAAATTCTGGATTTTTTTCATGGGCGTGATGGTAATCACTGAAAACCTTGCCGCTCACAAAAAAATTGAAAAAATGATCAATTTAGTAATGAAAAATATAACAAAGCTTTTTAACTTTATCGAGATGAGAATAATAGAACCCAAAAAAAAAAAAAAAGTATCTCAAAACGAAATATTTATGAAATTACTACAAATTGAAAAATGAAAATTCTTGAAAACTAATAAATTTTGTATAAAAAAAGAGGAGAAGTTTGTAGGATATGCAGATTGAAACTTTGATTAATTTAGCTACTTGAGAAGGCGACGGTGGCTAAAGAAGGCGATTATCGAAACCCATGATGGTTGTAGTTGATTTTTTTTTTTAATATAACGATAATTTTTAACACACTCTCACACATATAATGCATTTGAGACGAGCATTATAAATAGCAGTAAATAGCAGAAGTATCTAAATTTTTACTTGTAGCTGGGCGAGTTGCCGATGGAAAAGATGTAACAGCTAGAGAAGGTTGATACTTGTGGTGAGTTTCTGCGGTATTTTTACAAGTTAAAATATGAGTGTGGGAATACCGAAAATACCAAAAATAAAGGAAGTAATTTTAGTGAAAACTCAGCCTTCACCAAAAAAGAGTGATCCTATGTGATGTGGACACTCGACATAATTGAATCATATCTACCTTTTGGTCCTTCGTAATAACATCTTCAAGAGAGACATTTGGTTGACGAGTTCATCCATTCAAGATTGGCAAATCTTTCTTGCATAATTAAGATAGGAAACATTTTTTTACTTCATTAGATTGCTAAAACTAATAAAACTAAAACATTTTGTTCCTTCCTAGATTAATTTATGAAATTACGAAGCAAAAAAAAAAAATAATAAAAACAATAAAAACAACTAAAGGCAACTTGTATCCAAATCACGAAATTTGAGTTTGAACAGAGGAGATCGACAATTCTCATAAATATTCATGTCTATCATAATTGCAAAACTTGACCTCAAAATACAGAAAAGCACTCATCAATTATATATTATAATGGGTATTATTGTCTATGCATATAGTGACAGAGCTAGAATTTGGATTTCGGAGGATGTGCGTCGACAAATTGGTGGTGGCCGGTTGGATTAGGATATAATCCCAATGTGGGAGAGAGAAAGATAATAACGAATCCTACATCAATCGTCATGGCGGTAACCAAGGATGGCACTAATTGAGAACAGTTGACGGCAGTTGCCACCGCAATAATTTTTAAAAATCCTATTATTATATTAAAATAAGAAATTTATTCAAAAATTATAGAAGCCCGCCAACACTAGATTTTTATCGTTATTATTATTATCATTTTTATATATAGAAAGACTTTAGTCCTCTAGTTTTTGTAGCCAACAAAATAATTCAAAGACAAATTTAAAAAGCCAAGTGAAATAATATGAAACATAAATTCTAAATTAAGAAAAACCAAAATTCAAACTTTGTCTTTTATGCACACTATGTTTGTATTAAGGTAAGAATCAAACATCTAACCGAAGAAAGACAAGCAGCTTGTCAAGCGACGACCAATCAAACGATTAATGGTTTCGCATATTTAAGAGATGGGTTGCGTGATGAAACATAGAGAGTACAAAACGTGTTTTTGTTTTGAATTAGAAAATTTTAAAGTGACTGTCAACCAATTCAAAAAAGAAATATGCTACTCTCTCCGTCCCAAAAAGTTGGTCCTATATTCCATTTTAGGATGTCCCAAAATGTTAGTCCCTTTACAAAATAAATATATTTTATTTGATTAATTTCCAAAATTACCTTTCCTATTTTCATGTGACAAGAACCACTTAAGTTTAAAGTTGTAATGATTTTAGGCAAAATGCGAAAGAGAAAAATAAAAAGGTGTAATGACTATGTCTTGAATCCCAAAGTGGCTTTAACTTTTTGGGATAGAGGGAGTAATAACAAGCCATTGGGTTGTGAATTAGGGAGGAAGGAGAAGTTTGCGATATGTTGAAGTGCCTTGAAAAGTGTTAAAGGTACATTGGAAACTATATTTTTATTGAGAAGTACTACATACACAACCATCCAACTACTACCCAATCCAAAACCCCTCACATACACGTGGGATCCACACACAATTTTGTCGTCTTCTGTAGCGGCTGGGGTCACAAGGGCTCAAAGGGCTAGGCCCTTCACCCGAGGAGATTGAAGGTCAAGAGGGGCCTTCCTCACCGAAATAGCAGGAAGAGGTCAGATCCCTTCGATTTTGCTGAACGGACTATGTTTCCGGTGAAGGGTTGCTCGAGAAGTATTTGCACAAGTACGAAACAGTTAAACTCGAACTGCCGAGGACACCATCAAGGCACTAGTGTCCTCGGACAGTACAACGCTTCCTCGGGAATCCATGCCTCGGTGAGTGTCCACTGCGTGATCTCGGGGGCTCGGATGATCCCACCATCGAGCACCTTACAAGCCAAGTCGATTGACCTCGGTATCGTAAGTCACTTCAGATGTCAAGGGCTCGATTGAGATGTGTCTGGCAGTCTGAGCGGCTCATTAATGGGCGTTCAACCACCCCGCATGCAAAGCATTAATGGTGGCAACCATCTACCCTGCAGGCCGCCTGCAAGACCACGTGATTGACCGGGGAGTATTCCCAGGTCAGTTGACTCCTCTGGGAAGGCAGCGGCCGAAGCGCCGTTTCAGCGACAGATGTCTTATCATACCAAACGTCACCTCGGTACGGACGGTACGCGTGAGGTTCACGAGGAGCGTGATGGACACGCCCCATCACGCCCTCCTCGCCTATAAATTAGGCCCTCACCTACCTCACTCTGGATCTCTCTCTCTACATTCCATACGCTCATTTAATCACTTTCTCTCTCTAAGTTCTCCACTATATTCCTCCCTCAGTCACTGACTTTAGCATCAGAGTGCCTTCCAGGACCACCACCGTCCGGGCTAGGCACTAACGAGGTTGTTTCAGTGTGCATGTCTCTCTCAGGTAAACTCCGGCTAACAGTGGCGGCTCCAGGAATTTTCCTAAGGGTGTTCATAAATTCTTATGGTTTACTACGATAAACCACAACTTAATATAGGCAAAAAAAAATTCAATTAATATCGACAATGCCGCCCAAAAACAACGGATAAAGACATAAAGTATATTAAAATTGCCCTCGACGAGTTTTCATATTTTGAAACTGTTGCATAATAGCCTCATTATCAACTGTATAAAATACATCACTCTCAATATAAGTAACTAAGCAATCATTCATCCACTGATCTCCCATTCGATTGCGCAAATTGCTCTTTATATACTTCATCGCTGAAAAACTTCTTTCAACCGATGCAATAGAGACAAACAAACTCCCAATATTCAATGAATATATCCAAATTCTAGCATCTCATCTTGACTGGTAGCTGAACATTGAAGGAATTGATAAATCAATTGACAATTATCTACATTCATTTAATCATAAAAAATCAAACAAAACCTAGGGTTGATTACAATACATTATCTGAGAGAGAGAGAGAGAGAGAGAGAGAGAGAGAGAGAGAGGTCACTGACTTTGAGGTGGGCTTGGAGTTGGAGACTGATCACTGATCGCTGCCTTGCCTTCACAGCTTCACTCGGTCGGACCAGTGAAGAGTGGAAGTCGCACCAGTGGTGTGGTCTGTGGTCCAGAGAAGAAACTTTACTTTTTTCAAAGTGAAAAGTCGATCCCCTTTGTTTGGGTATCAGATTACCCATTAGCTTTTTAGGTAGTACTTCACATACCTTTTTGGCTTTTTTTTATTTAGGTTTTAATTTTTTGGGTTTCAATTTGAATTGAACTTGAGCTTTTTTTCATTGGCCCAAGTGTTCATTACTTGGGCTTTTTTTTGGGCAGGATTTTCAATTTAATTGGACTTGGGTGTTCAATTTAATTTTGGTAGGGTGTTCAACAATGGACTATCCAAAAAAATTTACATGTATTCTAAGGAAATTTTTTTTTTTTTGGGGTGGTCATGTGACCATTGAACCCAAAGGGTGCCGCCGCCCCTGCCGGCTAAGTTCAGTCCACCCTCCACTCTTCATACGAAGTCAGAAGGTTCCAAGAGGTCATTCCGGTGAAGCGCCTCCCACATCTTCCTTCCTTATTCACAACCCAATTAGTTGTTATTAGTATTTTTCTTCAAACAAGTGAGGGGGACCTTGGCCCCGCCCAACCCTTAAATCTGGATTAACATTAGAGCAAGTCCAAAAAGCTCCCTAAACACCTCTCCAAACTATTTTGGGGAGCCAAATTGGGAGGATAGCCCTTTAAGAGGCTCCCTAAAGAGGTTGGCAAAATACAAAATGCTACAATAACTCCCCAAGGGAGGCACTGTTCACTACCCACTCAATTTTTTATACTCTCTCTCTCTCTCTCAAATTTTAATTCTTTCTCCCACATTAAACAATTCTCCACTACTATTTAATTCTCTCTCTCTCTCTCTCTCTCTCTCTCTCTCTCTCTCTCTCTCTCATTATTTAATTAAATAGGGAGGGTAATAGAAAGGAATTGTTGAAGATGTGAGTTAGTAAAATAAAAAATATGCACCATTCACTACTTTTTTTAAATAAAATTTTTGGAAAGCTGTTGTGGATGCTCTTACCATTTACATTTTGCAATGTATTTTAAACACATTATTTTCTTCTTACACCTAGAAGAAGGCAGATAAGGTAAATTGCTGAAAGCAAATGCCTACGTTTGGATCTTCTTTGCCACAAATTAATTTGCCCAAATGCATGAACTTGCTTTTCAAGTATTTAATGCATGGCTTTACTTCTTTGAATACTTCTTCAACTACTATAATGTGACATTTTTTTTTTCTCAGATAATAATATGACATTCATTGTTAATACTTCTTCACTTGAAAAAAAAAATTGTATTTTCAGGTGTAGATATTCCAAAAATATAAAATTTATCATTGTAGGAGTGATGCAGGTAAGTTAACCGTGCATTGTAAGCTGGGCTGTCCCGAAAAAAAAAAAAAAACCGTGGAGCCTGTCCGAATCAAATTGAACCGAACTGTATGTTTGGATTGGATCTGTGGATTAATGGTCCGAACACGGATTAAAAAACTCGAAAACCATGAGATATGGTTCGGTCCATGGATTTTGTTCCGCATTATGAAACCGTGGATTAATTGGACCGGACCGTGAGATATTTACAAATAAATAAAAATAAAAACATATACTAATATGTATTATTTGGTCGATAATTATAATTTTACCTATTGTTATAAATTATCTTTCACTATTTGTATTAGTGTGATATAGTGTTACCATATAAAACTTAAGGGCGGTGAAGTGTAATTTTATTACTTGGGAAAAGAAAACGTAAATAATATGTTGATGTATATTACGCCTTAGTCCCCTAGCATTATTTTTTAGCAAACCCTGAAAACTCACAGTAGCAGCTCCTCTCTCTCTCACTTACTCTCTGATCTGCCCTGCTCTACATAATGCTTTATTTTTTTGTTTGGAATTTGGTTGCTGAACATGAAATATGATATGTAATGCTAGTGCATGCATGTTGGTTGCTGTTTTTCTTTTATGGGCTTTGATTGCTTTAATGTTTTTTTGGCTTCTTTTTTTTTTTTTGTCGCAATTAGTGTTTATGGAATGTATCCGTAGATAAAATCGAGACCAGACAATGACTCACAGATTGGTTCAGAACCGGACCGTAATACTTTTGGTCCGGACACAAATTACATTTTCTTAGAACCATGACTACTTTTGATTCGGTCCTCAGGTTCATAGGAATCTGGATCAATTAGGACCGTGGACAACCCTAATTGTAAGTATAAGCACAACCACACGTAATAAAAGAATTCTATCTCTTCTTTGCTGATTAAAAAAAAAATAAATTCTGTCTCTACTTTTTTTTTTTTTTGAGAAAAGAGAGAAATATCATTAATCATCAAAAGCAGTACAACAAGTCCAAAATAGAAAAAAACCATCCAGAATAAAACATAAAAAGAAAAGAACACTAAGTAGAGGGCAAATTAAGAAGCAAATCCATCACCGGTGTCCAAGTGAGGAATAAAACTGGCCAGAGCGTGCCTAGCTAGTAAGTGAGCTCGCTGGACATTCTAGCGCGCAACCTTTGATATTCTACTAAAAGACAACATTAAAATTTCAGCTGCCAAGTTGCATAACAAAAACATGCCATGATGATGATCACTCAACTCTCCTTGCTATCTGCATAATGGCAGTAAAACAATCAGAAAAAATATAAACCACATAATATATATTTATGATTTAGTAGTGCCCATTTAACAGCTTCAAAAATTGCTTGAATTTCCGTTTGAATAGGAGAGCTACTATATGAAGATAAGGCTTGCGATGCGATTAGGGTCCCATTAGTATGACTAGTTGTAAAACCTAGGCCACTCCAAGTATTCCCTCTTTCCAAGCACCATCGACATGGAGAAAGCAGGTGTGAGATACAGAATCAGAGTTCGGATGATACTTAATAACAAACGTTGGGTTCCTGATATTATGGGAAGATACATTTGGAGTATCTGCTGGTTTGGAATTGTTGGAAGCACGATGAAACCATTGCGTAGAATCCTTAGCATTGTCAAAAGTAAAGTCTACATTGAAAGACAAATCTGAGAAGAGCACACAATTTCTATTTTTTCAATTGGCCCAGAGAATGGAGATGAAATTCTGTCTCTACTTTTGAAATATTCAAAAGATTGACAAGTTCAACTTTCTTTTGGAGAGAGGCGACGTAGATCCTCAACAGTCACAAAATGGACAGGAACGATCCTATTGTTTATTTTTGGGATATTTTGGGGTCTTCCTTCATTGTTTGTAATTGTTCATTTTTTGAAAACTTGTGGAGAACAACGACTCTGCAAATAGGTAGGTCGGTCGCATTAATATCGATCAATTAATATGATTTTGACGCAAATTTAATTAAAAATATAAGCTAAAACACTAGATCGTAACGATAGTTTTGAATATCAGCCAGTTCATCTCGGGATTTGGAGGCTCCGATACGGATACGTACTGTACCGTATCGGCCGATACACCTAAAAAGTTAAAAAAAATTCACAACCGCTACACCCGATTCCCGAGATGTACTGCCAAAACGTCCTGATACCGACACAACGATACCGCTACTCAAAACTATGATCGTAACACAATTATATAAAGATAAATATAAAGAAAAAGGCCTCAACAAGACCAATAGAGGAACCTTTACGCAGTGAGGCCTAGAAGTCTTTATAAGAGACTAGGGAAAGAGGAAAGGAGGGAGAGGATCGAGACATGGATTTCTTAACTTCTGTATTCTGCCTTTTGCTTGCTTTGATTTTCATTCACCTTCTCTTCTCATCACGCCTTAAAAAACCAAAAACAAGTCATGCAAAACTTCCACCAGGACCAAATCCCATTCCAGTTTTAGGAAACCTCCTAAACCTTGATAACAAGCCACACAAATCACTAGCCAAGCTTGCCAAAATTCACGGCCCGCTCATCACTCTAAAGCTCGGCTCTGTGACCACGATAGTCATTTCCTCTCCGGCCATGGCCAAACTAGTCCTCCAGAAGCACGACGTTTCCTTTTCCAATCGCACGATTCCTGACGCTATCCGTGGTCACAACCACCACGAACTCGGAATGCCTTGGATTCCGGTTTCGCCCCTCTGGCGAAACCTCCGAAAGATTTGCAACTCCCACATATTCACAAGCCAAAGCCTCGCCGCCAAACAAAACATCCGGCGCTCGAAGATACAACAGCTCCTTTCCTTTGTTCGCGAGAGCTGTGATTCTGGAGTCGCTATGGATGTCGGGAAAGCGGCCTTCAGTACGACACTCAACTTGCTATCGAACACGATGTTCTCGATCGATTTGATCGACCCTAGTTCCGATTCCGCAAACGAATTTAAGGAGTTGGTGTGGAATATGATGGAGGAGATGGGAAAACCGAATTTGGCTGATTACTTTCCTGCCCTTAAAAGGATGGATCCACAAGGCCGACGACGTCGTTTGACAGGGTATTTCGGTAAAATGATTGGTGTGTTTGATGAACTAATCAAAACGCGGTTGCTTGCAAGGAAAACAGATGGTTCAGTCTCGACCGATGATATTTTACATACTCTTCTCGGCATTGAACAGAGCAGTCACGAGATTGATCGGCAGGATATCGAGCATTTATTTCTGGTGAGTATTCGTATTTCAAAAAATCTGTGCATACGCACGTCTGTGTATGTATTTTGCACGAATGGTACATCTTGACCGTCTAAAAATATTTTCGAGAGCTTGGATTAGCCTTCATTCTTTGACCGGTAAAAACTTTTACCGGTCAAGGAGTGCTTAAAATCCAGACAATTGATTTTTTGGAACGAACAATAAATATTTGTTCGTGTATATTGCCTATGCGTAGCCAGACTGTTAGTACTTTTTGATTCTCTTCTTCATCTTTATTTGAATGGCCAAAAAGATTACAAAATATCAAAAGGACAAGAGCACAATTAATCGTTGCTTTCTTGCCGCGGCTCCGCTTGCGCGCTAAGATCAACAACCACCGTCACCATATCTATCACCAAATCCATTACTACCAAAACTCTCAAATCACTCGAGATTAAAAAAATGCCAAATTTGCATGAGTTCAACGTATAAAATTAATTTTGACACTCCAAATTTTGACAACTGCACACCACTATTTATCTTTTAATGTTCATATTATGTGTATTTTGAGCAATGAAAATTTAAAATTATTTACCTTTAAATATTCAAAAAAAAAAAAGTTAACTTTTTGAGAGGAGTGGATGCAAAATCCTCAGCAGTCAAAAAATACCGGATGATCCAAATTATATTGGGATATTTTTGGGACCTATTTCAATGACCTTAATTGTTCATTTCTCTAAAATTTGTAGAGAATATCCAACTCTAAAAATAGTCATGTTGATCGAATATGAATCAATAGGATTTCGGAATACATTGAAGTTAAAAAAAAAAAACAAATCAACAAAAATTTTGTATTCAATTTGCTTTGAAAAGTAAACAATTTCAATCATTGAAGTAAACTCGGGAAAGGGCCAAAAAAAAAAAAAAGCCGGGACTATCGAATCCTAAAATGGAACAACAGACAAACCTAAACCTTAAGGCATATCTAATCCGCACCTTTTAATACTTCTTCAACTACTATGATATGATGTGATATTACTCCTTTTAATACTTCTTCAGCCACTTCACTATGCAGAAATATATTTAAAGAATACAAATTAACTTAGCATTATAAAAGGGTCCTGTGAGAGGTTGAGAAGTCAATCATTCATCGTAAAATACACGCCACCACATGCGCGCACAAAAAAAAATTGTAATTTAAATTTTAAAATATCCAAAAGATTCGAATACAAGGGTTGACTGTAAAGGAGTGAGACGGATGCAAATTCACTGCAGTCTCAAAATAGGGAGCGAGGACTGTGTTGTGAGGCCGGTTTGGGGCCCATCCCGGGTTTCATTGCTTGATCCGAATCGTTTGTTTTGTTCGTCTCATCTAATTTGCCGCCCATGCAAAATTTTAGGTTGATCAGACATCGGTAACTATCTCATTGGTGACCATTTCTCTTGAAAAATGAAAACTAAAGTAACTGTTGTGGGTGATTTTTTCCTACAAAACTAAAAGCTAAATAGTCACCGATCAAATAGTTACCAATGTTTGATCAATATAAATTTTTGTGGAACGAAATGCTCAACAAGATGAACAAAATAAATAATTCGGGTCAAACAACAAGACCCTGAGTGGGCCCCATACTGGCCGCGCAGCACGCATGCTGTGCACCCAGTGCATAGCATAGTCCTCGCTCCCCTCAAAATATATTCAGAAATGATACAGATTGGCATCAAATCTATATTATATATTTGGTATAGCTAATTTTCCCGAGTAGAGTGAATAATTCTGAGAGTTAATATCTCTTAACCCCCTCAACTATGGCCTTGTATCACTTAACCTCCCTCAACTAAAAAACCAACCAAACAGACCCCCTGAATTATAAACCGTTATCACTAACACCGCTTCCGTCTGACTTCTGTCATGTATCCTCACCTAAAGGCTAAAGTGATAAACCGACCCAAACTCTTTTCCAAAATGGCCAGTATGCCCTTCCACGTATCAACAGATTGCTTGCTTCATAACCCAAGCTATTTTTTGCTTCTTTAAAGTTGAGGAATTCTGCTTAGTAGATCCAAATGTAAATTTGAGTCTCAGAATTCAGTTGAATAACACGTTCGGCCTAAATTAACTTGTCTTTCATGTTGCTATTATTTACTTTTATTGATTTTTTGTTTAGTTTTTCATCAAAAAATTTAGGAGCATCAATTATTAGTCTCTCAACTAGAGAAATTAAAAAATATATAAAAAAAGACCAAGTTGAAAAAAGTTTAGACGAAAGACATTGATGATAAAAACGACATCTATCTTAAACTCTTGTTGAGGCAAATAATTAATCCAAAACATTCTGCGTTAACTCTACCAAATTTACGCAAATGATACTTTGTCAATCCCACATATGTAAAAAGGTTCAGTTCTCAAATTTTAGAACTAGCTTCTTAAATTCTTACATTGTTTCGATAAGGAATACGAAAATTTCTATGGATAATTTCAGGGTATTTAGGTAATCTGATCTATTCTGTCAACCGAGTTAGTGTCATTAAGGTTTTCAATAGTTGAGAGGGGGTGTGTTTGCTTGTTTTTTTAGTTGAGGGGGTTAACCGACGCACAATCGTAGTTGAGGGGGTATCAATCAAATTAACTCTAATTCGAGTCATTGAAAGTGAGCTCAGAGAAGACCAAAAATGGTCACCAGGATCGTCCAGTAGAGTCCAGTCCAGATACTTTTCGAGTGAGGCTGAGAAGTCCTTATACAATTGAGAGAAGAAAGAACCAAAACATGGATTTCTTGAGTTCTATTCTCTGCCTTGTGCTTGCTTTGATTTTCATTCACCTCCTCAAAAGAACCAAAACAAGTCATGCAAAACTTCCACCAGGACCAAACCCCATTCCAGTTTTAGGAAACCTCCTCAACCTTGACAACAAACCACACAAATCACTAGCCAAGCTTGCCAAAATTCACGGCCCCTTGATGACTCTAAAACTCGGTTCCGTAACCACGATAGTCGTTTCCTCTCCATCCATGGCCAAACTAGTCCTCCAGAAGCACGACGTCTCCTTTTCCAGCCGCACGATTCCCGACGCTATCCGTGGTTCCAACCACGACGAACTCGGAATGCCGTGGGTTCCGGTTTCGACCCTCTGGCGAACCCTCCGAAAGATTTGCAACTCTCACATATTCACAAGCCAAAGCCTCGCCGCGAAACAAAACATCCGGGGCTCGAAGATACAACAACTCCTTTTGCTCGTTCGCGAGAGCTGCGACTCTGGAGTCCCTATGGATATCGGAAAAGCGGCCTTCAGTACGACGCTTAACTTCCTATCGAACACGATGTTATCGATCGATCTGATCGATCCTAGTTCCGATTCTGCTAACGAGTTTAAGGAGTTGGTGTGGAATATGATGGAGGAGATTGGGAAACCGAATTTGGCCGATTATTTTCCGGCCCTTAGAAGGATCGATCCGCAAGGAAGAAGACGTCGTTTGACGGGGTATGCTTTTAAAATGATTGGTGTTTTTGATGAATTTATCAAAACACGTCTACTAGAAAGGAAAGCACCTGATTGGGTCGCGACCGAGGATATGTTGGACACTCTACTCGGCATTGAAGAGAGCGGCGACGAGATTGATCGGCGGCATATCGAGCATTTGTTTGTGGTTAGTACTAGATTAATATATACTCCCTCCGTCCAAAATTATTTGTTCCGTCGGATTCCAATGCAATTTTTTAACTGTTCATATCTATAACGTATTTTATATGCAAGGGGAAACTTATTTGATAGATCTTAATTAGTTCTATTATCCGAAGGTTTTAAAATCTCTCAAGCTATTATAGATTGAAAAATATGAATAACTAAAAATTGTATTAGAATATGAACAGAACAAACAATTTGGTAGAGAGGAAGTAGGAGTATCTTTTTCCAACTCCGTGGAATGGATTGGAGAGTACTATTTTATCCCAAACAAGGTTCTTTTTCGTGCTCATTTCAATGATTGAGATCATTCATTTTTTTTTTAGCTAATCAAGATCATCACTCATGTCGAAACTTAAGTAGATCGCAATTTGGCCTTGTTTGGGAGCACTTTTGTTTTCAAAATTTTCACAATTTAAAGAAAAGAATATTGTTTGTGTGTCACTTTCACTTTCAAATTCTACTTCTTACTTCCACTATTTATGAAATTTGGAGAAGTTGAAAATCTCAACTTTCACTTTTTGTTTTTGTTTTCTCACTCTTAGCCACCACCTCTAGCCACCACCCACCACCCCAGCCACCACCCACCATCACCGCCACCACCTCTAGCCACCACGCACCACCACCACCACCACCACCACGCACCACCCCACCACCACCTCCAACCACCACGCACCACCACCACCCATCATCACCGCCACCACCCACCACCTCCAGCCACCACGCACCTCCACCACCCACCACCTCCAGCCACCACGCACCACCACCACCCACCACCATCACCGCCACCACCCACCATCACCACCACCCACCACCCACCACGCACCACCACCACCACCCACCACCCTAATCACCACCTCCAGCCACCACGCACCACCACCACCCACCATCATTGCCACCACCCACCACCTCCACCCACCACCCACCATCACCGCTACCACCCACCACCTCCAGCCACCACCTCCGGGCTCCCGCCGGCACACCTCCAACCGACTCATAATTATGTTTTTACTTTTTTTTTTTTGAAAATAATTTCACACAAACATATTTTTTGTTTTCACTTCCTTTTTATGAAAAACAGAAATTAGAAAACAGAAAGCAGAAAACAGAAAACAGAAAACAAAAGTGTTACCAATCTTCTAGTGTAATAATGATAGTAACCATTCACATTTTAGACATTCCAAAAATATATGTAATTTTTCAAATTTAGCTTGATTGGACACCAATAACATTGTTACTTTCTCATTCATACAAAACAAAATGTTGTCGGTGAAAATTTTTGACAGTTCATTTTGTCTTCAATAAAAATAAGTTGTTGACCTTGTTATTGATATTCAATGAAGTTAATTTCTTTAGAGGAACATACTTTGTTCAATATCTAAAATATGTCCGGTTGTGATCATTATTTGACGCAGCGGAATTCACGAGAGACTAGTTAGCGTACTAGTCCAAATGAAGATAGGTCTCAAATCCTCGAGAGTTCTTGAATCCACAAGAAGAAAGAGATTAATTCTAAAATTATTATTGCATATAAGTTGCTGAATAATAGAGTTACATGCCCTTTTATAGGGAAACCCTAGCAAATACTTTCCCGTTGCAAATACTAAGTCCACTGCATGCTTTGGAGGCGTCACATAAACCAAGGAAAAAGGTGACTTTCCTGTGGCACTATGAACTGCACTGTTGAAAGCAAACTTAGCTTGTGGCAATGCATTGTCCCACTGTCTTGGCTTGTCCCCACATATACTGTGAATCAGATTACCCAAACTTCTTTTAGTCACTTCCGTTTGACCATCAGTTTGCGGATGTGCAATAGAGCTCTGCTTCAGTGAAGTCCCAAACATCTTCCACAAAGTTATCCATAAATGGCTAAGGAACTTCACATCCAGGTCAGAAGTAATAAACTATGGAACGCGATACAAGTGTACCACTTCTAAAGAACAAACGGGCCACTTGTGACGCATCGGATGTCTTTTGACACGTAATAAAATGCACTATCTTGGAAAACCTGTCTACCACCACAATTATAGAATTCATACCATTCTGGGTACGAGGTAGCCCAACACAAAATCCACAGACAGATCTTCCCAAACATTATTAGGAATAGGTAAAGGTGTATAAAGACTAGTATTTTGAAACTGACCCTTAGATACCTGACATGTATAGCACTCCCACACAAAATTTTCAGCATCCCGCTTCAATTGTGGTTAGAAATACCTCTCCTCCAAACTTGCAACAGTTTTGTCTCTCCCCAGATGTCCACTTAAGTCTCCAACATGCAAATCTTGGATTAAGCTCTCCCTCAAACGAGACCTTGGTATACAGAGTTGATTGGCTTAAAACAAATACCCATCAGTAACATGAAAGTCATTAATAGGACGATTCTGAACGCACACCTCCCAAATCTTCTTGAAATCCTCATCTTCCTGGTACAGCTCCTTCAAGAAATCAAAACCCACGATCTCATAGGCTAAAGTCACCAACATCTTGGCACGACTACTTAATGCATCAGCCACTTGATTTGTAACTCCAGACTTGTGCAGAATGGTAAAAGGAAATTTCTGAATAAAAGTGGCCCACCGCACATGCATACTATCCAGCTTATTTTGATTGTTGATGAACTTCAGCACTTGATGGTCAGTGTATAGCACAAAGTCCCTTTGAATCAAGTCATGTTCCCAATGTTTGAGAGAACGAACCACCGCATAGAAATCTTGGTTATAAGTGTTCCACTTCTGCCTTGCTTCACTCAACTTCTTGTTGAAGAAGGCCATTGGTCGCTTTTCTTGGAAAGAAGAGCCCCAATACCAACCCCACTAGCGTTCACATTTAACCTCAAAAACCTTCTCGAAGCTAGGTAGAGCTAAAACCGGCGCTGTGCACAGCTTCTTTTAATCACCGTGAAACTGTTGTTCGCAGCTTCTCTCCATAAATACTTCCCATTCTTCAGGCACTCGGTGGTTGGCGCAACAATGATGCTAAAATTTTGAATGAATCGCCTATAGAAAGTGGCCAATCTGTGGAAACTCTGCACCTCAGTGATTGTATTGGGAATTGGCCAATCACAAATGACGTGAACCTTCTCCTCATCCACATGAATACCTACAGCACTTACCACATAGCCCAAGAACAATAAACTGCTTGTAAAGAAAATGCACTTCTTGAGTTGAATGTATAGTTTATTTTGTTGTAGCACCATCAACACTTGGCGCACGTACTCCACGTGCTCATCCTCCGATTTACTATAGATAAGAATGTCATCGAAATAAAAGATGACTAACTTTCCCGTGAAAATTCTCAACATCTAGTTCATCACCCACCTAAAAGTACTAGGAGCATTAGAAAGGCCAAATGGCATAACCAACCATTCATAGAGGCCATCCTTGGTTTTGAATGCCGTCTTCCACTTATCACCCAACTGGATATGAATCTAATGGTATCCACTTCCTAGATCAATCTTTGAAAATCACTTGGACCCATCCAGCATGTCTAGCGTATCATCCAGCCTAGGAATTGGAAACCTATACCGGACGGTGATCTTGTTGATGACACGGCTGTCCATACACATACGCCAACTCCATCCTTTTTCAGCGTTAACAAGGCTGGAACCCCAAAAGGACTCAAGCTCTCCCATATATGACCCTTCTGCAATAACTCATCTACTTTTTCCCTCAGAATCTCATTCTCCTTTGGACTCATTAGGCAGACTTGCCCCAGGCACCAAGTCAATCTGATGCTGAATGTTCCTCATTGGAGGAAGCTCGTTTGGAATGTCAATTGTAACCAATTCCTCAAACTCCTCCAACAAGAGATTTATCTTTTAGAAACAACAACTACAGTCGCATTCTTATCCTCTACAACCATTCTTATCCTCACCATGACATAAATCTGCTCAGACTCCTTAAAATATGTCACAAAATTAGCTTCTGAACTGGCAATTGTTAGAAACGATGGCTGCTTCACTTTTGGCTTGACAGACACCTTTTGGCTGGAATGGACCATAACAACCTTACTGGCTACTTTCTGTCTATCTGACTATCTACAAACCAATCTGATCCCGTATTAACTGCTTTAACCCATTAAGATACCTGGCTACTTTCTGTCTGTCTGACTCTTACAAATTATTGCAATCTACGAGTTGATTAAATTAAGCCGTGTAATTGAACGCACACTTATTCCCCTGCTTGTAGTTTTGATAGGCATGAAATAGGTGTTTCTCATAATCAGCGGGTAAGAACATGTTCATCATGAGTTGTTTCATTCTGCACCACATTCGCACAAGATCCTTTCATTGCCTCCATCGCTTCACCTGCAATTGGTCCCACCAAACTGCAGCACCGCTTATTAGATTGCAAGTGACCACATTTACCCTCTTTGTATCTGGAATTCCCACCATATCAAGGAATTGCTCAACCTCCGGAAGCCAGTAAAAAAACTCCTCAATTTTTATGTTACAGCTGAACGTGGGAAGGTCCACCTTCACACGATATTCATCGAACCATTGTTGTGGTCGCTCTTGTGGAGGGTTTTTTGCTGGTTCTTTCTATTTCTGCTTCTGATTCTTCTTCACTGTCTGCACGATTAGTTGGGCATCTAACAGCTACAATCTGGTTCTGGAATTCTCACCATATCAAGGAATCGCTCAACCTCCGGAAGCCAGTCAAAAAACTCCTCAATTTTTATGTTACCGCTGAACGTGGGAAGGTCCACCTTCACGTGGGAAGGTCCACCTTCACACGATATTCATCGAACCATTGTTGTGGTCGCTCTTGTGGAGGGTTTTCTGCTGGTTCTTTCTATTTCTGCTTCTGATTCTTCTTCACTGTCTGCACGATTAGTTGGGCATCTAACAACTACAATCTGGTTATCGATCTGGCGTTGGGCAACTCCCACCATGCGTTCTCGATCCTGGTTAAGAGGACGGCGTTGGCCAACTCCCACCACGCAATTCTCTTCAACCTTTACTACTCCTTGGTCGACGCAAACAGTCAACTACCGCAGCGTCTCACGAATTTTTGCTTGGAAATCGCAAAACTGCATTTGTTGTTCTTCTACAGTCGCCCTGAGATCAGCAACCCCCTGAGCAATGTCACAGGTTGTGTCATCAACTTTGTTAGGTGTCATTGAGCCAGAAATGATCTTGCTCTGATAGCACTTGACGCAGCTGAATTCACGAGAGACTAGTTAGCGTACTAGTCCAAAACGAAGATAGGTCTCGAATCCTCGAGAGTTCTTGAATCCACAAGAAGAAAGAGATTAGCTAGGAAATTATTATTGAATATAAGCTACTGAATAATAGAGATTACATGCCCTTTTATAGGGAAACCCTAGCAAATATTACTAAAAATATAAAATATCCCAAAAATTGGGGAAACTCCCAAAATTGAAAACTAGAAAGAAAAGTAAGAAATTTCCAATTGGAAACAACGTAAACAGAATTACACAAAGAGTAATTTGTAATTTAATTATTTCCTAAAATAACAAAATTACTAAGTCGATGGCCCAAACGAATGAATTTGGCTGAAATCCACTATCAGTCACGAACTTAAATTACGAATTAGTCTTAGTGTGTAATTTTCTCTGAGATTTGTGAAGCTATTATGCATATGACATAGTCTGAACCGTACAGGAGGATTAAATACTAGACCCAAACTTGGTCCTTTTCTCTGAGATTCGCGAAGCAATTATGCATAACAGAGTTGTCTAGTTAATTAATAATATCTTGTACATGATATTTGAGGCAGTGAGTATTCATATCTTTCCAGTGATTTTCTTAAAATGTTTTTAGCCAAAATCTTTACTTTTTAGGCTCCTTTCGTTAAAAATTGCTTCTCAAATTGTAGTTTCCTATTTTTAAATACTCGACTTTTCTTCTTACATATTGTAGAATTTAACCAATACTAATCCAAAACCTACACTACCAAAACAAATACTGCCATCCACGCCGATCTAAACCAGTATTAACCCGTTCGTATTGCTCAAAATTTTTAAAAAGTCCCAAAAGTTTTTCCTCACAAAAAAACTCAAAAGCTCAAAAAGATACGATAAGAGAAACAATCTTATTTTTTCTATAGCTTAATGACAAAAAAACTACGAGAAACACACCCTAATCCTTCTATGTATTGAATTCAAAACAACTAAAAGTCAAAATTTGACACCTTCGTCGTCACCATATATATCATCATCGTATACTGCCATCCACGGCACACAAATCTTTCTTCAGCCACAGTTCTTTTTGGATAGTTTTCGCTTCCCTTTTTGGGCCCTACTGTGCATTCATCCTGATAATCTGAATCGTTCATCTTTCAGAGACCCCAAAGTAATATTTTCACGCTAAAAATCAGCTTAATCGGATATAGATAGGTATGTCAAAAATTAGTTGACAAAATGAACGGTCGTGGACAATTTAACTTGAAAATTTATTGACAGAAAAAACTATTGCCAAAATCAAGTCATCCATTTGTAAACTAAGATTCAATTTTGACATACCTATTGATGTCCTATAAGATGAACGGTACGGATTATTGCAATAAACGCACGGTAGGGTCCACAAAGGGCAGAGGGATCTGCCCAGCTCATTCGGATAGAACTTTCACTCTTCTTTTTTTATTTCATTTTTTTAGGCAAATTAAACTCACCACCCCTAAGTTTTTTTGACAAAGGCACTAACCTTCACTC
Organism: Vaccinium darrowii; assembly: GCA_020921065.1. Classification (NCBI taxonomy): domain Eukaryota; kingdom Viridiplantae; phylum Streptophyta; class Magnoliopsida; order Ericales; family Ericaceae; genus Vaccinium; species Vaccinium darrowii. Next base: position 30,698,925 of record CM037159.1, read on the forward strand.
TGGTTCTAGAAATAACAGTCACCTCCATCACTTTACAAACTAACCTACACATACTTCTGGATTTTTCCCTTATGTACTGCCATTCTCATCATTACCATATATATCATAATCAACAGGTCACCGCTCACATGGCCGAGTCTTCCCCTAGGTCAATCATCTCACCTTATCAATTCATACCTCCACGTGCATCAATCCAAGCTGCACAAAAGGGCAGTGTTAACCTTTATGCAACATCGAACATCTAAGCCATCCAAACTTTGTTAATATAATCTAGAGTTTACTCCATCTATGACTAATTGGTTTTAGGATGGAACTCCCACAACTCTAATAGAATGTAAGTGAGTGGTTACATTTCTAGAAAGAAAAGTTTTGATGAGTTTGACTAGTGAATATTAACTTAAACACATGTATTAAATTACTATAATTCATGTAAATTAAGCTAATTTTTTTTACTAGTGGAAATTAACAGCGTGTTTTGGCTAAGAAATTACTTAGAAGTTCATGTCCATGGGGTATCGAACTTGTTTTAAGAAACCTATAGTACGAATAAATGCACCAACATTATGAAAATTCACCAATTCTATCCCCATGCTCTGGATCATAGATCTCTAGTACTTCTTTAAACATATTTGAGGGATGAGATGGGGGTTAGCCCACACATTCCTTCATTGTTTGTGAAATAGTTACATGACCTGCTCTATGATTTTTGTCACAGGACCTATTTGTGGCAGGAACTGATACAACGGCAAACACTCTAGAATGGGCAATGGCAGAACTACTTCATAACCCTGCAATTCTTTTAAAAGCTCAAGAGGAGATGGATCATATCATCGGCAAAGGCAACCCTGTTGAAGAAGTAGATCTTGCTCTGCTACCTTATTTGCAAGCAATAATAAAGGAGACCTTACGCCTCCACCCGCCGACCCCTCTCCTACTCCCTCGAAAGGCAGAAGAAGACGTTGAAATTTGTGGCTTTACAGTTCCGAAGGGCGCACAAGTGCTCGTAAATGCATGGGCTATCGGGCGAGACGAGAGCACGTGGGACAAGCCTGAGTTGTTTCGGCCTGAGAGATTTTTGGGGTCGGAGATCGATGTGAAGGGACAACATTTTGAGTTGATTCCGTTTGGAGCGGGGAGGAGAATATGTCCAGCAGTGGGAATGGCGAATCGGATGCTTCAAATAATGTTGGCTTCGCTTGTTCATTCGTTTGATTGGAAGCTTGATGGTAGGATTGGCGCAGAGGATATGGATATGGAGGATGAGTCTGGGATTACTGTTCGAAAGGCTCAGCGTCTTCGTGCTATTCCGGTGCACCGTATGAATTGTTGCTAGAAGATCACCACATGACAGTGATTTATCAAACTAGTATCAAATCACTATATAATGAGCAAAAAAAACTTGTGCACTGCAGCACTGGTACAAACTTTTTCCATCGTAGTTCGTTTTTCCCTTTTATTTTGGTGGCAAGCGCCTCCGGGTTAGCTTACGGGCACTTCGACCAAATTCCTTCTCTAGTTCGGTCAAAGAGCCAGACTATGGAATTCACAAGAAAAGCTCTTGCGTCTTTGCCCCAAGACGTTGCTAACTTAAATTTAAGTATTTTGGGCCATGCTGTTAGGCTCCAACAAGGTATTGGGCGGGACCAGTGGTGAATATATGTTGTCATAGATGGTATCATAGCAAGGCTTGTAAACCATTATAGTGCTGCTACAGAAATGGCTACGTACCCACGGCCCTTGCACCTTATGTCGGATATCTAATTAAGAACTTGTCTCTGGTTGTGAAGCTTTTTCTATATATCTTGTGGGGTTGTATTTTTGGTCACTGGGATTGTTGTACTGTTTGAGAAGAAGTATTTAGACTTTGTTGTCTGGGTCAAGTGTCTAATTTTAGTACTGTTGTAATTATCACTAGCCATTTGTCAAAAAATAGAAAAAAGATCGAAATGGTTGCCGGTTATAATTTCTCTAGAAAATTTTGGGTGCTGAACGGGTAGGGGCACATGTCGTGCCCAACACCAATCTCAGCCATCTAAAAGTGTTTTGGATGACCTAGATTTTAGAGAGAGAGAGAGAGAGAGAGAGAGAGAGAAATCTAAACCATCCATCCCAAACACTTTTGTGTAAATCTTTAGCTACATTTTGTGTAAATCTTTTTTACATTCATGTGAAGGAGAGAAGTAATAGAGCCTACATTTAAAGAAATTAATACTATATTACTTATGTTTGGAAAATATAAAATATTTTAATTGTAAAACAAATTGTATCTTTTTGCATAACTCCAAAAAAAAAAAAAAAACGGTCTACTTAAATGTATAAAACTCACACATCTTCCCTGTATACGAGAGCAATGAATAGTGTTTTCATCATTGAATTGAACAACAGTTCTGGCCTTAAATAAGAAGTAAGTGGTTTGGCCCACTGAACCCCTAGGGGTTGGCCAAGTGGACATGAGAAAACAATAAGTATTTTACCATAAGGTCGCATGTTCGAATCTTATGGAGGCCAACCAGCCCAAACCTTGGGGCCACTGGGAGTTATGCCCAGTCGTTACCTTCAGAGTCTCAAAATTAGTCGGGGTGCACATTAGCTAGCCTGGACATCCGATTATTAAAAAAAAAAAAAGTGGTTTGGCCCAATGGGTGGTTATAACTTATCGACATAATTTTTTATCACTACCAACATCTCCAATTTTAAATCCTAGTCACCATCCATCCCCATCTCCCCAAATCACAACAAGCACAACTCACCAAGTATCTCTATCACTCACACCATCTCAACGCCACCCTAATATCAACCAACCACCACCACCACAGGTCCATAACCATCCACTAATTAGGAGGTGTTTGGGAGACTACTTATCACATTCTCATTTTCCCATTATTTACTTCTTAGTGTTTGGCACACAATATGTATGGACACTAGATTTTGTCCCACCCCTATTGTTAAATCAAATCGATGATGACGACGCTCACAAGAAGGAGACGTCAAATCATCAAACATCAGAAACAGTCTTGCTGTGAACACACGATTCCTGGTAAAGGGTAAGCGGGAATGGTACACACAGTACTGATGCTGCGATAAGACAAATATCAATTTCCAAAATACTAAACAATATCTAACATTTGCATGTGGATAGCTTGGATGACAAGCATGCCATTTTAGCCATGCCCTTCCCTCCATCTAATTATTAGAAATCAGCTCTCGGAAGCTCGTTTATGAGTCAATCGGCCACCTATATCTTTGATGCATCCATTCAAACATCAAGACCGTTGGATGCACTCGTTTTGACATTTCTGAGTGATCAATTCAGGCCACATCAAAAGAAATGAAATTAAGTCTCACGTCAAGTTTCAGGCGATTCCGAGCCCGTTTGCTATTTTCGAGGACATTGCGCTTTCCGAGATGGTCGATTCCATGATGATCATGGACAACGAGACCCAATTTTTGAGATCTAAACCATTTATAAATTCATTCTAACCATCCTGAAGTTCCCTGTAAAATTTCAAATCACTTACAGCGCTCCATCATTTCAACCGAGAACCGGATCGTCGTGTTTCTCTATCTTCGAAGCATAATTAAAAAAACGAACATTGCCATGATGTCCAGATCACCTCAACCCTAAGCCTACTGCCCTGGATGTTCATGGGTCAAAGGACCATACGCAAACACAGTCGAGCCGAGGCTGCATTGCACGAAGTGGAGCAACCCCCAACAGGTGCCTAGGAATACAAAAATGATACATACAAAAGGGCGACAAAAAAAGGGCCACAACGATCAAGACGACATCATTTTGGTCGTTTTCCAGAATTAAAAATCAAAATTTTCAGATTTATACCATTTCTTATCTTCAGTCTACCATCTTGATTCCCACCTCCGCCAGCGACCACCGCACCGACAACAGACTTCAAACCAAAAAGAGGGGATCAATGAGGTCAAATGCAAAGACGCGGATTCAGCCAGATATCCCTCTCTCTCACGCTCTTTTTTTTTTTTTTTTCTCTCTCTCTCTCTCTCTGTAAACTTGTTTCCAGTCTACGAATTGGGGGTGGGGAGAGAGATTAGTGTTCCAAAAATTTGAGGGTACTGTAAAGGCTACTAAGAAGCTTTGTGATGTATGTATCTGCTATCTATCTATGAATTTTGGTTGTTGATGCGAGGAATAATGTGCCAAAATACTAATGTGGGACTTTTCTTTCTATGGGTGTATTACAAATGTAACTATGGCTTTGGAACTTGAAATCAAATTAATAATCTGATGAACTCCTTTTGAGTTTCTTGAAATTTCTAAGTTTGTCTGGTTCGAAGTCCGTTGTCAGTGCAGCAATCACCGGTGGAGGTGGGAATCTGGGTCGGTGCGGTGGTCGCTAGTGAAGGTGGGAATCAGGGTGGTTCGATTCCCCCCCCCCCCCCCCCCCCCCCTCAATTGAAGAAAAGAAATGGATGAAATCTGCAAATTTTGATTTTTGGTGGGAAATGACCAAAACGACGGCCTTGTTCATTTTCCTGTTTAGTTTTAGTTTTAGTTTTGATGACATCATCATTTCCCTCATTTCTCTCTCTATCTCTCTCCACTCATTACCCTTGCTGACATCATCAAAACTAAACTAAACTATCTAACCAAACACAGGCGACGTTGTTTTAGCCGCATTTTGGTCATTGTGGCCTTTTTGTTGTGTACATCTCATTTTTGCTAGGAATAGGTCTCTCCTTTATAAAGAGGGGTACCCCCACCCTCACACACTCACACACCTTTGATCTGATTGCGCCTGACGCTCTTGATTGTCATAGTGCAGGGTAATACTCGGAGATCACTAGCCTTCGTGGTAGCTCTACCGGTTTTCTCAGAGAAGAAACCTCGGCGCCCCCAGTGCTACGCGGAAGCTCTGCCGGATTTCAACCAGAAGAAACACCGGTGGCCAGGGCTACGTGGAATGCCTTGGATTCCGATTTCGCCCCTCTGGCAAAACCTCCGAAAGATTTGCAACTCTGAACTCCCACATATTCACGAGCCAAAGCCTCGCCGCCAAACAAAACATCTGGCGCTTGAAGATAAAACAACTCCTTAATGTCCTTTGTTCGTGAGAGTTGTGAATCTGGAGTCGCTATGAATATCGGGACAGCGGCCTTCAGTAAGACACTTAACTTGCCATCAAACGTTACGTTCTCGATCAATTTGATCGACCCTAGTTCAGATTCCGCAGACAAATTTAAGTAGTTGGTGTGGAATATGATGGAGGGGATGGGAAAACCGAATTTGGCTGATTACTTTCCGGCCCTTAAAAGGATGGATCCACAAGGAAGACGACATCGTTTGACGGGGTATTTCGGTAAAATGATTGGTGTGTTTGATGAACTAATCAAAACACGGTTATTTTTAGATACTCTTCTCGGCATTCAAGAGAGTAGTCACGAGATTGATCGCCAGGATATCGAGCATTTATTTCTGGTGAGTATTTCTTGATTCTCTTCATCGATTTTTATTTGAACGGCAAAAAAGAGAAATTTATTAATCGGTGTAAAAATTATAAAATATTAAAAGGATAAGAGCACAATGACATTATAACAAGAGGCCAGGATAGCAACCTAAAGAGATTGACACGCTACCCGTGACACTCGTGTGTAACCGGATGAAAGGGCTACGGCCTGTGGAAATAATTGTAGGAATTAGTTCGAGATGTGAACAATTTGACCTAAGACACCCTCCAATAAAATCTAGCATGGTATAAACCATATCTATCGTCAAATCCATCACAACCAAATCTCTCAAACCACTCAAAAGAAAAAAGAAATGCCAAATTTACATTAGTTCAACGTGACATTTTGTTCCATCAGACAATAATATGACATTCAATAATGCATTGTTTTAGTCTAATATCAACCTCACTTGATAAAGAATTGTATTTTAAATTGTAGATGTTCCAAAAATACAAAATTTAACATTATAAGGAGTGAGGCTAACAAGTCAACCGTGCACGCAAGTATAAACAACACCCCACGTAATAAAGAATTGCATTTCTAAATTTTGAACTATGAAATTAATTTTGACACTCCAAATATTGACAACCATGCGCCACTGCTTGTCTTTTACTATTCAATTAATAATGTGTATTTTGAGCAATGAAAATTTTAAATTATTTACCTTTAAACATTCAAAAACTAAAAAATTTAACTCTTGGAAGTGAGGTGGATGCAAAATCCTCAGCAGTCTCAAAATATACTGGATGATCCAATCAGATAATATATGGGATATTTTTTGGGACCTATTTCAATGACTTTAATTGTTCATTTTTCTAGAATCTGTGGAGAATATCCAGCTCCAAAAATAGTCATGTTGATCGAACATGAATCAATATGATTTCGGAACGTATTGAAGTTAGAAAAACAAATCAACAATTTTTTTGTTGTAAGTGTGTTCGACTTGTTTTGAAAAGTAAACAATTTCAATCATTGAAGTAAATTCGGGAAAAAAAAAATGAACAGGACCGTTGAATCCCAGAATGGGACAGCAGACGAATCTTAAGGAATACCTTGTCTGCTTGAGAAACGAGCTGTGCTACAGAGAGGGGGAGAGGAAAGGAGGGAGAGGGAGGTCTTTTTTTAATACTTCTTCAACTACTATGATATGATGTGATATTACTCCTTTTAATACTACTTCAACTACTTCACTATTCAAGTTACTAATTTTATTTTCATGTAGAAATATATCTAAAGAATATATATTAACTTAACATTATAAGAGAGTACTGTGAGAGGCTAAGAAGTCAATCATGTATCATAAGCATAAACGCCACCAGGCCCACCACATGCACTTAAATAAAAAATTGTAATTTGAATTTTAAAATATCCAAAAGATTCGATACAAAGGTTGACCATAAAGGAGTGAGACGGATGCAAATTCATTCGAGTCTCAAAATATATTCAGAAATCATACAGATTGGCATCAAATCGATATTATATTTGGTATATTTAATTTTCCCGAGGACAGTGAATAATTCTAGCAATTAATATCTCTTACAACCCCTCAACTATGGCCTTGTATTACTTAACCTCGCTCAACTAAAAAACCAACCAAACACACCCCTGAACTATAAACTGTTATCACTAACACCCCTTTCGTCTGACTTCTGTAATGTATCATCACCTAAAGGCTAAAGTGATAAACCGACCCAAACTCTTTTCCAAAATGGCCAGTAGCCCTTCCATCTATCAACAGATTGCTTGCTTCACGACCCAAACTATTTTTTGCTTCTCTGAAGCTGAGGAATTCTGTTAGTAGATCCAAATGTGAATTTGAGTCTCCAAATTCAGTTGAATAACAAGTTCGGTCTAAATTAAATTGTCTTTAATGGTCGCTATTATTTACTTTTATTGATTTTTTGTTTAGTTTTTCGTCAAAAAATTTAGGAGCAATCATTTAGTCTCTCAACTAAAGAAATTTAAAAAGTAGTATAAAAAAGTAACCAAGTTGAAAAAAGATTTGATGAAAGACATTGATGATAAAAACGACATCAATTTTAAACTCTTGTCGAGGCGAAGAATTAATTCAAAAAATTTTGCGTTAACTTTACCCAATTTACACAAATGATGCTTTGTCAATCCCAGGTATGTAAAACGGTTCAGTTCTCAAATTTTAGAGCTTCTTAAATTCTTGAGTAATACTAGAGGTACTAACTAATATACTCCGCCCCTTTTTAAGTGGTCATTATCGGAATACGTGTAATTTCAAATCCCTAAAAAACATATTCCTTTATATAATTTATTAATTTTTTATACCAAATTAAAGTGCTCATTGAGTACTTTAATTTGGTGCAAAAACAATTTAAAAATATGTCATGGGAGTGCATTTTTTAACGGCTGTAAAAATACATGTTTCCCAAACCTATTATTTAAAAAGGGACAGAGGGAGTACAAATTGTTACACTAAATATGTATGTGACACTCTCTTAGTGAATGAGTCTATTCATGTATAAAATAATGCATTAATGTGGCAGTCCTATGCGTATATTTAGTGTAATAGATGGTGTACTAGTTAGTACCTCTAACATTTCTCTAAATTCTTACATTGTCTTGACAAGGAAAGAGGGAAGACGATAATAATGGATTTTTTCGGGGTATTTAGGTAATCTGATCTATTAATTCTTAGCGTCATTAAGGCCTTGTTTGGTTTGGGTCTTGAGACCCAAATTTAAAATTTTTTCCCCTATTTCCCTCCAATCAATATCCCTATTTTCAATTAATAAAACATTTCCAATCATTTGTCTCTCTATCTTTCTCCAATCAATATTCTTTATTTCTAATCATTATCCCTATTTCTCTCTCCACTCACTACAGAAATTTTTGTTTTTAAAAGCCACTAAAAATGCCAGAAAAGAGTATTACCGGCATTTGTTACAAATGCCATCTGTACAGGTGTTGGTAATGCTACAAATGCCGGGAAAAGTCGTCACACAAATGCCATCAATACTCGATACTTTTTGCGGCATTTTCACAAATGTGTGAAAATGCCAGGAAAGCCTACTGCCTTACAAACAAAATGCCACATGGCACCCGCGTGGCACATGCATGGCACTCACGTGAGGGCCACATGTCGCTTACGTGTTGCCCACGTGACGTGCAATATTGAGAAGAAATGCTTTCCCAAGATTCGAACTCGAGACCTTTGCCTCTCGTGCGCACGAGCTTACCAGCTAAACTAGCCCACATGATCTTTCACAATGGACAATGATTTTTTTTTTTAATTATATGGCAAGATTTTTTAAAAAAATTAGACTTCTAAAATGCCGATAAAAGTAGTTTTTCCGTCATTAACAAAAATGCCGGTGATATTTTAGTGGGAAATTTTACATTTCCCGACATTATTTTAAACAAATGCCAGTAAAAGTTACTTTTTTCCAGAAATGCCGGTAATAGTGGCTTTTTCTGACATTAATAAAAAAGCCGGGAAGGCCTCATTTTGGCGTAGTGACTCAAAACCCAAAACAAAAACCCAAACCCAAACCGAACAAGCTCTTACGTTTTCGATAGTTGAGAGGGGTGTGTTTGCTTGGTTTTTTTTTACCTAAAAGGGGTTAAACGACACAAGGTCGTAGTTGAGGGGGTATTAATGAAATTAACCCTAATTCGAATCATTGAAAGTGATCTCAGAAAAGACCAAAAAGGGTCTCAACAGGATCGTCCTGTCCAGTCCCGTTACTCTTTCGAGTGAGGCTGTGAAGTCCTTCTACCATATAGAGAGAAGAGAGAAGGACGGATCGCTAGCTAGACATGGATTTCTTGAGTTCTATTCTCTGCCTTGTGCTTGCTTTGATTTTCATTCACCTCCTCTTCTCATCAACCCTTAAAAACACCAAAACAAGTCATGCAAAACTTCCACCAGGACCAAATCCCATTCCAGTTTTAGGGAACCTCCTAAACCTTGATAACAAACCACATAAATCACTGGCCAAGCTTGCCAAAATTCACGGTCCCCTAATGACTCTAAAACTCGGTTCTGTAACCACGATAGTCGTTTCCTCTCCATCCATGGCCAAACTATTCCTCCAGAAGCACGACGTCTCCTTTTCCAGCCGCACGATTCCAGACGCTATCCGTGGTTTCAAGCACGACGAACTCGGAATGCCATGGGTTCCGGTTTCAACCCTCTGGCGAAACCTCCGAAAGATTTGCAACTCTCACATATTCACAAGCCAAAGCCTTGCCGCAAAACAAAACATCCGGTGCTTGAAGATACATCAACTCCTTTCCTTGGTTCGCGAGAGCTGCGATTCTGGAGTCCCTATGGATATCGGGAAAGCGGCCTTCAGTACGACACTCAACTTGCTATCGAACACGATATTCTCGATCGATTTGATCGACCCTAGTTCCGATTCCGCTAACGAATTTAAGGAGTTGGTGTGGAATATGATGGAGGAGATTGGGAAACCGAACTTGGCCGATTATTTTCCGGCCCTTACAAGGATCGATCCGCAAGGAAGGCGACGTCGTTTGACGGGGTATTTTGTTAAAATGGTTGGCGTGTTTGATGAAATAATCAAAACACGGTTACTTGAAAGGAAAGCACTTGATTGGGTCTCGACCGAGGATACATTAGACACTCTTCTCGGCATTGAAGAGAGCAGTCACGAGATTGATCGGCGGCATATCCAGCATTTGCTTTTGGTTAGTACTAAGAATATCTTATTTCTTCTTACTAAAACAAAGAATATCTTATTTCTAAGCCCAGCTCCGTGGAATGGATTGGAGAGTACTCCTTTATTCCAAACAAGGTTTTTTTCGAGCTCATTTCAATGATTGGGATCATCAATTTTATTTTTTTTTGTTCGAACTAATCGAGAGCACAATCGACCTGGGGTTGCTGTTGTGCAACCCCGTGCATAGCATAGTGCTATGCACATCTACGCTGTCCGTTGCTCGGATGTATGCCCCATATTTCACCTCAGCACCTTTGCATCCGAGTTGTTCATTGTCTTGCGTGCAAGATGAAATCTAGACCGTCCATCCGACCAACGGACGGCTCGGATGTGCACTGCACGGTGCTGTGCAAACGCTGCACAGCAGCATCCCCTCTTCCGAGCATCATGCATGTCAAAACTTAAGTGGATCGCAAAGCATTTGATATGATTTCAAAACACATTCATGTTGCAAAAAAGAAACGGTTGAAATGGGTTTTGACCTATTTTTCGCTAGATAAATGTGTTCTGAAAGCAAATTTTTGGTACTTTCGATGTTCTCTACGAGCTAAACTAAATGGAAAGTCCAGATCATTTGGGTGAGCTTGGAAAGAATCCTTTCCGGGCTAAAATTGTATTCTCCAATCCATTTGGTGGATTTTAGAGGAGCTAAACTCTTTATTCCTCTTCTTTAATAGTCCCTATTAGTAAATCTATGCTTATCTTTTTAATATAATACTCCATCTGTTTTAAAAAGAGAGTTAGGTCCACATAACTGTTGGGTTTCTCCCATGTGAGGAAGAGGTGTGCGAAGCGGGGGATTATTCCCCAGTAAGGCTGCAAACGAACTGAGCCACTTGCGAGCAGCTCGTGGCTCGGCTCAGCTCGGTTCGATTAGTAAACGAGCTGAGCTCAAGCTCGATTTTTAGGGTTGTTTAGTTAATGAGCTCGCTAAAGCTAGGCTCGTCTCACAAAAGCTCTGCTAGATTGCATAGGCTCGGCTCGTTTAAGGAGGCTCGTTAAGTAAATTACCCTGGCTTGGCTCGATAAGGGCTCGACTCGTTTATGACCGAGCCGAGCTCAAGCTCGATTTTTTGACTCGTTTACTTAACGAGCCGAGCTCGAACACTACAAAGCTTGGCTCGGCTCGTTTGCACCCCTATTCCCCAGACACTCCTAGAGCACTGAGCACACTGGATCACTTTTCCTTTCTCCTTTTATATGTATATTGTTGTGAGAGAGAGAGAGAGTGTGTGTGTAGTGTGTACAAAAATAGTGGAGAGAGAGAGAGAGAGAGAGAGAGAGAAAGAGAGAGAGTTGAGCGAAAAAGGCTCCTCCTTTGAGAGGGAGCCATGCTCCTCAGAGAGTCTGTTGAAGAGGGAGTGGGTGAGGGCTGAGCGCAGGGGCAACACTTGTGGCTCTCGGAGAGAGCCGATTTGTGGCTTCAAAGAGGTTTTTTTTTTGTAGTTTTGTATATTGTGGTTATATGAAGTGAGTTTTTCCTCAATCTCATGTTTGAGTTGTGTGCTTGGGTGGCCAAGGTCAATCCCCAACATTTGGTATCAGAGCACGGTTGAAGGGAAGGTCACCGGAAACGCGTTCAAGCTCACGAGTTCGAGAACGGAAAAAAATGAAGTTGCTCAGGAATAGTTTTGCCCAAGGATATGGAATCTAAACGACGCGACGAATCCAACGTTTTGTGTCTGTCGGTGAGACGACATTGAGGTGAATCACACGCTCCGACCAAAGTTGTCGGTTGACCGCGAGTCAGATCGACTTGCAGCAGTGGAAATCACGCGCTAGAAAAGGTTGAAGATGGGAGGGGAGGTGCTGATTCCATGCTTCAGTTACGCAATATTAGCGCCATCTAAGACAACCACGTAATGTTGAGATTGTCGATGCTTAGGCCCAGTTTTTCAAAAGATTTTAGCACTCAGGTGCTAAAATCATGAATTTTCAAATCAAAAAATGAAGTGGTTCTATGTATCGTTTTTCGATTTTTTTTGCACCAAACTAAAATACACGAGGAGTACTTTAATTTGGTGCGAAAAAAATCGAAAAACGATAAACAGAATCACTTCATTTTTTGATTTGAAATATCATGATTTTAGCACCTGGGTGCTAAAATCTTTTGGAAAACTGAGCCAGTGGAGAAGGAATGGATGTGTGTGTGTGGTTGGGCTATTCTGGATTCAGTGGTGGGCTCAAATTTGGCATATTTGAGTTCGATTTTGCAGTTTTGGGCACAATGGGCGAGGTGAAGAAGGATCGGACATGGTCAGGGTCGATCAGTAGCTGTTAGATTCAGTTAGGTGCAAACCAAGGTGATTTAATGGAGTTCAGGGGTGCTACTAATGCCTGGAATGTAACGTGGATGAACCAGGACGTAAGAGAAAACCTGAGAGAGCTGAGGAGAGTGGCGGAGGACTAGGAAAATGGCGAAGTAAAGTGGTGGGCAGGAGGACAATACAGGGTTGGAGAGCTATGCACTAGGAGCATTGGACAGACTTTGCAGAGATCGGAGGTTGACTGATGCAATTGGGTGATTGCGGATTTTGATGGTCTTCGAGTTGGTATCAGTCGGATAACTAGTGAGCAAGGATACATTCTTTAAAGTGTTGCATCTCAATTTGGGGGGTGCAAATACACTTGATTGGTTAACGGCACAGGAGCTTGCTAGAGGGATTAGATTGAAGTTGGTCGATGATGATCAGAGGCAATATGGTTCAATCAAGTTCGAAGACCTATCATCCAGAGATGCAGCCTTGATTAGGCCTGTAAGAGGAGCTGATCAGATGGTGATTTTCAGTCTAACGAATGAGGGTTTAATGGCAGACGGAGCTGATGTTAGGCACCATCAAGCGGTATGGGGGTTTTGTGACGTGAGGAGGAGAAGCAGCAGTTGCAGAGACACACTGGGATAGGCACGGCAGTACAAGGAGTCGCAATCTAAGACGTATATTTTTGCTGGAATTAGATAGTGTGTGGTATTGTCTGTAGACGGTGAGCAACTAGTTGCTATGGTGTGTTCACAAAGGCTTCAGACAGAGGAACAAAGATTGTGACGAGACGATGCATCACAGGTTCTCTTCCTTTTGTGTTTTTGTTACTGGATCCTCTCAGGGATGTATGGCCATATGATGAGGAGAGATGGTGTCAAAGGATTGTGTCCAGTGATTGGGTATGGGCATTCGTGGTTTGGCAGATACGGATAAAGACATCTCAGTTGGAGGTGCGAATCATCCAAGTTCAAATCTAATGCTTTTCCATTGCTTTTCCGCTAATGTTAAGCTGGATGTAGCTCCATTGCTTTTCCGCTAATGATGTTTCTCTATTACAGGGGGATGCAGATTACTTTCTTCTCGTTGATGGCAGTTTAGGAGCATCTGGTTTTGGATGCTGGCGCTTTGGTTTGGGAGTGCAAACACCTCGATTGGAGGCATGGGCCATGTAGGAGCTGCGTGGTGGATGCGGGCACTCTAGTTAGGGGGTACAGGATCGTGATCAACCATGGAAGATCTGGCTTGCAGGGATTCATTCGAGTGAGTATCTGGTTTAGGTGCGGTGTAGCTCGTCTGAGAATTACAAAGGCTTTTGTTAGAGCGGTGGATCGATATGAGCCACGGAGATCTAGAAGGATCAAAAGACGTCCCGGAATCACGAGTGGCATATCCCAATTAGGGGGGTACGGTGGAACTCTATGGGGGATACAGTGTCAGAGATAGAAGTTTGCCTTTTCCCAGTTGGTGTGTTTGATCACTTAGCGAACTAAGTCTCCGGCGTGGGCAAAGGGGAGTTGTGGAGATTCTCTTGACAAAATAGATGCTAAAATGGCAGATGGATTGCAGTCGGACAGCGCTGCAGATTCAACAATTACCTCGCATGTGAGAGAGGGTGATTGTTAGGTTTCTCCCATGTGAGGGAGAGGTGTGCGAAGTGGGGGATTATTCCCCCGGACACTCCCAGAACACTGAGATCACTGGATCACATCTCATTTCTCCTTTTATATGTGTATTGTTGTGAGAGAGTGTGTGTAGTGTGAGTAAAAATAGTGTAGAGAGAGAGTTGAGTGAAATAGGCTCCTCCTTCAAGAGGGAGTCGTGCTCTTCGGAGAGTTTGTCAGAGAGGGAGTGGGTGAGGGATAAGCGCAGGTATGCCGGTTATGGCTCCCGGAGAGAGCTGATTTGTGGCTCCGGAATGGTTTTTTGTAACTTTGTATATTATGTTTATATAAAGTGAGTTTTTCCTCAATCTCGTGTTTGAGTTGTGTGCTTGGGTGAGTTTACTCCATCTATGACTAATTGTTTTTAGAATGGATGTAAGTGAGTGATTACATTTCTAGAAAGAAAAGTTTTGATGAGTTTGACCAATGAACATTAACTTAAACACATGTATTAAGTTATTATAATTCATGTATAATAAGCTAATTTTTTTTTTACAAGTGGGCATTAACTGTGTGTTTTGGCTAATGAAAGTACTTGGAAGTTCATGTCCATGGGGTGTTGAACTTGTTTTAAGCCTAAAATACGAATAAATGCACCAACTTTTTAAAATTTCTCCAATTCTTTCCCCATGCTCTGATCGTAGATCTCTAGTCCTTCTTTCAACATATTTGAGGGATGAGATGTTGGTTAGCCCACACATTCCTTCATTGTTTGTGAAATATCTAGTTACATGACCTGCTCTATGATTTTGTCACAGGACCTGTTTGTGGCAGGAACTGATACAACTGCAAACACTCTGGAATGGGCAATGGCAGAACTACTTCACAACCCTACAATTCTTTTAAAAGCTCAAGAAGAGATGGATCAAATGATCGGCAAAGGCAACCTTGTTGAAGAAGTAGATCTTGCTAGGCTACCTTACTTGCAAGCGATAATAAAAGAGACCTTACGCCTCCACCCCCCGACCCCGCTCCTACTCCCTCGAAAAGCAGAAGAAGATATTGAAATTTGTGGCTTTACAGTTCCGAAGGGCGCACAAGTGCTCGTAAACGCATGGGCTATCGGACGAGACGAGAGCACGTGGGAGAAGTCTGAGTTGTTTCTGCCTGAGAGATATTTGGGGTCGGAGATCGATGTGAAGGGACAACATTTTGAGCTGATTCCGTTTGGAGCGGGGAGGAGAATATGTCCAGCGGTGGGAATGGCAAATCGGATGCTTCAAATAATGTTGGCTTCGCTTGTTCATTCGTTTGATTGGAAGCTTGATGGTGGGATTGGCACAGAGAATATGGATATGGAGGATGAATTTGGGATTACTCTTCGAAAGGCTCAGCGTCTCCGTGCCATTCCCGTTCACCGCATGAATTGTTGCTAGATGATCAGCATATGACAATGACCTATCAAACTAGTACAAGATCACTATAGAGAGTACAAAAACTTGTGCACTACAGCACTGGTACAAACTTTTTCTATTATAGTTCTTTTTTCCATTTTATTTTGGCGGTGAGGCGTCTCTGGGCTAGCTTACGGGTACTTCGACTAAATTCCTTCTCCAGTCCGGTCAAAGAGCCGGACTAAGGAATTCACAAGAAAATCTCTTGTAGCCTTGCCCCAAGCAGTTTCCAACTTAGACTTAAGTATTTTGGGCCGTGTGATTAGGCTGAAACAAGTTACTGGGCTGGGCTGGTGGTGTATATGTGTCGTCATAGATGGTATCATAGCATATCTTGTAGAACATTATAGCGCTGCTACAGAAATGGTAACGTACCCATACGCCCACAGCCCTTGCACCTTATGTAGGACATCTAATAAGATCTTGTCTCTAGTTGTGAATCTTTTTCTATATATCTTGTTGGGTTGTATTTGTGGTTACTGGGATTGTTGTAATGTTTGGGAAAAAGTATTCTTAGACTTTGTTGTCTAGGTCAAGTGTGTGATTTTATTATGAGAGAAACTTATTCACGGCTGTTCCGTGAATAAGGTTCTTACAGCAGCCAATGTCTTTTCAACACCTCATCAAAATTGACCCTATTAAGGACAAAAACAGCTTTAACAAACACAGGATAAAAACCTCTCCCTCACCTCTTCCTATCTAATTATGGCTGTCGGTTCGAAGAGGTATTGAAGTAAGCAGTTCGTAACTTTAGGCTACATGGTTTCCTTAATTACAACAATGCCATTTCAACTAGGCATGGGACATGCCGACGTACACTCATCCAATTTTTTTCTCTGTTTTACTCTTCTTCTTTTTTTTTTTGAAAATGCTAACGTGTGCCCGGGCACACGTTAAGGTTGAAAAAGTGTTTTGAAATGTGTAATCATCCATTTTTTTCTTTGCTTTACTCTGTTTTTTTTTTTTTTTGAAAAATGCTAACTTGTGCCCGGTGATACGTTAAGGATGAAAAAATATATTGAAATGTGTAAAAATGTGTAGAAATATGTGAAAATATATTGAAAAGTGTAAAAGATGTATTAGAGTGTGTGTTAATTTTTATTTATTTATTTATTTTTATTATTAAAGTGAAAATACATCTACTGTAAATGAGTCGAGCCAGGCTGAGCTCTGTCGAGTGAGTACAAGGTCCCTGTAGTGAGGGGGTCACTGTAGGGTTTTAGTGAGTCCATCCAGCCGTCCATCTCAAAAATGAATGCTCGGATTTTAATCCAAACAATGAACGGCTTGGATCATTTGGAGTTTGGATTAAATTCGAGCCGTATGTGCCAAGATGGATGGCCGAATGAGCTCACTACAACCATGTATAGTAAGTTACCTCACTACATGGCCCTCGCTCCCTTGTCGAGCTCGATCTCGCCTCAGTAACTAAATGAGCCAAAAATCGAGCCCGAGTTCGGCTCGGCTATAAGCAAGTTGAGCTGTTTTTTTGAGATGAGCCAAGCTCATTTTCTAAACGAGCCCAAACTAGCCGAGCCGAGTTCCTCGTCATTTGCAACCCTATTAGTATTTTCCTTAGTTTACCACTTTCACTCACAATATCAAATTATACATTTGTAACTTTAAATGATAATTATCAAAAAGTGAAGTGCCAAATAATTACAAATGTTGAGAATATATATTTGGGAAATGCTAACGGGTGCCATAATGCACCTGTTAAGAGTTCAAAAAAGTACAATTTAAAAGTACACTTATACTTTAAAGTACATCTTTAAGTGTACTTTAACGTACAAGTGTACTTTTTGTACAAGTGGGATTCACACAAGTGTACTTTTTGTACTCTTAACAGGTGCACTATGGCACCCGTTAGCATGACCCTATATATTTTTATCATAAAAATTTAATTAGCGAAAAATTTAAAAAATGAAACGTGAATTTATTTTTTGAAAAAATTCAATGTATGGTAATTTTCTCAAACTAGACGGCTTCGGACCAGTCAAAGGAGGCGAAAACATTTTGCTAAGAGGCCCACTTGAAAACTTTAACGATTTGTACCTTACCTCTACAGTCTAGGGTCTACTTGCCTGAGCTGGAGAAACATGATTGGGTGCTGCAAAAATCTTACTTACGGAGCAGCCGTAAATAAGATTTTCTCTTTTATATTATTGTTGTAATTATCACTAGTCATTGGCAAAAGAAAAAGAAAAAAGATCGAAATGGCTGGCGGTTATAATTCTTGAGGAAATTTTGGGTGCCAAGCGGGTTGGGGCACACGTGGTGCCAAGGACTAATCTTGGCCATCCAAGAGTGTTTTGGACGGGCCTGATTTTTAGGGGGGGGGGGGAGAGAGAGAGAGAGAGAAATCTAGGCCGTCCAAAATACTTTTGGACAGTCGAGATTGGCGACGGGTACCGCCACGTGGTTTGGCACCCAAGTTTTTCCCTAATTCTATAGCTACATTAATCTCTTTAGATTCATGTAAAGGAGAGAAGTAATAGAGGCCACAATGTTCGGAAAATATAAAAACATTTTATGTAACGCCCCGAAATTTGGACACGTTAATAAAATATTTTTCAAAACGATTCCATTAAATAAAAAGTCAATTTATTAAATAACAGCGGAAGCAAAGTTTGATTTCACCAACTTGACAAAGTAGGCTTAATTACTAAGCAAGATTACAACTTGAAATATAATTTCGAAAAAGGAACAGAGCAATAACTAGTACGGAATCTAGGGCTCGACATCTTTTGTCCTCTAGTGGGATCTATCCTTATCTTCATCTTGTCTTTCAATTCTGTCTTCAATACCTGGCATGAAAAGCCAGGGTACACGAATACCATGAGCGAATGACGCTCAGCAGATATACTCCTACCCGTTAACCCTTACATTACAAGCAATACATAATTTGATATAAAGGCCGTACAACATTAAGGGTCAAATAAATTGATTCAATGAATAGCCTTCAACATAGTGAAAATTACCTCGAGCAATCATACTATCAATTAATCCCAACACTCTACCCATCTCATTGTTCAACTTTCTTTTCAAATTATTGTCGTACTACGATCGATACATTTTCGTTTCCCTGATTATCACGGGGTTCCATTTTCGTTTCTCACAAGTTTCGATTTCTAACAATCTCATGGATCAATCTCCAAATCAATGCAGCATTCAGCTTTCCATCATTTCAAGATTCACTTCCCCCCCTTGAGAATGTACATATAGCGCATTCTTCAAGATGCACATACAGCGCATAAGGATGTACATTCAGCACAAATCCTTGAGACGTACATACAACACGTGAGGTTGTACATACAACACATTGCCTCGGGATGCACATATAGCACATAGGTATATCCAATACCACACAATTCCTCAATTTCATTATCTCTGGCTGACCGCCAATCATAAAGCTGAGACTCTGCAGGATGGCTTCCCCAGATCTCATCAATCACCATCCATTATCATTATTTAAATTTTCATTAACTTAAACATCTAGCTGATCTTTCCAAGTCCGCACCTAATTTAATGAACCTAACGCGCTTTCTACGTTCTTGGTAACATTACCGCTCAATCAACAAGTCATAACTTGAAATTATAATTAACAATTCATAATATCACCACAGTTCAATCACAACTAAGAACAATGATTATTCGCTAACTCGTACGATACTATCGAATTAATCTACAAACATGAGTTTTAAGGCTTAGCTCCTTATTTACCGAAAAGTACATATTTTATTCACCTTAGTGCTTAGCCAAAATCATCCATCAATAAAAATCTGATTACTATGAAATTCTACGAGAAAGTTATTCAGGGTGTTAGGAAAATTTATGTTGCAGAACACATTTCCAAAAAATAGAAGTTATCCTCACCCAAAACGGCATTGAACAAAATCTGTCTATTTTTTACACTATATGAAAACTTGATCGTTTAGGGTTTAAGGAGATGGATTGAAGAGCTATAAAAATTCATACGTGTTCACAACACCTCGTCTAACTTCCAGTAAAAACAGATTTGAAAAATAAAATGTTTAAGTCTTCCAATAAATTGTTAGAACTTCAATTTTTACCCAAGTCTGACAGATTTTGTAATTAAGAAATATATTTCAAAAGCATATCAAAACAGCTCCTAAATTAATGATATTTAACAGGGTAATAGAATAGGATGCTATCATCATTTGTTATATAGAACATATTTCATAAAAATGAGTTTAAGATATACAAAAACGTCTTTGAATCTAGACCGTCCAGATTTGCCATCATTTACTAAAATCTGTTTTTCTAGAGTTCTATAAATCCGATTTAAGCGATTCTAGTGGCCATTTAAAGATAAGAAGTGTATCTAAAATTTGACATAATAATCAACCCCATAAGAGGTTGGTAGTATTTTATATGAGTTTCCGAAGTTGACTGATCTAACCGGCACCAAGACAGTTTCAACACTTAAGAAGTTATATGCAAGTTTCAAGCATCAATCAAACACCAAACACATAAATCAAGTCTATGATACATGTAGTATACTTAGGAATTAAAAGGTCTAGAGTAATCTACCTTTGGTCCAGAAGAATAAACTCGGTTTCGGAAAAGTTTTGTGGTGAAAGTCGTAAATTCGCACTGAACTTCGGACAGCAATAATGTGACCAAAGCTTGACCGTTTTGGATGATTCTTGCGTCTAAGTCGAAGCTCTCGGAGTTCTTTACAACCTTGAAGAAGGTTATAAATTGAAAACGTATTTAACTAGGAGAAAAATGGCGATAGGGTAAAGGTCAGTGAGCTGTCTGGAAAAATATAGCCGAGATTTTTATTGAACTTTGGATGGCTATGACTCACTCAAAACTCAACCGATTTGGGTGATTCTTGTGTTGAAATCAAAGGTCTAGAAGTCCTCTAAAACTTCTATGAAGAAACCTAAGCCCAAAAATGACTGTAACTATGAGAAAATCGGTTGTTTAAAGAGGTACGTGGTATGGACGAGATATGGAAAAGGTGGTGGTGATCTCTCTCTTCTCTTTTTCTCTTCTCCTCCTTCTTTCTTCTTATTTTCCAGAATCTCTCTCTCTTTTCTCTGCTGAAAGTGGGAAGGGGAAATAGGAGTTATGGAGTATTAGGAGAGCTTGGTGTAGACTTGAACCCTTTAGGTAATAGAGTGCATGGGAGGGGGTATTGTTTGTTGGATAGAGGAAGGGATTTTAGGGGTGTGTGGGCATTGGCTGGGAAAAAGGGCAGCCCATAAGTAGCCAAACAAAGATGGATGGGTATGAAAGGTGATAGATGTGTGTGTGATAGTTTAGTTAGGGGAATTGGTTAGGATAGTTAGGATATTTGGTTATGGTAAAGGAACATAAATACTTTAGATAGGATATCTACACCTTCATATATATACATGTAAAGTACCAATGTAAAAATAAAGTCTACTTAATCTAGACTAAAATAATTTAATAAATCAAAAATTTTATTTTATCCGAAAACAAAAATGGGGCGAAAATTTGGGTCGTTATATTTTAAGCGTAAAGCAAACTGTATCTTTTTTGCATAACTCCACAAGAAAAATTCGATCTACAACATGAAGTTGTTTTTGTTATCTTAAGGTAAATAATTCTCACTCTCAATCTTGGGCTCAAAAAAATATAAACCTCACGCATCTTCCCTATATAAAAATATGAGCAATTAATGAACAGTGGTATCATCATTGAATAGTAGTTCTGGCCTTAAATAAGGAGTAAGTGGTTTGGCCCTTGAATCTTATGGAGTTGGCAAAGTGAGCATGAGAAAGCAATAAGTACTTGACTATGAGGTCGCATGTTAGAATCCTTCGGAGGGCAATCATCCCAAATCTTGGGGCCATTGGGAGTTATGTCTGGTCGTCACCTTCAGGGCCTCGGAATTAGTCGAGGTGCGTTTTAACTGACATGGACATCCGGTTATAAAAAATATATATATATAGTTTGGCCCAATATATGGGTGGTTATAACTTATTAACAATTTGTTTTTATCACTATCGACATCTCCAATTTTAAATCCGCCAGCATCCATCACCATCTTCCCAAATCACAACAAACACAACTCACAATTAATCACCTAGTCCTAGTATTTCTATCAATCACACCATCCCTCAACCCCACCGTATCAACCAACAACCACAACCATCCTAAGTAGGAGGAGTTTGGGAGACTACATATCACATTCTCATTTTTCCATTTTTTTACTTTTTAGTGTTTGGCACACAATATGCATAACACATTCTCTGAAAATGAGTTTTTGGTTTTTGGGTTCAGATAAGAAAAGTGAGAAATAGGGGAAGATGAGCTTTTTGACTTCTCATTTTTTACTTTTCTCATTTTGATTAACAAAAAGACTTACAGCATGTATTCTACACAAATTTCTCAAACACTACTCTTATTGCAAAATAGTATTATCCACATTTCTCTACACACTACTAGATTTTTTTGAACGGCTACACACTCTACCAGATTCATAATACATTTTGACCATAATCTAAAAATCTAAAAGCCAAAAAGGCAAAAAGTTGAAAAATAAAAAACTGAAATGAAAGAAGATTTGGACAATCAAATGCAAGCAATTTGAAGGGAAAATGTTACAATACATGAAAAAAATTCCCGAAACAATCTAGGAAAATGAAATCAATGGCCCGGATTCATGTTTGAATTTAGGCTATTGATTTCACTTTCCTGGACCGTTTCGGGGAAAGTTTTCACATATTGTATTACTCCTCGTTTTGAAGTGGTTTGGACATTGAGATCCGAACAATTTAAAATGGTTTGGGTATTGAGATCCGAACAATACGAAATTGTTTGGGCATTGACACCCGTACAATCCGAAACTGGCGCCAAATCTCCCAGACATTCAGACTTTGAGCGCTCCAGAGAAACGAATTGATTTTATAGTATTTGATTGTTGCAGTGGCAATTAATCAATAGAGAATTGTTATATAAACGTGTAGATTTAAGATGGAATAAACAAAGCTTTTGACAAAAATCATAGAGATGCTTTAATTTTTGCAGTTTGACTTCGATGAATGGAATGCTGGCTACCAAGTATCCCCATGAGTTATGGGGAAGGAATTAGGTCAGTTCTACAGTTGAACTATGCCATTAAAGAAACATTTGGAATTTTCTCTGGTATATTCTTTTTTTTTATTAAAAATATTGATTTTCACACTCATTTTCTTATAAATGCATTCTAAGATATATATATGTCATGTTAATGTGCTTAATTTGACAATGAATTTGTGTAGAGCCAATAAATGAGCAGAACAAGTTGAGCAATGGATTGTTAAAATTTGTTATAAAAGCTTAACTAGTATGATCAAGCTTGATTTATTTATCAAGCGAGATGTCGATCACAAATGAGATTTAATCCAGTCAATCGCAAGTAACTTTATTCTTTTAAAACATCGTGACCTGAACAATCGGACTGCGAACTTGTCCAATAATGTTTTGAATACTTAACGAGCTTAAAAAAAATATTTGTTTTAGTTTGTTTAACAAGAAATCGATCTTAACAAGCTTTTATCAAGCGAATACAAACTCAATTTTGAGTAGCTTTGCTCATTTATCACTCCGAATTTTGGAAAAACAAAAATCCAATGCAACGGTAATTTATAATGCCTTCTCACATGTGATATGGACTTTATGAATGTGTTGGTTCCACCCCACGTGAAAGAAGCGCTACAAATAACCATTGTATTGAAAAAAAAATCAATTGATTTTGGGTGCAATGTTAAATACTGAAGGGACAAACTTTAAATGCCTATTCATAACTAGGAGTAGTAGGGTACAAAAATTCCCCGAAAACATCCAGAAAAAAGAAATGAAGGATCCTACACTACTACAAAAAGGCATAAAGATCACGGTCTTTTGGTGTGATCTTTTACTTTCAATCTCGGTCAAAAAACCGTGATCTTATCTAGTGTGATTAAAAGTCTCCATCTTTCAATCACGCTTCTAAACCGTGATAAAAACTCATGAAAAACTGTGATTAAAACAAAACAAAAAACTGTGATATTTGACAATATAACATCTCAGTTTTTCCTAAAAACCGTGATTGTTTACAGAGAAAAGATCTCAGTTTTTAGTAAAACCATGATTAAAAAATGGAAAAAACCGTGATGAAAAAAATTTCCTCGCTAATATAAGCATCCAAAAATTGCATTATCTTGCAAACCTTGCTTCCATCTAGATTTGATCCTTTGACCTCTTGCACAAGACAAGTAACACCTATCCACCCCACCAATTATGCATTTCATTATATTGTTGAACTATTTAATATATATATAATAGTTTTTGTAGGTCTTTCACTTGCTCATATTAGTTTCTGGAACATTGACTATGATTTTCTAGGCTTTATGTACTCTTATAGTTTCCAATCTTGTTTGAGAAAATTTAATTTTTGGTTACAAAAATAATTTTTTTTGTTCATATTCTATGAGTTTCTGACAACAATTTTTTTTTTTGGTTTAAAAGGGATGTCCCATCTTCCAATTCAACAAAGTTTCCTTCCATCAAAACATCTAAATCCCTCTTCTCTTTCTCGGCATATTTATGATCCTCCAACTCAATAATTTTCATCAAATTGAAACTTTTCTCCCCATAAAATTTTACTCTCAACCGTTCTCCAATATCCATCACATTTTGAGCTTTCTTTAACAAGACAGAAAACATACTCCCTCCATCCCTTTTTGTTTGTCATTTTTTGATAATCGTGTTAGTTTTCGATCGCTTATATCTTTTAATATCGATCTCCAAATATATGCAATATGGATCTTGTTTAATAGTTCACGATTAATTCTATTATACAAAGTTTTTAAAACGGTGAAAAACATTATAGATTGAAAGATATAAGCAATTTAAGGCGTATTAGAAAATGGAATAATTGACAAACAAACTGGGACGGAGGGAGTAAGAAAGATCTCAGTTTTTGTAAAAACGTGATAAAAAAATTAGAGTTAGATTTTTTATCACGGTTAAGTACATAAACCGAGATGAAATACAGTTTTAATCTCGGTCATCTATAAAACGTGATTAAAAATGAAAATGAAATTATCTCACCTTACTTACAATCACACTTTTTAAATGACTGTGATTAAAACTCTTACTTACAATCACACTTTTTAAATGACTGAGATTAAAGCTTAATTTTATTACTATTTTCAATCACGTTTTATAGATGACCGAGATTAAAACTGTCTTTCATCTCGGTTTATGTACTTAACCGTGATAAAAAAATCTAACTCCTATTTTTTAATCATGGTTTTACAAAAACTGAGATCTTTCTTATTTTTTAGGCGTGATCTTTATACATTTTTGTAGTAGTGCTAATTCACATCCAGAAAAATTTCTCTTACCTAAACATTTTCGAGAAAAAATTTCTTATATCCTAACATTTTCAATTCATAAGTAACTAGAGTGTCCTTTTCCAAAAGGAAATACTCCCAAGTAAAGTGTCCTTTTCTAAATATAAAAAAATAAAAATAAAAATGAATAGGGTGTGGGGAACCAATCATTCCATTTTGTTTAGCGAACAACTGAAGAAGGGTGATGAACTTTTAGAACTCCTCGTTGACTCTTAAAATAAAATGAATGTTGTTTGTGTACGGGCCGGCAATTTCTAGGTAACAAAATGGACCAATAGGATTAATGGTTGACCTACAAGAACAGGAGATTTCAGATTCGAGGTTTGAGTTTTAATGGACAATATACAAATGGCCTAAGATTTCGACACTGGGCTCCCTAAAAATAGTTTGTAAGTTGATTTCTAAGGTGTACACATAAGCCTAATTAAGGTTCATTTTTCACTCCTAAAAGTTGCTAAATTTAGAGAGCATATGTGTACTCAATGGACTAGTAAGAGCATTCTCTATTTTCAAATAAAATCATTTATCTTTTGAAAACTTGATATTAAAAAAAGGTTAAAAGAGCTTGGTCCCACTTGAAACTAGCTACATAACTACCTAAATTTAGCTAATGGTTTAAGAGCCATGGTTAGCAGCTTCTGTTAGGAGGTTGAATTGGGAGACCATTGAAAACCGTAATTGATAAAATGGCTTGCTAAATTTTAAGAGTTTCACCTAGGTGCTATTTTAAGAGCCCACTGTGGATGTCCTGAGTCACATAATCTTTCGGCATCGCGCTTCGTTATTGCGCTTAATTATTGTTTTTGTGATCTCATTCTGATTGTTTTTTGTTACTATACGCTAACACAATCCTACTTTCACTCTCATATAAACATGACTTGAGAAATGTCGAAATCTATCTGACATATAGAGAGTTTTGACTTTAGCTTGTCCATTTTTGTGGCAGAAATGTCACAAGAGAACACGATGCATCAGTTCAACTTACAATATTTGGGAGGTGATGCAAAGCGATTACGATCTTCTTGAGAAAAAATTTTAAATTTTTTTTAAATTTTCCAACGTCAGCATCCGAAATTTTGGCCCACCTAATTGAAAAATGTGCAGCCTCTTTTTTCAAGCAAACGAGGAAAGTAGAGTGCATTTCTTTGCCTTTCACTTCACGAAATTAAATGAATACCCAAGTTGGTCCCCTAGTGCACTCAGGGGCGGAGCCAGCTTCGGACCAGGGGGCACGTGCCCCCACTGGATTTTTATACTCTGCTGATAATTTTATTTTTAATTTTCTTACAACTCGTTTTAAGTTTACTACATATAATATAATTGGCTCACTTAATAACAACTAGTTTGCTGTCTCTTGTGGCACAAGTGCATGCCTATCCTCCCGAGTTGCCTGGGTTCGAGCCTTCATGTGTGCATTGGTATTCGTTTTTTTTATGCATTTTACCTTTCTTTTTTCTTTTTCTACATGGGACCAAAAAAATAGTACATATATTGATCCCGGTCTCACTAATTTTGAAACAAAAATTAATTGAAAACAATCTTGGTGATCATTATTACAATTGATTTAATTTTTTTGTCACAAAGATTAATAATCAAATAGTTAAGCGAGTTATCATAATTCTATGATTTCTTCAAAAATGAGCTTATCTGTTTTTGAGTCGGTATTGACAATATACTTGAAGCAAGATGTTTTTATGGGATAAGTACCAAAACAATTATATAGGATTTTTGAAAAATGAAAACTTGTCAGGGTCAATTGTAAATAAAATTATCGACCAATGTGTAGCTTTTTTTTTTTTTTTTTTTTGCCTTATATTTAGAAGCATTTTAAAATATTATGCTACAAACTTTTGTGCCTTATAGAGATTGTTTGGACTTTTGTTCTTGGTGCTTCTTTATTCCCTATATTTTGCTGTGATTTTTTTTTTATTGTGATAAGGTGCCCCCTCTGAATGGAATTTCTAGCTCCGCCGCTGAGTGCACTAATGCACTATCGGTGTGTAGGGTGCATCAATATTCTCAATCGCAATTTTGTCATCGTGATCTAAATAATGAATGATTGAAGAGTATGCTAAGTAGATCATCAACACCAACTTAAATTAAGTGGATATCATTATTTTCTTGGTCAAACAACGTTAGTTGTGCGGGGATAAAATCCACGTATGGTCTTAATCACGTGCTTTCTCGTCGGGGCCCTTGATCTGTAAAATAGGCAAGGGTTAGAGCACCTTTGCCTCTCGTCGGCAAAGGCCCTTCGATGCTTAAGTTAGTATTGGATTACTAATTAAACAAAGAGCAATGCATATGTCTAGGGTTTTACAGCGTACCTTTTGTCATGGTTATTGCCTTGCATTTATAGGTATTGATGCCTTATGAGTTTTGGCGTCTCGTGCCTCTGGTTTCCTATTAGGTTTAGGAATCTTTTTCCTAATAGGACTTTCCTATTAGGCATATGCTTCCAAATACTGCTAGATCTCGTTTAGCAGTAGTCCTTCTTTCCATATAGGACTCTTTCCTATATGAGACCATTTCCTTATCATGTTAGGAATGCTCATACTAATCCCTTATTTTACGGGATTGCTCCTTATCTTATAAGGAGCCATTTGTAGAACATTCTGGAATGTTACACCGCCCTACTCGTGGCGGTGCCGTGCTTCCACGTAGCTCAGAATAACTCGTACATAGCTCAACTCATCATGCCGAGCTGAATTATGTATTCCAGAATGCCGTTTAAACTGTATACGTAGCCCACCTAGCTTGGCCATATCAGGGGCATCCCGTTATGTCTACGCCGAGCTAGTGCATCCTGACTTATTAGTTTTACTTTTATTAATCCGGCCTTATTCGTGACCAAATACAGCTCGGCACGGGGTTTAGGCTCTCCTACGTGATGCCGAGCTATTTATCCTCTCGTGGTAACTTATTAGGGCACGTGTTATGCCTACTATTAGGGTAATCAGATTTTACCCACTCCATTAGTTATACGAAAATGGATAGTCAGTATAATTCTACAAATGCATTGTAAGACAAATCTATCTTGATCATATAGATAACAATGTCCAATTAACTTAATCTATCTTGATAATATAAATAACAATGCCTGATTAACTTGATTTTTGGTACTTATGTTGTTCAACAAACTCTATAAACGGTTCAGATAACGATGACAAAATTTGTTAGCACACTGAGACAAACTACTGCCCTGTAGTGTTGGCGCACTGTAAGGACCCCATATTGATTTGGTTTATAACCTAACAAGGTAACTGCTTACTTGCCTAACCTTCATTTCCACAAAGGAAATGGATCCTTTTGTAGTTTACGGTGTTGTTTGATAAAATCAAAAGTAGGAAAATTCAGTAGTAAAAATTGGTGGTCGTGCTACTGATGGGGCCGCAATAGGGGATCAATGGTAGTGGCAGCAGCGGCGTTGTACATCGACAGAGTGATGGTGGTGATAGTAGAGGTAGTGGCCAACGGTAGAGTGGTTTTGGTGGTGGTGACGGCAACAGTAGGGGAGTAGTTATGGTAGTGGACTAGTGGTGTTGGTTGCAGTGGTGGGAGTGGTGGTGATTAGTGATGGTGATGACGATGGAGTGATAGTGGTGGCGGTAATGGTGGTGGACAATGGAGTGATATTGGTGGTGGTAACGGCGTAATCATTATTATCTCACGTATTTGGATCACTTTCGTAATCATTATTATCTCACGTATTTGAATTTTTTTCTTTGCTTTGTTCTTCTTATATTTTGAATTTGGCCATTAACTTGGCAGGTGTGTAGTGATTGAATAGACTACATTTGGTCATCAATGCCTACAAAAAAAAATTGAATTGGGTACGTTGTTTTTTCCATTATTGTTTTGTTAATGTGGTTTTGATCAAGTTATATTCGTGGAGTTTTGGATGCATTAACTAATTTTTATTTATTTGTATTTTGGAAGGGAAACAAACTCAATTTTACAGGAATACACGCATGGGAAGTTGATCCTAAAAAGAAATTAAAGAATGACGTTTAGGAGCGTGAAAATTGATCAAATGGCGATACCATGGCAACACCATCTATGACTTTGGGAGTAAGCACAAAGTTAATTATTGCATATTGTATTGCTAATTTCTTGAATTTTTTGTTTTTTAAATAATAAAATGACCAAAAAAAATTGAAACTATAGATTTTATCCACCGAATCTTGGTATTTGGGCTTGGAAATTTCAAAAACTAACCATACACCTTTCTTTATCAATTTGTACCATTCATGAAACAATGGTACTGAGTTTTATTTTCTTTTCCTTTTTCTTCTTTTTTTTTTGCAGGAAAAATGGGAATGAAAGTGTGAGGAATATGAAGATCTGTCTACATATTTCTGAAGGTGACATTTATGAGGCATCGACAATTCTAATGTATTTGTTGTTACATCTCTACATATGAAGGTATTTTTAATTGGTTGGTATGCGATATTAGTGTTGCATGTGATCATACATTTACTTGGTCCCTTTGGATTATAGTTTTGGAATTTTATAGGAGAGTGGATCAGATTTGGAGGCAAATCATTTTTTTTTAAAATTGAAAATAGCATCGAAGGTGTTTTGCATGCATTTAAAATATTTTTTTTGTTTGTTTTTGAAGAAACTTGCATGTCTTGAACTCTTAAAAGATAAAATGCCTCAGCCCGGTAAAATCACTAATTTGAACATGCAAGAAAACTAATAAGATTGATCAGGTTTACCTGTTCTCACTAAATGTGTCATTAACTGGCATGGCAATCGGTGTTTGTAAGTTCCTAAATTTTTCCTCTATATAGAAATTTTTTTGTGTGCTAATAGGGTATCACATGGTATCCCTAGGGCACATCCGAGCCCTCTAACAAATGCAACCGATTTTAAAAAGTTCCAATGCCACAGACATCCAGACTGTCGGATGCATTTTTGGATGACCCGGATGTATCCGAAGGGTACCACATCAACTATACCCTATTTGCGCCCAAAATCTTCTCAAATCCTCCGCTTGCATATAATTTACAATAGCTATAAATAAAAAAACTAATGACAAACAAGCAGTTTTCATGGTGCATTAATTAGGTGGGAGTTATGCATAAAGTTAAAAGAACATTATTCTCTCAATTACTTTAAAACGTGAAAGAAGTGGTGAATTCATTTTTTAAAAAAAAACTTCATAATGAGAATTCTATACTCTCTTTCCTAACTTGCTCATTACTGGAAGACTCAACATCTTCTCACGCTTAGTTAATTAATTTTATTGTGTCTCTCTATTTTGCAGGATGAATTATGAGATGTTGATCACATTATTCTTGATACAAAATATATATATTTTTTGAATGGATTATCCATTCAATTGAAAATATGGTTATTTAAGTGGCGCACCAGTAATGACGGTTTTTCTTATAAAAAAGTATGTAAAAAAGCACATCATGTTAGATCGGCATCATTACATTAATGTTGAATTTGACGGAGAAATTTAGTTAGTGCTATTGCTATGGTATATGTCGACAAAGATATGTAGATTTTGTCAAGAGGATCATGGGTACCCTTAAGAGTTCTTTCGTATTAAGGTTGAGTTTTTCAAATGATTTTAGCAATCAACCTTGATTTTAGCAAATGAGTTCACAAGGTGCTAAAATCATAGTTGACGGAAAACTCAGCCTAAGTCATTGATAGTTCAAACTATTTTTTGAAAAGTACAAGCTTCATGGAAACATGTGCACTTTACATTGATAGTTCAAATTGTGCACTTCATTGATAGGTCAAATTGTGCACTTTACATTTTGTTCTGAAAATGACACGATTTTTTTAACACGAAAGTACTTTATTTTTTAATCTTAGAATGCCATATTTATCAAAACAAAAAAGAACAACAATTGGGACGTAGTGATTATTTTTGTTTTTGACAATTAAATCAAACGTATATTATTTTTGTTTTTGTATTTGCATCAACCCAATGTACTTGAATTCGTCCTGTGCATAGCACGGGTTTTCTGCTAGTCTAATATAGTAATGCAGAATGGGTTTTCGCGAGGAGGGCTATGGTTGCGATAAGTGTCAATGCTTGATTCGGTGCAAGATAATTAATTAATCTTAAACAAATAATTTCGAAAAAAAAAATCCTATTGTAGAACGGAGCTCATCAAAAGAGGGTAACAATGCCAAATCAGGTAATTACAAATGAAATAATTCACTGACTAACTTCAAATTTCAAACAAAATCTGCTTATTAGAAAACTAGATAAGCAAAGGAAAAAGTCAATCGGGTAATTTCCAAATACTACATCTCAATTAGTATTCCACAAAACTTCATAAGGTTTTTTATGCTCCATATCTCTATGTACCATTCAGTTTGAATTTGTTAGCCAAATTCTCCTTAGGGCAATATTATGGTAGAGTTCTTCAATTGAATACAATATGAAAATTGTAGGTTTTCTGTTGTACTCCCCTGTTATATATATACCTTGAATATTTGTTATCATTGTTATTTGCAGACTCCTAGCTTGAAAAGATGTCGTAGGGAAGTAGATCAAAGTTTCGACACTTGGATCTGCGTAAGTAATGTGTCTTTTACTCTTCGATATATCTTGCGTTGGTTCTTAACAATTTTGCAAAAATATCTTTGTGACGTGACCAGATACAAATGATAGTACAAAAACCTATTTTTCCCACTGCAAACGATTTATGTATATGTATAGTGAACATATGAATACAAAAAGGTGCCTCAACTCGAGTACCATAACGGAATTGAGCAGCATTGACAATCAATGTAGTTTCAGTTATGATTGGAGAGTATATAACCTGGTGAACATATGATGAAAGGGTTTGGAATTTAAATCCACAAGGGGCCGGGGCATTCCTTTTCCTATTCTTTTCGGTTTATGAATAAGTTGGTGTGGTATACAAATTATCATAAATCATGCATAAACTACCATCTTAATAAGCTGTGCAACGCCAATGCTCTGGATGCTGAATGAAAGAAGCATGGTAATGTGCACATAAATCAAAATGATTCTTGGGTCTGCCCTCTCTGATGCCTTTTGGCTTTGATTTGAGGGCATGATTCCGCAGCAAACGCGACGGTATAGGGGGATCACTGTTTCAGTGGTATTCTGTGAGCAGCCACTTTGTGCATTTATTGCCAAAGGTTAGGTCTGTCTCCAATCCATCTGTTTCAGTGGTATTCTGGGAGCAGCCACTTTGTGCATTTATTGCCAAAGGTTAGGTCTGTCTCCTATCCTTCCCCCGCCCATACCCCCAATTATTGGGGACTAAATGGGTTATGTTATTGTTGTTGTTAATAGATCCTTTCTTTCTTTTCCTTATGTTTAGTTTATGTTTATATCTAAGTTGGATGCACATAAAATTCTAAAATGCACCAATAATTTGCAGTCATAAACATATATCGCTTGTAGTTTGTATATCTAATGTAGTATTTGTACCCCCAAAGTCAAATTATCTTGAAAAAAAAAATAGTAGAAAGATTTTTCTATTAATTTTTCCATTTGATTTAAGGACTTTAAAATGAAAACTTTCCAAAGGTGGGAACTAAGGTATTTTAAACAAAGTCACCGTGATTTAATGATTACCGGAAAGTAATGCAATTACTTTGTGATTTATTATTTCCTTATATTGTTTTTATTTTATAGAGAAATGCTCCTGTTGTTAATCTTTGTTCCCTTATCGAAGCTAAATTTCGCTGCACCCAAATTAGTGAACATTAACTATTTCAGCAGTGTTTCTCCAAAAAAAATGATGTCTTACCAAAAAAAAAAAACTATTTCAGTAGCTATAGATAATAAGAAAAGCATTTTCACATTAAAATGTTATATATGGTTACAAGAATCCCATCAAGAAAAGTTTTGGTATC
Organism: Vaccinium darrowii; assembly: GCA_020921065.1. Classification (NCBI taxonomy): domain Eukaryota; kingdom Viridiplantae; phylum Streptophyta; class Magnoliopsida; order Ericales; family Ericaceae; genus Vaccinium; species Vaccinium darrowii. The sequence goes on from CM037159.1 coordinate 30,731,674, forward strand.
TCTTCATTCCGGTTTCTATTTCGGTTCATTTGTTCATTACTCCTCTTTTTCCTTTGTAGAGAAGTGTAGCACTAGATGTTGACCACATCTTATGTACTCATTTACATGCATCCACTGTTGTTTAACAATAAATCAAGCAATATTTATTCCTCGGATTAGTTTAGGCACAACGCTGGGTTTGTCTGCCCAATGTAATAACTTTTTACAAGTTTAATTGTACGTTGACAACTATTCATTTGGTGTTATCCATTTGTTCCTTTATCTTAAGGGGTTCTGACTGGCCGGCCCACTTTTGTGGGTCTTGCACCGTCCAAACTCACTCTGTGTCAATCTCTATTCATTGAAGCCCTTCTCACGCAGAAATCAAAATTCTCTCTGTCTCTCTACACTGTCATGCATGATCATTATTTCTCTCTTTTTTCCTCTCTTTCTTCTCTTTTTGGCAGCAGGTGTAGCATTTAATATTCTCTCTCTCTCTCTCTCTCTCTCCCCCTACCTACTTTACGCGAGAAATGTGGAGTGAAAGCAAGTAGTACTTCAAACCTCTTTTTGATTTGAGATTTTAAAATAAAATAATTTTTGTTATACACATTCATTTTCTATAAAAATTATATATTTGAAATATGCTCAATGAGATCTTTGAACCAAGATCCATTTTGAATATGAAATTGTGTACATGTAAAAAAATTATTTTATACCCATTAATTAAGAATTCACAATTACTCTGAACAATTCACACCCTCTGTAACGACCCGAATTTTCGTAAATAAAAATTTCGTTAAATAATTAAATTATTTATTTTTAATTTCGGATTATTGGAATATTTTTCTATTAAAATATTATTTAATCCTTTTCATTCAAACAAATAGAATTCTAGCCATGCATATACGCATACGAAACCGAGTAACACATACACTACCGTAGCACCCGGAGGCCGTTATTAATACTCGAAACCTACCCAACCACCACCATTACTCCATCCAACCACAATCAGTACGTCATGGAGAGGTCACCTCCTCACATTGAAACTTGGTTTGTTGACCAAGTTAGAGAGAGAGAGAGAGAGAGAGTGAGGTGTGTGTGTGTGTGTGCATGCACTTTAGTACACATGCACATGCATGAGTTAATGCTTAGTTCACTTGTGCAAGCAAGTGGAGGGGTAGAGGAAGATTCCTAATCTAAGGTTTTGTACCCAAAACTAGTTAGAACAAGCCTTATTATTTTTGGAGAAACCTATACATACCCACACAATACATGCATTTGTGCACAATCTACACAACCTAGACCTATCTATGCCTATCCTTGCACTCCAAGTTCCATGAAACATGCTTCCATGTTTTAAGGAGGGAATATTCTCCCTAGTCCTAGCCATTTAAGGCTACCCCCATAGCTATAACTCCAAGCACATGCTTATTGTACCTAATTGCTTCTAAAAACACCCCGTAACAAAGGTGACCATGCAAAAACCTACACAATGAGGAGCGTATATTTTTCCCCACTATAGATTCCCATGTAGATACCTTGTATATCTCCATATATGTTCATCTTTCAAGTGTAGAACAGCCTATACCTAGCCTAAACCTAGTGTGCAAGTAGTGTACTTGCCCATGTGTCATTTAAACACTTCATTTACTCCTCCCATGTGAAACTTGCGGCCAAGAGAGAGGGAGTGTCTACCGAAAATTTCAAGAGAAGAGGGAGAGGTCAATTTGCTATAAATAGAACCTTTTGTGTTCTTTGGGACCACTTTGCACCTACTATATTGTTTGTCTCTCTATTTTCAACAAACTACGAACTTTTACCACCTTTTAGCCTAGCTATTTTAGTTCTAATTAGCTACTTACTAAGTTAATTAGTAAGTTGGTGAGGGAGATTAAGAAGTTCTACGCCAAAGGAATTGCTTTTCGGCTTCCGGTTTACACCCAGAAATCAAGGTAGTTTACTAAACTAACCTTCTAATTAGTTATTTCTAGCTCTATTATGTTATTCTAATTAATTTTCTAAGCATGATTTTAGAGTTTGATTGGGTTAATTAGTGCATGTATTAAGTTACTAAGCATATTATTTAGTGTTTAAGTGAGAGCATTTCATGTAGTAAGATTAACAAGAATGTTAATGAGGTTCTAATTAAAGTGATTCTCCATGAAATTAGAAGTGAGATTAGTAACATTAAAGTGATTAGAAGTTGATTAGAAGATGATTAAAAGCGATTAGAAGATGATTAGAAGATATGTATTTTTCTAGACAAGGTTCTAGCATTATTATGATAATATTTCATGGAGGGACATGTTGATTTAATAAAAGGTTGTTGTTATATTTAGTAAGGAAATTGTTCTTACTAAAAAGAAATAACTAGTGTTTTATGGAAAAGTTTATAAGAAAGTGTGGAGTTTTTACTAAATAATTATGAAGAGAGAATTTTTATAAATGTTTCATAGAAATGTTTTTACTAAATTATTTGTGAGTATATTTTATGACTACGATGGAAAGAAAGGAAACAAGTAGAGTTGATTAAAAATTTTCTAGAAAGAAAATTGAAATTTTAAAGTGTTTTATTTGAGTTTATTAGAAAGAAAGTTTTCTAGAAATATAAAGAGCATATTTAGAGAGATTAAATATATTTTTTTAGAAAGTTCATAATTATTGGAGATAAATTTTTGGCAAGAAATTTCTGGAAAAGAAATTTGGAGTATTTACTTTTGAAGAGGAACTAGTTGACTAAATTATTTCTTTGAAAAGAAATAAAATAGTTTTACAAGAGAAAAAGGAGAAATGAGATTTTTGATGGAGAATAAAGTTTGAGAGAAATTTGGAGAATATTATTTTTGGGAAGAATTGGTGCATTAAAATGCATGATTTCATGTGAAATGATTTTTGAGGAAATACTAAATTCATGATTTTATGTGAGAAGATTTTTATTGGAGAAATATTATTATTGAGAAAGTTGATGTGTTACTACGTAAGATTTATGTGAAAATGTTTAATTGGAAAATATGAGTTTTGAAAGAAAATTATGGAATATTGCATGGGCATGATTTGAGGATGAGCACGTACACAAAACGTTACGACACTGGTTTCATTAAGTGAATATCTGTTGACGAGAAAATAGAGATGAGAATGAAAATGAGTTTTGAAATGAGAAATGAAATTTTTCGAGAAATGAAATGAAATGAGATAAGATAAGATGAGAATTTGATGCCACCTCAAGTTCGCGGAGAGAACTTGGAGGAACGATTTTGATGCGGTAGTGCAGCGAGAGCGCCACTTCCAGTTCGCGGAGAGAACTTGGATGTTTGGGCTAAGCGTGCACAACACACGGTGAACGGACTTTGCAAACAGGCTGTTAAGTTCGGTGATGCAAAGCGGCCGGGACTGTGTCGTGTGAGTCACGGGGCGGACGGACCGTGCAAACAGGCTGTTAAGTTCGGTGATGCACGATAACCGGGACCTCGAGCGGAAAGGTTGGTACCGTCAGCTGAGAGGAGGCTTAAACGGACCAATAACTTTCGAGTGGTGGGAGATATATGAAATTTGAAGAAGAACGCCAAGAAGGGCACGGATATGAGAAAATGGTTTTTGGGAATATTGTTGATAATGAGATATGTTTGAGATATTAATTGAGACACTGTTTTCGGGAAACTGACACGTACGTGACACTATACCGAGACATAGAAAGAAAGTACTGTTTTCTGCGCATATTACTCTAATCCGTACAGGCTTGCATGATATACTGCATGATTTTTCACTTTTCACAAGTATCGTATTCTGTTTTTGAACATATTGTTCTAGAATTGCTACTTAGAAGTTTAGCATAGTGAACTACTGGGCTTTGCTCACGGTGTTGCACTCGTGTAACCTGGCATAATACCATGATGTTGCCTGTGCGACTAGGACGTATTATGTCAGATTATCTAGATGGACAGGACCGATACCGTGGAGACCAGCCCTATGGAACAGGAAGCGCTGCCGGAGTGGGGAATGACCCGGCGCAGGGATAGACGAAGACCTAGAACCACCCCAGTTGTTACTTATATTATTATTGGAGACATTATTATCTGTATTAAAGTTTGAGATTAAACTTTATTGAGGTTTGTAATAATAATTAACGTGCCCAAATTTTGGGGGCGTTACACCCTCCTAAATGAAAGAATTCACACCTCTGAAATTGCAGAATTCACAGAGCACAACTCACTCTCCAAAATAAACAATTCACACCCAAAATGAAAGAATTCACACCCCTCAAATGCAGATTTCACACATCACAACTCACTCTAAAAAAATACACAATTCACACTAAAAAAAAAAAAAATCCACACCATACAAATGGAAGAATTCACACCCCTTAAAATGTAGAATTCGAGCATCACAACTTACTTTCTAAAATACACAATTCACACCCCTCAAATGTAGAATTCACATATTAAAAAATTAAAGAATTCACAACCCTTTTGAACAATTCATACATCCTGTACACAATTCACACTCTAAAAAATCTTCTTCTTGTTTTCCGCATAATTTCATATCCAATATGAGTCTTGTTTGATAGATCTCGTCAAGTAGGTTCTAAAAGTATTTTCTTTTTTCAAAATCGGATATTTAAATTAAAAGCTATAAACATTTAATGCTTTAATATATATATATATAAAGAGTGTAACACCCGACTTTTAATTTATGTCTATGTGCTCGGTTTTGTGCGTGTTTAATTTAATTGTGCATGTTACTAGCGTTAATAGGCGTTATTTAAAAGTATGCGAAACCGAATGTTTTTATTGGCCAGAGCACCCCAACCCTGAGGGGTTGGTAGCATGGGATAAACTTCCTTTATAAACCCATTAGCTTCCACGTTTTCTTTCTTGGAAAAATCTACAATACACATCCCTTTTTAGGATGTACGATATGCACTCATTGTGTGGTCCATATTGCGCCACCTCATAAAAAATGACCTGGAGAATCGGTCATTCGTAACATTTTCGTTTGTTTCGTAACTTTTATACTAAGAATTTGTAACTTTTAGATAATATGATTCGTAATATTTTCTTTCATTTCATAACTTTTCGTGTATTTCGTAACTATTTGTGGGTTTCGTAACTTTGAGATAAAAAATTATAACTTTTCTCAAATATGATTCGTAACATTTTCGTGTGTTCCGTAACTTTTATACTAAGCATTTATACTCGTAACTTTTTGTGTGTTTCACAACTTTTCATGGAACTCGTAACTTTGAGATAAAAAACTATAACTTTTCTCAAATATGATTCGTAATATTTTTGTACGTTTTGTAACTTTTCACAAATATGATTCATAACTTTTATTTTGTTTCGTCACTTTTTGTTAGGTAACCTGTTGCTCAGGTTAACAAGTTACCAATTCGTAACTTTTTATAATTGATTCGTAACTTTTAGCGATCTAACGGTAGATAGCAAGGGTGCATATGATACACAATCTAAAAGGGGTGTGTATTGTAGCCATTTCCTTTCTTTTATTTTGCTTAGTCACAACACATAATATAGAGAGAGGAGAGAGGTAACGAGAGAGAGAGAGAGAGAGAGAAGTCCAGAGGAAGGGGGAAAGAGGAAGAGGAGAAAGGAAAAATTGGGGATAACTGAGAGGGAGCCCTAATTGGTCTTGATTCTTGTAGTTTTTGGTGAGTTTGAGCTTTCTTATGTTCTAATTTCGTGATTTAAGTGCTCAAAATCTTCTTTTACATCTTGATTTCAACTTACTGTGTCCATGAGAATGGGTTTTGGATGTTGGTTTTGGGTTTCTATGTGAGAGAAATCGTATCTCTCATGGTTATGTGAAACTGTGCTTGAACAAGTTGTATCTGTCATGATTTTGGTTGAATTTTTAGACATAGTTACTCTACTCGTAATTTTCTGAAAGTTTTACTGTAGCTACCCATACCAGTCTTCCATGTGGTGTTAAATTTTCAGAATTTTAGGTGAAGCACAGAAAATATGAAAATTCGTGAACCAAGCTGTTGTCAGGTTCGTGTCTGGGTAGACTGCACTGTCGCATCTTACGGGAATGGCTATAACTTTGTCTAGGAAGCTTGAAATTTCAATCCTCTTAATGCATTAGAAAGAAGACTTGAGAGGCTTTCAGAATTGGTAGGCCGTGTGGCTTAATTATTTTCCAGTGATAGCAGTTTTTAATTTGAAGTTGACGTGGCATTTATTCTGCAGAATTTGCTGCAAGATGTTCATTCGTTTGTTGTCAATGTTAAAAACTTAAAATAGTCGCATAGCTCGGAAAATTCTGAGGTTTTAATATGGTGTTCGTGGATGTGTCTAGAGAGAGTGGTAAAAACATTGGGACATTCGGATGAGTAGATTAATTCTGTTAATTCGTTGACTGCAGGGGTGTTGGATTGTTCAATGCGTGTTTATGCATTTTATTAACATTTGGACTTGAATGCCTTGCTGTCTTCGGTTTAATTGATGTTTTCCCCTTTAGAACATGAATGATATTGTACTAATTGTGGATACATATTACAGAGTGAAGCAGGCACGTCCGAGGTGCCGAAATCGTAGTCGTGTCTTTCTTTTTGGAGACCGAGGTGAGTGTTTGATTTGCAGATGTTTTTCTTGGAATTGAATTGTGGCTTCGTGCCAATTAGACTTTGTGTCGATTTGTGGCTTCGTGCCGTGTTGGCTTCGTGCCGTTAAGGACAATTGATTCCTAAAAATTGGCTTCGTGCCGTATAGGCTTCGTGCCGGACCGTTACACATTTCTATTGTTAATTGTTCAGTTTATTTGAACTACATCTATGTCGCATTACACTCCTGGAACTTGTTCAAGTTGCAGTTTTGCAGGCTTTGTAGATGTTCACTGCTAGTCTCGCTGGGTGGTCGTATCCTTAATCAGGGTTGCTTGTTGGAAATGCCAGACAAGGCTTTGGCTATTTTTTTTTTAGTAGAAGATGTAAATTTTTTGTTTTTCCCTTTTCTTTAGACTTCCGCTGTGGCTTGTAAAGATGTTAATTTTGTGCTATCAATAAAAGATAAAACTGTGTTTTATAGCTTTAGACATATTGGAGAATTCATGTTGTCTTGTTGCACTCTGAATCGGATTAAACTCATTAGAGGGTTATCCCGGGACGGGGTGTGACAAAGAGAGAGAGAGAGAGAGAGAGAGGGAGAGGGAGAGGGAGACTGAGTGGGCAATGAATTAGAGAGAGAGGCTGTGCAATTGAATTTTGACGCAAAAATTGTCCATGTCAACATCTCCATGCGCGCAGAGCTATGCAGGAGAGAAAGACAAAATGGGATTTGGACGGAAGCTCCCACAAAAAGTAGGGGCGGCTTGTAATTTCCCGTTATCCTAAACTATGTAATCTACCTTTTTTGTGAAGTGCGTTCATGTAACTATCTCAAAAAAAAAAAAAAAAAAAAAAAAAGAATAGCACTATGCGGATAAGAATATAGTTTGTTGTATGGTTTATTTCCCGTATCATTTATTTAATAATAAACAATTTGAAATTTTTGTGGTCATTAACACAAGTTTGTGTAGTCAAAATTATTGTACTTGTTTACATTTTTCAACTCCCGTGCATACCATGGATTCACTGCTAGAACTCATTGGATTGTGATGAAGATTATAAATTATGTAACATGATCATATCACATTTAATACATCCCATGCGTTTTTCGAATTTCAAAATCATAAATCTTGCAATATCCATATATCTTCTTGTCAATTACCAAAATTTATGAAATTTTTTTGCTAGGATATTCAAAATTCAAATGAGTCAAAATCTTTCTCATTATAACAAATCAAAATAATCTCATATCTCTTTAACTTCCTTTAATAATCTCTTTTTCTCTCTTTATTTAAGCATATTAGTAATTCTCTTTATTTAATCTGTTCCAGTGTAGATGATTTATACGTGTGTAGGTATTGGAAGTAATGTGTTTCCTTCATCTTACTCTTCTAAAAACTTAGTCCTTGGTTAATCTTCTTCTCTCAATTATGTTAATCAAGTGGTCATTTCACATGGATGGTACATCTCTCTTTACGTTAATCAAGTGGTCATTTTCTATGTTTATGATTCCTTCAATTTAAGTCCATGTAATTAAATGTGCTCCCATGTTTGTTGTTTGTGATAAATACTGAATAATGATTGTACCTTCATATTTGTTTTTTTTTTTACGATTTTTTTTCACTTGCTCCCCTATAAATCTCTTCGCGGGTTTAAAATCAAACACAACCCAATTGCAAAATAAGAGAAAAAAGGAAGAACAAAAGCAATCAGTTACAAGGAGATTGTAACGTTCAATTGCTTTTGGGCGACGAACTAAATTTTTTTAAGCTATGTATAAATAATTTGGACATTTCATATGATGCATAATGTATACCTTTATTATTAATTTTTGTTAGTTTTGCTTTACATTGGAGAGTCTTGCATATTCTTTGAAACTCTTTTAATCCTTTTTCTTTCCTATTGTACTAATTTTATATTTTATCTATGTGTTGATGAAATTTTCATTGCCGATAAGCAAATAAAAAAAGTTTTGCTTTACATTGGCTGATACATTAGAAACAGAAAGCATGGGTTGGAAAGACAATAATTCGGAATTAGTACATCACATAATTCTAATTTTTTCAGTTACTAAAAAAAGAGGTTAAATTGTATAGGCATCAAAAAGTTTTCGTTTTTGTTCAAATTAAAAAAAAAAAATTGTTGTTTGAATTGTGGTAGTACATGATTGACATAAGTATCTCACTAACTCACATATTCATAAAATTAGGGATGCAAAATATGTACAGACTGATAGTTGTTATAATTTAATATTAGTTTTAAAAAGGAATATAAACAGTTTGATTCTCCCTCCCAAATCTTAAGGCTCCGTTATTTGCCAAGAATGTTGTGCAAGAAAGTTTATCCTTCATTTGACAAAGAAATTATATAGGAAAACTAAAATTTAGTTGCTCATTTGCCAAGAAAAAGAAACTTACGAAAAACTTCTTTAATCTTGACTCAATAGTTATTTCGAATAAAAGTAATTTTGGAAGGTACATATCTGCGTAAAAAAATTAATACATACGAATTACAAACTTGAGATAAACTAACTAATAATCTAATAACTTATGAATTCCATGTGAAATCAACAAATAATTCATAATTTTAAAAAGCTACTATGATTCTCCAAAAATAGGCAGGTTAAGAACGATTTTCTATACATAAATGTTCAATTTTAGATTGCAAGCCCTCGTATTTTATCTACTGTTATTCCTCTACCGTTGCCCTTATTGGAGTTATGGGTGAAGTGTCTTTGGGATAATTCAGTAGTAAGTTTTACTTGATTGATTTGTGTCTAGCTCACAAATAAAAGAAGATAAAGAAGGAGTAAAAGAAAAAAGAAAACCGAAAAAGCTATGGGGGAAAGAGTAAAAAGTACCGATGAACACCATAATCCAGTAAGACCCGGTGACTTTTGGCTATATTAGGGATACATAGATCAATCCTTTATTTTATTTGTGGATATATTTTGAATATCAAAATTGTTAATTTTCCCGTGTATAACACGGATTTCATGCTAGTAAATATATACTACACATGCATTATTGTCCTCCTATCAATTGGCGTCACGGACAAAACTGTCTCTAACAATATTTTCATTAACTCAAATCAGCATTTAAAGACTATTTGTCCAAAAAAAATATAAGTTCATTTTCTTTTCTGAAGTTTTGTAACTTTTGTGTTAATTTTCTAGTAAAAAATGGAAAGATCTAAAAAGGTAAAACTATGATCAGATACTTAGCAGTGTTCACTAAAAAATAATTAGTCAGATGCTTCTTCTTCTTCTTCTTCTTCTTCTTCTTCTTCTTCTTCTTTTTTTTTTTTTTTTGTCTTTTTTGCTGATCCTTTTTTTTTATTTTTTTATCTTCATTTATTTTACTTTTCTTTTTAACAATGTTTTTAACCACAAAAAATGATTCTTAAGAGGTACACTTATTTAGAAAACATCTCGTTTTTAAGAAAACTTATGTAGTTCAAACACATTTTTTATGACACCAAAATGTGGTAGCATTTTGGTGAGTAATTATTCAATGATCACGGAATGGGTCCGGGGACTCTGTTTTTCGCCCCTGCTTTTTGCCCAAAATGGCATTGTTTTGCTCATTTTTTTGGTACACCTCCAAATTTGGAGAGTTAATTTCACAAAGTGCCTAAATCCTAAATCCAATGCCTAACCCTAAACTCAAAGTTCCTAAAACCAAAATGCCTAAATCCAAGTACCTAAACCAACTATACGTACCCCAAAAGGCTTAAATCCCTTAAAATTGAACTCCAAAATTAACTCTTCAAACAGTGTCCTTAGAAGCTTTGGAGGTGTATCAAGAAAATGCCCAAAACAACGTTGTTTTGGGTGAAATGTAGGGTCCCCGATTCCTCGTGAAATACTCCTGAATATGTTTCAACACACTTAGCGCCATGTGGTTGAGAACATGGACTACGTCGAAAATCACTTTGATCAGATACTGTTTTGATATGTTTTCAAAATGCATTAAGCTTCAAATAATTGTGTCAAATGAGTTGCAATCCAATGTTGTACACTCTTTTTTTTAGCAAGCTTAATACCTTTCAAAATCATGTCAACAGTAGTCAATCAACTTAATTTCCGACATGGCCATGTTTTCAAAGAGCTATAAAAAGCGAACGATTCCAATCATCATTGTGAACCCAAAAAAGACTCACAAAACAACTGACACTGGACGAGACTGGATGGTAAGAAAATCGACTGGAGTTCAGTCCAGCCGCAATGCCCCAAAAGGAAATAGTAAACAGGTCTCATGTGCGTGCTGTGCGGTGCATGCACGACACATGTGCTGTGATGTAGTTACGGGGCCCACCAGGGTCTCATTGTTTTTATCAGAACCATTCATTTTTGTTCGTCTCATACGTCGAGTACATAGTTCACGTTAAAAATCACGTTGATCGGATAGGAGTAATTATTTGATCGGTGGCAATTTAACTTATAAGTTTGTGAAAAAACATCACCTACAACCGGTTCTTTAACTGTTTCGTTTTCATAAAAAATGCAGTCTAAAAACATAGTTACCAAATTCCAATCAATTTGAATATTTACGTGGGCTACGTCTTTGACAAGAAGAATAAAATAAAGGATTCGGATCAAATAACGAAATCTCGAATAGGTCCCATAACATGCCGCATAGAACGCACCCCAGCAAAGGATTCATTTAATAATATCCCAAAGGCCAGGGATCTTTTTTAAATCTACTAGAAACACTCAAAACTGATAGATTAATATCAACTGTCACTTTGAGTCTTGGACAACCTAGCGAACCTTATGAATATTTTGAAAAATATTATTTTCTACCACTAGTAGACAGTAGACAGGAGGGGGAAAAAAAGAGAAAAGTTTTACCCATTTAATGCCTAAAACGAGGTAACTTATCTTCTTCATCCCTCTGCCTTCATATGATTTTTTCAGATTTACCTCTGGGAATTCTTACCTGATCGGTAATCTTGATGTAGATTGATTGTGGAATGGGCAGCAAGTCAACGGCGGCGGAGTTAGAAATTGTGCTTAAAAACCTACTCCCTCCGTCCCGCAAAGTTTGTCACTTTCACTATTCCAGCCCTATGACAAAATTGATTATTTCTTTTAATCTGTTATGTTTTATATAAGCAATATGGATCTCGTTTGATAGATTTCAATTAGATCTTTTGAACAAAGTTTTGAAAATCACATAAAACGTTATGAATTGAAAGATATAAGCAATTTAAAAATGGCACGCACTCCTAAAAGTGTCAAACTTTGCGGGACGGAGGGAGTAATAGGGAAGATAAAATTAAAATAACTTATGTAGAACGCTTTTAAAATAAAAATGGGGAGGAGGGTGGGGCCACATGACCCCTGTAAGCCTCCTCCCCTGGCCACAAGTTGTCAGTAGAGAGGTGGAGGAAAGAAAACAAGAAAAGTTGCACCCAGTTAATGCCTAAAATGAGGTAACTTATCTTCTTCATCCCTTTTGACTTCATATGAGTTGTTTATAAATAGATTTACTTTTGGAAATTCGTACCTGAACGGTAATCTTGATGTAGATTGGTTGTGCAATGAGCAGCGATGGAGTTAGAATTTTTATTTGACAGTCGTGCTGGAAAGGTAAAATTTTGTATGATAATATTTGAAAAGTAATTTTGACTCTTCTAGTTTATACTTCAAAATTCATTGATAGTAGTAAAATGTCTTTGTAAACTACCATATAAAATACTCCCAACGGGTCGGTCTAGGCCTGGCACTGAGGGGTTTGCTCCCTCCTAAGGTTTTAAGTTTCAAAATCTCGTAGGTGCTATCAACTCCTTTGGGTCAGTCCATACAGAGCTTTGCATTGACTTTAATGGGCCCTGGCTAATAGACGGTGGGATTGGTCTTTAGGATTAGTTGTGCTGCGCGAAAGCTAGCTCGGATACATGGTTATTAAAAAAAAAAAAAGACTACCAAATAAAATACTACACACATTGTTATACTACATGTTTAGATAAGTAACATGGCCACTTGGGTCTCTTTTATTAATGCTTAAGGAAATGATTTTTATACCAATGTTGCCGTTGGAATTTTGCAGGTGTGTTTGAGCTTTTTCTGATGTTAATTCAAGTGGGTTTCCATTCATTTTTGGAAAGTGTTGTTCTGTTTTTTGGATTGTTTATTAATGCTAATCCAACTATTGTTCTGGTTTTGTGCAGCAAACAAATGAGAACCAACAATGCTATGGGTACACCACATGTGCACCCCAAATACACACCACCCTGAGGTGGCAAATGAGGAGAGGCTTATTTTTTGGGTGAGCCCCACATTGGGCTTCTTCTCATTTGCCACCTCAGGGTGGTGTGCATTTGGGGTGCACATGTGGTGTACCCATATCATTTTTCAATGAGAACCATTGAACCAGACGAGACAAGGGTTTTCTACACAAATTAATTTGGGTACCTTCTTAGCCACCCAATCATTAATTCAATTAAACAATTTAATCAAAGTCAACCATTCTGATTGCCCGTTAAGATGCCTCAAAAGTCAAATGCCCGCCTGTGAGCGCGCGGGCAGGAGAGAGAGAGTCATGGAGAGTGACAGATTTTATTTTATGGAAGAGATTATTAGAGAGAGACTTTAATGGGGGAAAAGAATGTCAAACCCAGAAGGGTTTTTACTCCATAGATTATTAAAGTCAACACTTTTGAGAAGTGGGTCTGTGCCTATAAGACTCATGGAGTAGAGAGAAGAAAGTTTGAAGTGCTGTGAAGCTTTGGTTTCCTTTCTCAGTTTGGTGTAATGGGTGGATTTGCTTTCATTATTATCCTCTTTGGAAATCTGCTGCTGTTGCTTCTTAAACCTTGCTCTACACTTCCTTTATGCACTGATTCAAGTAAGTTTTGAAGATGCTTATATTTGATGAATTTATTTCCCTTTTTCTTTTTGATAACCGGATGTCCGGACCAGCTTGTGCGCACCTCAACTAATTCCGGGCCCTAGAGGTAACGACCGGGCATAACTCCCCAGTGGCCCCAAGAGTTTGCTGAATTTATTTCCCTTTGGAAGTTTAATATGCTTATGTTTGAATTTGTTGAAGCTGATTTTTGTATTTTGTTTTTGCCTTATATGGTACAGCATTCCCCGTTAAGGCCAATACTACTCTAACATTCTGTTCCTCCTACAATGGAACTGCATCCTGCTGTGACTCCGCGGAGGATTTGAATTTGCAGACACAATTTCAATCAATGAATATCTCTAATCCAGGCTGTGCTGCTATTGTAAAATCAATCCTTTGCGCGGTAAGAGTTCACTTTATTATCACCGAATCTAGAAAACAAGTTGCTTCTTTTAAATAGAATAGGGTGCTTGATGGTGTTCTATGTTACTGGATCCTTCTAGTGTCTTGATACTACTATGATAAGTGTATGGAACCATGTTCGACGAACTTAGTTGGACATTTATCTGGCAAGCATGTTTTGTAGGAGTAATTCGAAATTACCATGAATTACACATGAAACTATTGTACTATTCGTGAAATGGAAATTACATGACTCGGACGTTAGGATAGCTAGCCTCACCTGACATTCATACTCGAGTCCATGTAACATAGATGGAATGTAACTTTTGCTTTTCGGAATTCAATTAACTTTTGATTTTAGTATCTTTCTTAACTGATGTTTGTCTTTTCAGAAGATTCTGTACTTTTGTTGTAGCCCACTATAACTGCACTCATCATATAGATCTAGGGCTTAAGAATTTCTAGTGGATAAAAACACATGTGGCAACAAATGCAAATAAAAATTTCTATTAGTTCACTATACTTCAAAGAAATTGGAGGGAAAATACTGTTGTGCCCCAAGGATCCAGCCAAACACCAAACAAAGAACACACGCACACCAAACACAGATATTTTACGTGGTTCCCCAAAATCGGGTACGTCCACGGAGGTAACCGGAGCAACAATCCAATAACCGGAAAAACCCCGAGCTTTACAAGTGTCCTACACACTACACTTTGTTTTTCTACACAAATTGCTCTACAAATAAACCTCACAAATCCCTCATCAAGAGATACAAGTCTCCCACAGGAGACACAAGTCTCCCCCTTGGGGAGAACCAAAAACTACTCTCTCTGGTAGTTTACAAGACCACTCTTGGGTACCAATTACAAAGCCCAGAGGGCTGATCATATAGCCAAGAGGCTGTGGAAAACACCTCATGGATGAGGTCAAGGTCCATTTCAAAGGCAAGTGCTCCACTTGAGCACAATGGACACGCAAGTGTCTCCCACTCCCTTAGTGGATGGGAGCCACACCAAAAACAATTCCAACAATCTCCACCTTGGCGACAATCCACGAACCAATTCACGAACGAACGCCGCCACAAGTCCTTACAACCACGGACAAACAAATACCGATGTTCTCAAAACAAACTCGATCCAAAAACAAGAGAACCAACGTCACGGGCAAGAGAGCTAACAGCTCTCGCAAAGTCGAATGCTGAACAAGCTCCTTATGAAGACCGGAACACACTTCAGACGAGACCGATTTCCGGAGTATCGAGCAAACTCCAGAACAGATACAAACAAATCCAAGATTTATGCCGGTTCCGATAATACCAAACAAATCCTTGAGATGCGTCATCATCTCCAAGGCTAACCAAACGCAAGTGAGACTTGGTTGAGTCTCCTGAGGATCTATCTCCGCCAAATTCCCGTGCAAAAACAATTGCCAAGGAGTAGATCCGAACCAAACGAACTATACTCTTGAACAGTACAAACCAAAATACAGGTCGCCGATGCAGACGGACAAAAGAGCCGAATTTCTGAAGTTTTACACAAACTTCCAGAAACAAATCCAAAACCGCTGCAAGACAAAACAGGTTCCAATAGCATACAAAACAGATGCCACTGTTGACAAAGACGAGATCAAACACCAAGTCCGGTCCATACCGAACAAAAAACGGCTCCACCATGAAAACGAACGGACTCCACCTATCGCCAAAGTCCCGTAGATGTGATCAGTATCCACAAGAACAACCTGTGCTTTGATCAGAAACGCCAAGAATAGATAGGCAAATCCATGAATACCACTCCACCGAATGGCGGACAAATGATGAACACCAAAAGACAAGATCTCCGTCGTCAGAAAACCACGAACAAATGGTTTTAACCAAGCTATCGAACGAACAAGCCATGGCTTAGCAACCACGGTCACCAAACAAGCGACAACAAACAAACCATGCCAAACACTCTAGGAGGTCAAACCAAATGCCTTGCTCACACCAAGACATGTCTTGCTCACACCAAGACTCCAAAAAATAAACAAATCCTCCAACGAGCTTCACAAAGGCAACAAACTAGTTCCACTCCAAAAAACGCTGCTAACAGAGGATGTACCATCCCTACAAACAAGAGAGTCGATCAACAGAGCATCCCGAACAAGTCTTCCATGCCCAAAAACCGTCTGAAAACGCGTTTTCGGCACAAAAAACGAGGTGGACAGCAACTTCGGGATCGAATCTCAGAAAACAGAGCGCACGGTTGGATCCGGAACGTCGAGATAGTCGAAATCGACTATTCACTTGCGAAAAACGGAGTTCGGACGGCTCCGAAATCGCCAAAACAAAACTGGAATATTCCAAGGAATATTCTACTGATGACTGGGCGCTGATGTCACGGCTGATGTCAGCGTCTTCTTCCTCAAAAAATTCAGACGATTTCCAGAATCTGGAAAACCCAGATTTGACCCAACAAGCTGAATTTTGACCGGCTTTATCCTTTCATCCAAGCGTCCGATTAGGGCCCATAATACCTTTTCGGAATCGGCACGACGAGATAAACAAGATGAACGGATCAGATCGTCTTTCCGAGCAATTTCGAAAAAACGCAATTTTCGGACAGAACCGAAAAGCAAGTGCTGTGCTTCAAGTTTTGGCCACCCGGAAGCTCTGATACCACTTGTTGTGCCCCAAGGATCCAGCCAAACACCAAACAAAGAACACACGCACACCAAACACAGATATTTTACGTGGTTCCCCAAAATCGGGTACGTCCACGGAGGTAACCGGAGCAACAATCCAATAACCGGAAAAACCCCGAGCTTTACAAGTGTCCTACACACTACACTCTGTTTTTCTACACAAATTGCTCTACAAACAAACCTCACAAATCCCTCATCAAGAGATACAAGTCTCCCACAGGAGACACAAGTCTCCCCCTTGGGGAGAACCAAAAACTACTCTCTGGTAGTTTACAAGACCACTCTTGGGTACCAATTACAAAGCCCAGAGGGCTGATCATATAGCCAAGAGGCTGTGGAAAACACCTCATGGATGAGGTCAAGGTCCATTTCAAAGGCAAGTGCTCCACTTGAGCACAATGGACACCCAAGTGTCTCCCACTCCCTTAGTGGATGGGAGCCACACCAAAAACAATTCCAACAAATACTTTAGTTAGAAAACAACAACATAAGCTTCAAAACCCTTCACAAGGCAGTAAATCTTTTTCCTCAAATTGGTTTCTCAGCAAAAGAATCAAGAGGATTACATAAAGCAAGTGAAGCTGGATGAACATATTTGAACCTGCTTGCTTGCGAACCCGAGTACCGAACTATTTATACGGTTGCTATCAGATTCAGTTCTTGTGCTCCTTGTGCAAATCATTTCTTTTTCCTTTTTCCTTAGTTTTCAGCCAAAGTTGGAGTGGACTTGATACTGAGCATTGGTGCTGTTGTCAAATGCATTCTGTATCTAACCCAATCAATGAAAATTTACCATGTTTTTAATTTTGGAATCCTGCTAATTTGCAGAAATGTGATCCATTCTCAGCAGAGCTATTTACAGTTAAATCCACTGCGCGGACAGTTCCTGTGCTGTGCAACTCCACAGTATCTGCAAATTCCACTCAAACTAACCAAGCAAGTGATAACTTTTGTGCAAAAGTATGGAACCAATGTTCAAATGTCTCTATTATGAATTCACCCTTTGCCACTGGACAACCGAGTACTTCAAAATCCACCGAACTAACAAATTTTTGGCAGTCGCAAAGTGGCTTCTGCAATACTTTTGGTGGGGCTTCCCTTGATGACTCAGTATGTTATGATGGAGCGCAAGTCACGTTAAACAACACAGGAACAAATCTAAGTTTTCCAAGTGGTATGTGTCTAGAGCAAATATCAAACGGTTCATACATGAATATGGTTCCTCATCCAGATGGGTCCTCCCGTGCCTTTTTCGCCAACCCACAAGGTCAGATTTGGTTGGCAAACATTCCTGAGCAGGGATCTGGCGGCACAATTCAGCTTGAATCATCAGTTCCGTTTCTAGATCTAAGCAATTATGTTTATTATGATACGGAGTTGGGGTTGACGGGCATTGCTCCTCACCCGAATTTTTTGCAAAATGGCCGTTTCTTTGCTGCTTTCAATTGTGATAAGGCTTCGTGGCCTGGATGCGTTGGTAGATGTTCTTGTAATTCAGCTATAAACTGTGATCCTTCCAATTTACCTGCTTTGAGTGGTGGGCAGCCTTGCCAATATCAAAGTGTTATTGCGGAGTATTCTG
Organism: Vaccinium darrowii; assembly: GCA_020921065.1. Lineage (NCBI taxonomy): Eukaryota > Viridiplantae > Streptophyta > Magnoliopsida > Ericales > Ericaceae > Vaccinium > Vaccinium darrowii. The sequence goes on from CM037159.1 coordinate 30,749,735, forward strand.
CCAACGGGACCACGTCCAATATTTCCTCGGTAAATATCGAAACCCGAGTTGTTATTCTTGTTCGTTGCTTTTTAGTTATTACTGCTAATCAGTGACTGTTCTTTTAAGATAGTATTATATCACTTCTGTTTTCTCATCAGCAATATCATCTACCATTCCGAAATGACTCGGTATTCGGTAATATGTACCAACAGTTTTATACTTTTTCTCCATATTGAACGTGTCCATGTCCAAATTTTTTGAAAAGTGACGTTTCCGTGTCAGTGTAACAGTGCTTCATAGCTCTGAGTTATAATTAGTGATACTTGATTGTATTCCAGGCAACAAGTGCTAATCCAACAGAGGTGAGAAGGATATTCACAATGGGTCTTCCATTTACAAATCATCATGCGGGACAGATTCTTTTTGGACCAGCAGATGGGTATTTGTACTTCATGATGGGCGATGGCGGAGGCACGGGTGATCCTTACAATTTCGCCCAAAACAAGAAAACCTTACTTGGAAAGATTATGAGGTTCGACGTTGATACCATTCCAAGTAAGTATTAGCACGGTATAGTTCTTGTATACGGTTAGATCTTGACTTCTGCCATCGACATAAATCTCAGTAATAATCAGTTTTGTTCGATGAGTAAGTAAATCAAGAAACGTAAATGTCTATCTTCTGTGGGAATGGTCAGCTTTTTATTGTTCTCGTCGTGTTTTAGTCAAGCTCGTAATCCAGAATACAGATTTCTGTATGGTTCCAGATACACATGCAGTTTCTTAAGGTAATCAGGCTAGACATTGTCTTGTTTCCTACTGATAAAACCAAATTTGTGTTCTTTAGCTAGTTGGTCTTTGTAATCTTTACTTTCTCTTATCGATACAAAGAAACGTGTGGATTGTTAATGGAATTGCCAACCAAAAGGAAGCGAGACTTTTTGGAGCCTACAAACTCCTCTTCATCCATTTCCCCCCTAGAATCTTCGTCGTTTGTTAAAGATAACTAAGAAAGGCAAATTTTTGTTTCAAAGGAAATGATTATGACTTTCCTCCTCCTTGGGCGAACTCTGACATAAATTTGTTATCGACTTATTTAATTTGGTGAAGAAGTGGTTTAAGAAACTGCTTTCATTCAGTTTTCCATGTCTTATTCTCACATCACATATCTGACTCATCATTGCATATCCAGGTGCTGCAGAAATTAATCAGCTTGGTCTCTGGGGAAACTACTCTATCCCAAGCGATAACCCATATTATGAAGATTCATCTTTGTTGCCTGAAATATGGGCCTTGGGATTTAGAAATCCTTGGCGTTGCAGTTTTGATTCATTAAAACCTTCTTATTTCATGTGCGGCGATGTTGGGCAGGTACTAAATCATTCATTAAAACCTTCTTATTTTGTTTAAATGCCTTGCAGATAAGTAATAATAGATTCCTTTCATATGTCATATATGACCGACAACAACAAGCATATACCCTCTGTCGAGTTCTTATACGGTAAAATTTTGTTGCCGATCAGAAAAAAAAAATAAAAATAAAGCAGCATATACTGCTGTTTTCAGATTTGAATACTCTTTAAACTGTCACGATGATTCTTATCTCGTAGGAAGTATACGAAGAAGTGGATTTGATCACCAGGGGTGGTAACTACGGATGGCGTGTTTACGAGGGCCCCTATCTTTATACTCCTCCAACGTCACCAGGAGGGAATACATCTGCAAATTCTATAAGGGGAATTTTTCCAGTAATGGGATACAATCACTCTTCTGTGAATAAGCAAGAAAATGCAGCCTCCGTCACGGGGGGCTATTTCTATAGATCTACCACTGATCCGTGCATGTATGGGAGGTGAGTGAGCTCTCTTCAACTTGATCTAACAATGAATGAAACTGTATTCGTTTATTTTATGTGGAAGGAAGTTGCTGAAACTTTTTATAAGTTGAGTTTTGATGGTTTTTTTCACCTCTAACTCTTCTTAACTAAGATTTAACTCGCTCATCTAGATTCATGCGGAGAAAATTTGTGAGAAGTAAAACTCATTCAAACGTCCACCTTTGGGGCAAGAATTAAAATTTCACTTTTTATGTGTCCTTTGGGGCTGGAAATGGAAAGAAAAGGAGATCGAAAATGCAAGAAATTTTAGAAACATGAAGTGTGTTTCATTTCGCAAAAACATAAGAAACAACACTTATGTATTGAGATATATAGATTGATTCAGCAATTCGTACAAACGAACAAGTTTTGAATCAAAAGGTACAGTCATAATGAAGCAAAAATTGTCAACATAGCCAAAACAGTCTCTTTATTTACCACTAAAGCAATAGATAATAGTATCTCACAAAAATAGTCCGTGTTTCTAAAAAATAAAGTAAGAGATAACGGTATCTCAGCTAAAACTATCTTTTTGATTACTACCTTCGTTAGAGTAGCTTGACACCCTTGGGCATAACGTATACAATCATTCAAAATTGAAACAAATTTCAATAAAATTGGAATTGACACATCTGTTTTCCTATGTTGCTGTTCCACTACTGTGTCATTCTGTTGCTACTGTTTCATTCTGGACTCTAAGAAAATGCAAAAATGTTGGTCGTTTCTATGGAAACGAATGAAAATTCTGTTCCTTGTGGATTGTGTTGAACCTCACTTTTTTTCCAATGGGATTCTGCAGCTACGTGTACGCAGATCTTTACGGAGCTGCTTTTTGGGCAGGTATCGAAAACCCTGAAGACAGCGGTATCTTCAACCAAAGCCTGATGCAATTTACTTGTGCTGCCGACTCGCCCATAAAATGCACCTTTGTGAACGGAAGTTCATATCCTACTCTCGGTTATGTTCTCTCATTGGCAGAGGACAACAACAAGGACATATATCTCATAACAAGCAGTGGTGTGTACAGAATAGTCGCCCCCAGTCGCTGCAGCTATACTTGTTCAAAGGAAACTGTTACTCCCAGTAGCCCAAGTCCTACTTCTACCCCTTCATCGCGAACAAGCCGATTGAGTTTACGCGAAAATGCCATCCTTCTCTGCGCGTCTCTTGTATTGATATTGTTGGGTTTCTTCTAGTATGCTGAAATGTCTAGAAATCAAGAGGATTTTTTTCCCCTTTCTTTTTTGTTTTTGGGCATTGCAGAAGGTTATTTGGCAAAATTAGACTCTTCTTGTTGTGTATTTTGATTTTTTCAACTGCTTTTTCAATTATTTCAGGAGATGCAATATTGTTGTAAGATTTGAATCGAGTCTTGAGTTCCTTTGCAGCAATGTACATATATGTATTTCATTATCTTCCTTAGTGTACCAAAGTCTATGGTTATGGATAAAACTTGTATAGGAACATGCTTGTGTTAGAGGAAAATTTACTGGGTGTTCCTTATCACCGTAACGTGATGTCTCAAGTAACTCCGCAACTACATTTTGATGTGGGTCCTAAACCAAGTGTATGGTCGGTCCCATATGAATATATTGAGGTGGAGGGTGTAAGGTATTCAAGACCAAAAACAAGCCTTCTTTCTGCTTCCTATACCTCTCAGTAAGGACATTCTTAAGAGTTAGGTCCATCCGACAAATACTAATGTGGGACTCAATTGTGTGAAGCCGTTTCAACTTTAAAACTTTAACATTTGGAAGGTTTCGACAGTAGTTCAGTTAGAAGGAAGTCTAATAGCAAGATATTGATTTTCGCACTCTAAAAATTTACCATTTGTGCTTCAAAAATGCAATGCAAAAACCAATTGTATATAGAATGATTTTCGCATTCCACTTTTGGAGCACAAATAGTAAATTCTAGAGTGCAAAAATCACTTCCCTTTCTCAACTCCAATGTTGTGTTTTTACCAATGTGTGTATCACATTACATTTGAGCACGTATACACATGTTTAATGCGTGAGGAACCATGTGCTATATCATGTCTGAGGGGTGCTTGGGAACTCTAATTTCGGATTATGCAAGGTGTATTTTTCAATTATGGTCGTTTTGGAACCAAGTACAAAGTTCATTGTCAACATGCATTTTGCAAAACGAATTCGAGAATTCATAATTCAAAAATCACAGGCAGTTTTGGGATTTTAATTGTATCTTTACAAGCAAAATTCTCCTGTCAAATCTATTCGTCACATTATTAGTCATACACACAGATATATTGTGATGTATTTCAAATTAAACTTATGATTCTCTTTAAAAAGTGGTGCAAATCTTCCAACACGATAGGTGACTAAGCAGATATTGAAGAAAGCCCTTCATTAATTTGAGTATTATTTTGACGTCGAACCCAAAAAAAACCATTCTGTCTTCCTTCGAAACCATTCTATCTTCAAAATGAAGATTTTGGGCTTTCTAACCATACTTCATTTCCATTCTTGTAAAAGAAGAATCAACTTTGATTTTTTGTATATGGAGCTCAAATGAAAAATGTTCTTTAAATTCTGTTTGTACTTTAAACAAATGTTCTTTAAATTCTGTTTGTACTTTAAACATTAAAGGACACATCACTTGTGATTTTATAATTTAGTTTTTTATGAAATAATATCCAAAAAAATGGAATCAATGTCGAATCTATTAGGAACATTAATAAAGTAAAAAATTAAATTTCAGAGGAAGTTCGGGTGTGTTTGGAACTTGGAAGTAAAATTTTTAAGATTTCTTTTCATTGTTTGGTTTCTAAAGAAAAAGAAGGAAAAAATCAGGAAAAAAAAAGTTCAATTTTCTTTCCAATTACTTTTTTCACTTTCTCGGTAATTTTTTTATTCATTTTTTTCCAAAAAATAGAAATGTGTTAATAATATCCAAAAAAAAAAGAAAAGGAATCAATGCCGAATCTATTAGGATAAAGTTAAATTTAGATTTAAAAACTTAAATTTTGGAGAAAGTTAGGGTGTGTTTAGAACTTGGAAGTAAAATTTTCAAGATTATTTTTCATTGTTTGGTTGCTAAAGAAAAAGAAGGAATTTTTTTTTACAAAAAAAGTTCAATTTTCTTTCCAATTACTACTTTCTTAACTTTCTTGGCATTTTTTCTCTTCATTGTTTTCTCTTCCGAGCTGTCGGACGTATTTTAAGGCTATGTTTGGAAGTTGTGGAAGAGAAGAGAAAGAGAAGAGAGAATTAAAAAAAAGAGAAATATGAAAGAAATGGAAAAGAAACCTCTTTTTTTCCTTTTGTTTGGCTTGTGAAATAGAAGGAAATTTGCAATCATGAGAGAGAGAAGAAAGGGAAAAAAAATAGTTAAATTTTCAGATTCTTCTCTTTTCTCTTCCTTTTCCTTTCTCCTTTATTTAGAAACCAAACAAATGAAAAAATTTCACTTCTTTTCCATTTCTTTCCTCGACTTCCAAACATAGCCTTTAAGCCGAGACCAATTCCGCATGAAGCCAGGCCAATCAAGTATCAACGGCTTTTTTTTTTTTTTTTTTCCCCCGGAAACCCTACAGCAACCCCGATCCCATTCGGAAACCCTTGATTCCCAAACGCCCAATTCCCCAGTGCCAAAATCCCATGATAGTATGATCACTATCCCGTTGTCCCCATCACGTCCGATAAACCCTTCACTTCGATCCATAACTATCAACAATACTCCTCAAACAATCGCATTAATGGCTCGAACAGCTACGATGTAAGGAGGAAGCAGCGGCCGCCGCGGAGGCCGCAGTAGCCCTGGCTGTGCGTATGGTTATCGGAGTAGGCTTCCATTCTTAATTTCTTCAATGTGAGCTGAAAACTGTTGTGATTTTTGTTGTTCAATTAGCTTTCAGAGTATCTCTGACATATACTTCCACATGTAACCTGAAAAACGGACTTTGCTACTTGTATTATCGGTTGAAGTATCTTTTGCTATCTTTATATGAAGTTTGTTGCTTATACTTCAAGTTTCGAAGGGAGGAGAAAGAGAATCTGAAGGATGTTTTGATGATTGAAACATCTGTTGGAGAAAAAAATGCCACTTCAAGCCTCAATTTTTTTTTTAAATTTGGTTTATGAAACTTCTCTTGGAGATGCTCTCAGGGCTTGCTTGTTCTGTTTTCTGCTTTGTTGCAGATTCTTAGGCCCCTTTTGATGATATTAATGGAGTTCTCAGAAAAGGAGCTTGAGACAGCATTGATTGCACCAAACAACATTTTCCCCGCTATACACATACCTTTATCCTCGAAGGTTGGTAGTCTCTTTGAAACAATAAACATGTGAAAATTAGCATACGATAGTGTATTCACATTTCTGCAGATGGAAGTGTGGAGTTTTAGCGAATCGGTTGACTAGTAAATAACTTATAGTTGCGAGGCTGAACTCTTTTTGGACTTCATACAGCCCGGGCAAAATAAATATCAATCTTCCTCGCGAAAAGACCATTTAGCTCCTCAAATTACTTCATACCACCTAATTACACGAACTTTTTTTGTATTCTTGCTACATACCAACCCACTCCACTTTTTCCCAACGTCTTTTCTTCTTCCTTCTCCATCGTATTCCCTCCTCCTCCTCCAGTCGAAAAAAATCCCTCATTCTCCTCCTCCTCCCCTCATCTCTCATCTCTCTCAATGGAAAACCTTGGTGAATCAATGGAAGGATCTTCTCCCTCACTAGACTTGGAAGAAGAGCTCCAAAGAGTAATGGAGCAACTTACAACTCCAAGTCCACCAATGGATGCACAAATATAGACCACTGAGGTGTTAGAGGAAAGCATGGAGGTGGAGAGCGACTGAGCGAGCCTGGTATCCCGGACATGAAGATTTTCAAGCAAAAAACGACCCAAGAGGTAACCCATTGCTTTTTCGATTTCTTAGTCGCTGTTCGTTTGAAACGGTACCACAGTCCCGAAAATCGCAATACATTTCGGTAGTTAATTCCCAAAATTGTTCTAGTTTTTTGACAAATTTATGTCCGAAATTATTAGCACAATTCGGTAGTTATGTACCGAAAATTATACCAAATTTCGGGAGTTTAAATCTGAAGTGTAAGAACTATGTGAAAACTAATGTTGTTCTGCTCTGGTCTTTTTTTAGGGTGATGCTTCCACACATGGTAGTCGCACAACAGGTTCATTAGGTGCATTAGGTGTTCATGACTATACGGAGCACTTCACAACACAAAAGGTCAGTACTTTAGATGAAGTTATTTACTTTATACACATTTTATTCCATACGGGCTATTTAGGCTAAATTTTTCTTGAACTATGTGTTCGTAGGTGTTTCCCAATGAAGAAGAGTCGAAAGACTGGATTTTTTTGACGGGTTTGAAGCATGGATTTGTCATTATTGTTAAGTCTTCTGAAACAATGCCAAAGAATAGGCGACCAAGGATAAGATTTCAATGCGAACGGGGTGGTAAAACCACTAATTCGACGTAGCAACTGCAGAGAGTTTTGACATTGTTGAGTAGTCTTAAAACCACTAATTTGTTGATGGATGTACCATATTGATGGACTTTGTAATTTTAGTACTTAATTCATGAACTTTGTTGAGTAGTCTTAAATTTGTGTTTGGATGTAATATGTTGATGGACTTTGCAATATGCCTTATTTTTCGTAGTAATTTTAGTACTTAATTCATACAGGTCTAATTCAAACAGGTTTCATGACATTCACTTTATGTGTTCTATTTCAATGACCAATTTTGCACAGAAGTTGCAAACGGGAGTTAATTCCTTATTTGTATATCTTATCTCTAGGCTGGATCAATTTGCAGATGATTATGAGTCATGACCAATTGATTGATGAGGCTACTAACAAAACAAAGTATGGATTTTGTCATTGAGGAAACACTGTTCGACATTGCAATTAGGCTGCATATAATATAATATACAGTTTTGGACTGAACTTGGTTTTTTCTATTTGCTACCAATTGTAAACCTTGTCTGACTTATTTGTCTTATTTTCTTTCTAATCAGGTGGAAACAGCCATCCCAAGGGACTAGTGACGGAAGAGACTTTGCTTCAAAACCCAATTCTTCTATAAATGAGGGTGGATTGATCTTTCACAAATTCCTCAGCAAGACTCTTTCCATGCTTCATCTCCTTAGTCATTGGATAATGATGTAGACCATAAACATGAACCACTAGATGGCAGATTAGTCAGCAAGTGTCATCGATGGGAAGTCAAGTCTCCGAGGACAATAATGATGATAATTAAGAAGCAAGAGAAGTTGATCAACCTGAGACTGTAAAGAAACTGAAAAACCAACCACCTGAGAAGGCAACAATGCAACTGGATGTGGGAGAAAGACGCGGTTTCTTGACCTAAATGAGCTTGCCCCAGGTTCTGGATTTGAAGATGATCCCAAAACAACAAAAGGCGAAGATACAAGTCAGTTTTACGCCTTAAAGCTTCCCTCTGGAGAGGAAGGTTATGGTTTTCTTTTCTGAAAATTGGTTGTACAATAGATAGTTTGTAAATTTTGCTATAATGCCAGGTAGTAATCGCCACAGTTTATTCCATGGTGGAATAAGCATCTGATACCTTTTACTCAATGTATCCGGTGGGGAGAAACGCTATGCTTATAATACTAAGTAGAGTTGATTAGTAGTATTTTTTTCCTGCGCCGACATTCAAAGAAACCTCCGGCAAATTGATGGGAATTTTTTTGGGAGTTGTTTGATCTTGTCTTATCCATAACTTTTATAACCAAAAGCTTTCGCTTTTAGATGTTCAAGCTCCGTTATTTCAGCATCCATGGTCAGGTCAATGTTATGCTTCCAAGCATCTGCATTGGTCATGTGTGAAACTTGATTTCCGGCCTGATTTGCTCCTCAAGAGGTAACTAATTTTCTTATTTTCTGTAGTTCTCTTTTTGGTGCCCTTTTTACTAGCAGTTGTTGAACTGGTGAATTCATTTATTTGCATAACGAATATATAAAAGTACATTCATCGGCAGTAGTGGCCTATTTGATAGAATGAAAGTGATGTTAACGCTACATAATTTATATAGTTGATTTCATAATGCATCAACTATGCCTGAGTTTTACATCTAGAACAGATCTGCACCATTATCAGGTCACTGTGGTTCTTCAGTATCTTTCTTATCTTGCAACAGTGAATCATCCTTTGCTGGTTCCTTCTCTCTTGATTCCTCCTCTGCTTTCTTCATTGCAGCTTCTTTCTTTGCCTCCTCAAGAGCTTGAATCAGGTTTGAAAGGCATTTCTCTGCATCTTCACTCCGGGACTTGGGCATGAGGGCCTCGGCCACATCAGCAGGTGTAATTTTGGTCTCCTCCATCAACCGTTCAATTGTCTCAAACGACGGATGTGCTTCTACCAACAGGTAATTCTTCGCCAGTACCTTAAATCCTTCGAAAGTACAGTATGAAAGCTCGATATGCTTGTCCATTCTTCCCCTTCTTATGAGCGCAGGGTCCAGCTTCTCCACATAATTAGTTGTAAACACAATTATTCTCTCTCCTCCGCAAGCAGACCAGAGGCCGTCGATGAAATTTAGAAGCCCAGAAAGCGTAACCTTGCTAAGACTCTCTTCATTTGGTACCTTCGACTTGGTTTCCTTTTTCTCCTGCTCATTCTTGTCATCTGTTTCTTTCTCTGTTTTCTTCTTCTTCCTTTGACCTGTAAGATCAAGGGAGCAATCAATATCCTCAATTACGATAATGGATTTACCCGTAATCTCTATCAATAGCTTCTTTAGCTCTGTATTATCCTTGACCGCTGTGAGCTCGAGATCATACACATCGTAATTCAACAAATTTGCCATTGCGGCAATCATCGTAGACTTCCCTGTGCCCGGGGGACCATAGAGTAAGTATCCCCTTTTCCACGCTTTCCCAATCCGAGCGTAAAAATCCTTACTCTGGCTGAAATTCAGAAGATCCTCTATGATCTCTTGCTTCTTCTCTGGCTCCATTGCTACTGAATCAAATGTCGCCGGATGCTCAAACTGTACGTCGGCCCACATAGATTGCTTGGGATAAACCCAAAACCTATCAGTAACACCATTTGTGTAGAGCTTCCTCTGCCTATTCTTCACCCTAATTTCCTTCCCTTTCTTGATCACATGCTCCAAGTAAGATTCAGCAATCATCTCTCTATAACGCTTATGGAACGTAAGCTGGTAGTATCTCCTCTCCTGCTCCGAATTTTGCCTATATCCCATGGATTGTTGGGGCGATCCGGTTGCACGCAAGGCCCACGAAATTTCTGCGGCTTGAAACTCATCCGTCACCTTCCCATACTCGTCAATGGTTAGTACAATCTTCTTGCTATCTTTTTCCATCTCGAGTTTAAGCCTCTTTGCGCTTTTGGATGAATTCGTGCTCAGGTATGCCTCAACTGCACCATAGGCTTCACTACGGTTGAGCCGGGTCCCAGTGAACTCGTGGATGTTCACATGGATGTATGGGTTGAAAAAGCTCATGAGTCTTTGCATCGATTTCTCTAAGTAGAGGCGAACCTCGTGGGGGCAGTACTGGCGGATAATTGTCCAAACGAACATGAAACTAGCGATCGAAGAGCCGACTGTCGTCCACATCTCCGCCATCGTGATTGCCGCCATGTTAGTTGACGGTTTCTCTCAGTTCTTTGTTCTCCTCCTCTTCTTCTCCTCCTTCCTCCTCCTTGCCTTTCTTTAGATGGATGGATTAGTTTCCAAGTATACTCATACCTGTTGACTTCAAGGTCTTTTTATAACATTAACATGGGAATCAACTTCAGTTTTTTTTCTTTTTTTTTGGAATTCTGTAATTGGGTTTACGTCCATTCGAACCCAGCAGTCAACAATGAATTCTCTTGTTTTTTTTTTTCTCGTCAGCAGTCCACAATGAAAACTCCTCTTTTTCTTCTTCCCGAGTTTCCATTCAGATTCGCCTCTATGGTTTTATCGAAAGGGCTAAACAAAGCGGGGAGACTTTAGGTCTTCTATAATACGCCAACGGAAAACAACTCCAAATGTGTCTTTGTTTTCTTTTTATTTTCTTTAGTTTCATTGGTTGGAATTACGTAGATTCACCTCAGCTGTCTGCATTGATAGCATCGTAAAGGTGACATGGGGATTTATATATCAATCACAACCATTTATTTCCAAGAAAATAGATAGGTAAAAGACAGGTTTTGAAGTCAGCTTTGGATGGCCTGTGAGGTCTTTGATGTTGTGTCTCCTCTTTCCGTATGTTTTGATTTTTTAGGTGTTCGTGTTCTTTGCACCAAGGGATTGGTAGTTTTCCGTCCGTAGAAAAACGAAAAGTTGCCTCTCTTTTTAAACTGGTTTGGCTTTTCTGGTTACCTTTGTTACACCCGGGGATCAACTCCCCTCCATACCATCATCTCTCCATATTCTTCCATTGCCCCAATAATGGTTTCGACCACAAGTTCAAAACAATGATCCGATCTGCTCATCCACAGTAGCACATGTGTGCCGCAACCTTTTTGATTGGATATCGATAAGAATGTGAACAAATCGCATTTCTTTATATGTAAATGAATGGTGAAAGTAGTATTTAACTTGCGCCATCCATTTATTCAAATAAAGTACATTTTATTCAAGTATCTGTAGATATCTAATCTAACTATTTTATTGTGCGACTATTTAAAACAAGAGAAAAACTTATTCACGGCTGATCTGTGAATAAGTCAATTGCAGCGACCAATAATCCTTCTCCACGTTAGTCAAACTGACCCAGAGAGGACAAAAGGATAGAGTAGCTGCCCTATGAAGTGCAGTTAAAGAATATCCTCTCAAATTTAACCATGGTTAGAATCTTCAGGCAGGTCCTCTTTTTATTTTGCAAATTTTTATTTTTATTTTTTTGCTGAATCCACCTCAAGAAAAGAGGCGCCAAGCATGTTCATCTTCTCCTCTGATTGGTTTTGAATTAAACTACAAGTAGCTTTCTTCCAAAAAATTTGTTATTTTTTGTGTTGGCCATATTATTCATTATGTCTGAATTTTGTTAGATTCACGTTATATTGTTGAATTAATCATCATTTGCCTTTGACAAGAAGAGAATAAAAAGAAAAAAGTTTTGTTTAAAAAAAAAAAACAAAATCAAAAACACTAAGGACAAAAAATATCAAATTACCGGTATTCTTTGTCTAAAGTATTGTCTTATATAAACCTTTTTAACTGTGGTCCACATTTTTATATTTTTCTGATTAATACCATCGAGACGAATAATCACAAAAATTACATTGAAAAATAAACAAAAAATCACGAAAAGTAAAAAATACAAAAAAATACCAGAAAAAATTTAGGAAGAATGGCCCCGAGTCCAGTGACTTTACTTCATTTTATTTCAATATTACTAGTTGTTTTATTAAGTATTTATTGAGAAAAAATGTTAAAAAATGCTTAATCGGATACCAATAAGAGCTTGATTTAAATTGTCTAACTGGTAGTATTTAAATTGATTCTAAATTCAAAATAAAATTTTACAAGGTTGGATTAACTAATAATTTTTCGATTGAAGTGATTTTTTTAAATTATTTTGAAATTAATGAACAACTCGGTTCATTTTTGTACCACACTTTGACACTTCTACCTTCTAAGAGCTTATGTGACGTCGAAAAAAGGCATTATTTTTATTTTCCAGATTAAGGTAAAAAGAGTTCAGGAAAACGAAAAAGTTCTGGAAAAGAATTGAATTTTTAGACTTCCTCCGAAACTTGTTTGACATTAATCCGGGAGTATTTATTTAGTGGTCAGCCCTCTCAACCACACAGTCATGTGGTGGGGCCTCAGATTAATTTGTATTGGAGGGTGTTAGGACACCCGACACCACGTAACGGTGCACTAGAACCACCAAATAAATTTGTCCAAATTCATGTACTTTAACTTTTCCGTAATTGTAGTAACAGCGTAAACTATAGTACTCCCTCCGTCCCATTTTGATAGTCCCCTACGCAAAGGCTTGCGGTTTCTGGATCTAAAAATAGTCATCCAACTTTGGAAGTCTTTCGTACTCTGCCTCCTGCTTCGTCCCTTTTCCGGTGGGCAGTACAATAAAAGGCATAAGATGGGGCAAGTGAGTATTTCGGTTCATAATTTTTTTGAATTTTTTAGCATCAAATTAAAGAACTAATCGAGATCTTTAATTTGGTGCGAAGAAACTCGAAAAATCATGTGCGAAAGTACTTTATTTTTTTATCCGAAAATTGCACGTCTCACTATCAAAATAGGAGGGAGTACAAAACATCAATACCGGTAACCACAGTTCAATAGGAACTGGAGGTTTTATTCGGTGATTGTTGCAACCGTGTTTTGTCCTGTGCTAGGGTCAAGTCGGCTGAGGTGTAGAAAGATCATTGGTTTTCTGCAATAACCTTATTCATGGATCAGCAGTGAATAAGTTTCTCTCTTAAAACAATAAAAAAGTTTTATGAGATGAACAATTTGGATTAACATTTTTAACTCAGAAAGGGGCCCACGGGTGGGAGAATGGAGTGGTATGGAGAAATGGACAAAGCTCTCCTGCATCCAGTCTTCATTTGTTCAATTTTGGACTGTTGTGGTCCCATTGACCACTCAGGACTCACAATGATGATGAGAACGAACAAATGCTGCTACGTGCACAGACGGCCGTGCACCGACCATGTACAGACGGAGTCGCCGACGCCGTTGTAGGCCCCAAACGATCGATCTGAGCCGTTCATCCTTCTCAAAATCGAATTCCGAGGAGGGAGGTGATTTTGGATCGAGCTCATACAGCCGTCCGATTACCTCGATTCCCGCGTAGACCCACTCGGAATTCGATTCTGAGAAGGATGAACGGCTCGGATCAATCATTTGGGGCCCACAACGGCGTCAGCAACGGCGTCGGCGACGCCGTCGGTACGTGGTCGGTGCACGGCGTCGGTTCCCTTATCTTTTCCGAGAACGAAAACATGGAGCAGTTCTGATGGAGAGAGTATTATTGGGATGAAGAAAATGCCAAAGATGAACAAAAAGAAGCAGATCACGATTCCTTAAGTGGCAGCAAGGACGGGGATGGGCCCCAAAGATTCAAGAAATTGCCAGCTGTCTGTACTAGGAGGGAAACAAAGTTGAGGTCTGTTGATGATCTCCAGTCTGGTTTAGGGCGTAGTAAAAGGGCTACAAAAAACCATACGAGCTATAAGCAGTATGAGGTGCCGGAGTCGAAGCGGAGTCGATGAAACCTTTAGATGTCAAAAGCGTCAGCTTAATGCACAGATTCTGATGATGCAGCATTACGAAGGGAAGTCAAGAGTCGAGACTCTTGAGGGCAATAGTTATGATAACCAAGATATAAGAGAAGTTAATCAACCTGTGACAATAGCGGAAGCGCAAAACAGCATAGGCAAGAACGAATCTGGAGGTTTGACAGTTTGAGAACTACATGATTTCTTGACCTGAGTGAGCTTCCTCCAGGTTCTCGATTTGAAGATGACCCTCTACACAAAAAAATGATGAAGGTACAGAGTACTTTTTAAGTTTCCCTCTACAGAGAAAGGTTATTGATTTTTATTGTGGAAGCTGGTTATTCAATAGATAGATCATCAATTTTCTTTACAATGCCAGGAAGTAATAGCTAGAGAGTTACTTCCGTTGTGTGTTACTTAAGCATCTGATACCTTTTCCTCAATATTTAGACTCTGGAGAATGCAATAATTAGAATATTATGTAGAGTTGATTAGAAGTTTCTTACTGTGCGTATCCAGAAAAACCTCTGCGAATTGATGGGAAATTTGTAGGGAGTTGTTTGGTCTTTTCTTTTCCAGACCCTGTACAATAATATTTTGACGCGTATTCTATCCAAAAGCTTTTGCTTTTAGATGTTCAATCTCCGTTGTTTCATCGCCCATTTTCATGCCAGTGCTGTGCTTCTAAGCATTTCGATTGGTCAGGTTTCTTGATGATCAAATTTTGGAACTTGATTTCCGGACTGATTTGCTCCTTGGCAGGTAATAATTTTCATACTTTCTCAAGCTCACATTTCCGTGGCATATTTGATTGGCAGTTGTTGAATTGGTAAATTCAAAGACTTGAACAACGCGCATACAACATTCAATGACTGACAGTGGCCTATTTGACAGAATAAAACTGAACTTTCTGATAGATTCCTCTGGCACAATGTAATTTCTACACTTGATTTCCAATTTCATACTCTAAAAATGAGATTCATATCTAGAACCGAACTGCACCATCGTCAAGTCACTTTGGTTCTTCAGTTTCCTGCTTATCTTGCACCAGTGAATCGTCCTTTGAATCATCCTTTGCCGGTTCTTCCACTCTTGACTCCTCATCTGCTTTCTTGGTTGCAGCTTTTTCCTTTGCTTCCTGAATAGCTTGAATCACGTTCGAAAGGCATTTCTCTGTGTCTTCTCTGAAGGACTTGGGCATGAGGGCCTCAGCCACATCAGCAGGTGTAATCTTGGTCTCCTCCAGCAACCTTTCTATCTTCTCAAACAACGGATGTGCTTCTACCAACAGGTAATTCTTCGCGAGTACCTTAAATCCTTCAAAATTGCAGTACGAAAGCTCAATATGCTTGTCCATTCTTCCCCTTCTTATGAGTGCAGGGTCCAGCTTCTCCACGTAGTTGGTTGTAAACACAATTATTCTCTCTCCTCCAATAGCAGACCACAGGCCGTCAATGAAATTCAGAAGCCCAGAAAGTGTAACTTTGCTGATACTTTCTTCCTTTGGTTCCTTCGAGTTGGTCTCCTTTTTGCCGTGCTCATTCTTGTCTTCTGTTTCTTTCTCGGTCTTTTTCTTCCTTTGACCTGTTAGATCAAGTGAGCAGTCAATATCCTCGATTACAATAATGGCTTTACTCGTAATCTCTATCAATAGCTTCCTTAGCTCTGTATTATCCTTGACCGACGTGAGCTCGAGATCGTAAACATCGTAATTCAGCAAATTTGCCATTGCAGCGATCATCGTCGACTTCCCTGTGCCAGGGGGACCATAGAGTAAATATCCCCTTTTCCATGCTTTCCCTATCCGGGCGTAGAAATCCTTACTCTGGCTGAATGTCAAAAGATCATCTATGATCTCCTGCTTCTTCTCCGGCTCCATCGCTATCGACTCGAATCTTGCTGGATGCTCAAAGGGTACATCGCTCCACATAGATTGCTTAGAAAGGAACCATCTATTCGCTGCACCATTTGTGTAGAGCTTCCTCTGCCTATTCTTCACCCGAATTTCCTTCCCTTTCCTCATCACATGCTCCAAGTAAGATTCAGCTATCATCTGCCTATAACGCTTATGGAACGTAAGCTGGTAACATCTCCTCTCGGGATCCGAATGGTACCCAGCTCCCATGGGTGGTTGGGGCGAGCCGGTTCTGGCCAAAACCCACGAAATTTCCGCGCCCTGAAACTCGTCCGTCACC
Source organism: Vaccinium darrowii (assembly GCA_020921065.1). Lineage (NCBI taxonomy): Eukaryota > Viridiplantae > Streptophyta > Magnoliopsida > Ericales > Ericaceae > Vaccinium > Vaccinium darrowii. The sequence goes on from CM037159.1 coordinate 30,766,001, forward strand.
TTCTCGTGCTCGTCCAGGCTCAGCACAATACTCTTGCTATCTTTTTCCATCTCGAGTTTGAGCCTCTTTGCGCTTTTGGATGAATTCGCGCTTAGGTATGCCTCGACCGCGGTATAGGCTTCGCTGCGGTTGAGCCGTGTCCCGGTGAACTCGTGGATGGAAACATGGATGTAAGGGTAGAAAAACTTCATGAGCCTGCGCATCGATTTCTCGAAGAAGTGGCGTACCTCGTAGGGGCAGTACTGGCGGACGATCGTCGAAATGAACATGAAACTAGCGATCGTAGAGCCGACTGCCGTCCACATCTCCGTCATAGAGAGTGCCGCCATGTTAGTTGATAGCTGCTCTCAGTTCTTCGTCCGCTCCCACTCTTCTTATCCTTCTTCCTTGCCTTTCTTTGGTTGGATGGATGGATAAGTTTCCATAAATAGCTGCTTTTCTGTAGACTTCAAGATCTTTTTATAAGCAAGAAATGGAAATCAACTTCAAATTTTCTTTGTATGTCATTTACTGGGAACGTACATTAAACCCAGCTGGCAACAATGGATTTCTTCTTTTTCTTCTTCGTTGCTTTTTTCCAAGGTTCCATGTAAGATTCACGTCGGTCTAGCAGAGCAGGTAGACTATAGGTCTTCTTTATGTTTTGTTTTTCTTTTTTTTTGGAAAACAAAAGAAGTGAGAGGGGCCGTAGCAACCCCTTATGGGCTCCCGACTCAGGTTCATTGCACCACCTAGGTTAGGTACTAGAGGAATTGGGGGCGCTGTAGTGAGTGAGCTAACTACATGCGTGTAGTGAGCCTCGTCGGCCGTCCGATCGGTAATTAACGGTTCGGATCGTCTTACACTTTAAAAAACACTTTAACATTTACTTTAATTCCAATTTATCTGAACCGCTGATTGCTAATCGGACGGCAGAGAGAGCTCACTATAGGCCCCCCGGATTTGTGGACAAAAAGCCCTTCACACTAGTGTCCCCTCGGATTTGTGGACAAAGAGCCCTTCACACTAGTCTTGCAGTTGGCGAGACTTTAATCATGTCAGATCGTGTACGGTGGAGGAACACTTGAGCTCACTACCCATGCCATTTAGGCTAAGTCTTCTTTATTTAAACACACATGGAAATCAACTTCAAATTGTCTGTGGGATTCTTTTTTATTTAGTTATTTCCTTTAGGGAGTGTTCCACTAACAAAAAAATCATTTTTTCCAAAAACCAAAACAAGTTTTTTTTTTTTTCACAATACATCACATAAACACCCTCGCCGGAACACCCCTTACTTTTGTTGGTGGTGCTTACGTGGACTCAACTCAGCTCTCAGCTTTTATGCTTGGTAGAATCCTAAAGTGGACGTGGGGGGCTCTCAATCGCAATTCACAACCGCGAATTTTTCCAAGAAAATGGACAGGAAAAACTAATAGGACAGGGCTTGGACGGCCTGTGGGGTGGGGTCTATATGGGTTTTGATTTGAGATGTTTGTGTACCTTTGTCCTAAGACACATGTGGATCGACAACGACCTGGCTAGCTGAGTCATGACCCGTTTCGTATGTGCTTGTCGCTAGGCTTCCATTTGATTTTAAGAATTGGTTTGCTAAAATCAGGTTGCTAAATTGATTTTAGCAAATGAATTCAGCAAGTGTTAAAACTATGGTATTTCAAATAAAAAAATGAAGTAGTTCCGTGTATTATTTTTTGATTTTTTCCGCACCAATTAAAGTACTCCTCCTGTACTTTAATTCGGTGTGAAAAATTCAAAAAATAATACACGGAAACACTTAATTTTTTATTTGAAATACCATGATTTTAGCATCTACTGAACTCATTTGCTAAAACCATGGTTGATTTTAGCAACGCAACCCAGTTGCTAAAATCAAATGGAAAACTAAGGCAAGAAATGTTGAACAATATTAGTATTTGTCAACACTACCCAAATCCGGGTCGCCTCTATTTCATTGGTTTGGTTTTTCTGGTTACCTTGGGGACAAATTGGTGGGGATCACTAGACCCGAGATCGGCTCCGGTGTGCAGCATCAAGCCCGTTAGATGTGTTTTCAACACCCCGAATCCGGACAGAATCTAGAGTTAAAATCAATACAGTGAAAGAATATAGAAAAGCAACTTTCATTGGGTTTTTGTCTTGTGTAGTCCCACTATCACAAGCTGCTGCAACGTGCAATTATTGTCACCAAAACTCCATCACACACGTGATTAAAGGGAAAGAAAAATAGACCTCCACCACAGATATACGGATACCCTCTCTCTCTCCCAATGCAATACAAAAGCCAAAACTCACAATTTGGTTGGTTTGTTTTTGGTATTACAGTATAATTTTTTCCCTTTAAAAATGGGTTTCCAAAATGGGTCCTCAAAAACCCGGCTTTGTTTATTTTGGATTTTAGAGGGGTTTTTTTTTTTTTTTTTTCCAAAAAAACCTTTCCTAAAAAACTAGTAGGAAAACCCTCTCTCTTCTCTTCTCTCCTCTTCACTAGAACACCTATGAGACGTCGTGGAAAAACTGAAGGATTTCAGGCGGCAATGAAGTGTATTCCTGTATAATCCACATTCTATCTCTTCTCTTTTCCTTCTTCCTCTTGAGGGCTTCACAGTAGCCTTTCTATGTGGTAAAAACATTAGTTTTATGTACTAGACGAGATCCGGGAAATGACCAGAATGAAGCTACTTGAAACAATTCAAAAAGAGCGTTATTTTGGACAGAATGAACATAGCTCAATGTATTCTATTTTTACTCTGGTACAGTACATAACAATCGGTACAAGATTATTAACTTTGGGAGATATGCAGAGATGAACTCAGCTCCCATCCAGCCTTCATCTGTCCCATTTTGGACGGTTGTGGGTCCACTCGAGACCCGCAACAATGATCAGAACTGTTCGTATCGTATAGTACTTGCTTAAAAGATTAAGCGTGCAAAAAACTTAACTTCATCAAACATCGATAGCTATGTGAACACACATTTGTGAGATGAAAAATAAACACAAAACACTTTTAAAGCTTAAACTACTTGTGAATTCTTTCACAAATAGTACTTTTAACGTAACTCTCTAATCAAAGCTCATTTTTGTCGGGAAAATCCTCTCGCGAGGGTTACAATGTAGAGGAAATGGTTTGGATTGGATAAAGATACGCGTACAGATTGGTTTGCACAGATCGGTGGGACTTTGGTTGGAGCACTTCCAACTGTCCGATTGAGCTGAAATTTGGTGGGGCCCCTCGGAAAAATATTTTAAGAACAATGAACGGTTCGGATCACTCGTGTGGGACCCAAAAGTGGGTCCCCGAACGCAATCGGTACGTTTTCTGTGCAAACCAATCTGTACGCCCAGCACTGTCCGTTTGGATTACCATTGTGGATATTTATCAAGTGGGGTGGCCCAAAACTGGACTTAATTGGTCTAATAAAGACTGAATGGAAGTTGTGACCGAGGAGAATAGGGAAGCGGGAGTACATAGCCAAACCTGTTAGGCCTCAATTGGTTGCAGGATGAGTTATACTAGGATAAAATAGGGGTATAAGATAGTAAGAGTATTACTATTTAATAAGGTGGACTTACATTGATGTGACATTTATAGAAGGGAGATTAAATAGTACTTGGTTTTGACGAATTTGTGATAAAGGGTGATAAGGTTGGGTGAATAATGTAAAAACTTAGCAAATGACTTATTTGTCCTTATTCATGGGTCATATTAGATTTCACGATAAAATAAATACATAATAATTCATTTTATTAATTATACCTAAAATTAACAAATTTAATTATTCATTTTTTACTTAAAAAAGTAATTATTTATTTATTCTAATTATTTTCCATTACTTCTTTTACACATCAATATTTTTCTATTCTATCCCAACATCATGTAAAATACTTTAATATACAATTTTTCAATTTTTTTCTAAATTGAATTAAAGATCTTGAGTAGTAGTTTAATTTGGTGTAGAAAAAATAAAAAATTATGCACGAAAGTACTTTTTTTTATACAAAGGAAATTGCAAGGGTACGTAAAACACACAATTAGGGTGCTCTAAAAACAAGCTATGGGGAAGGGGGATGAGGGGGGTAGGTGAGTAATTTAGACGGGGATATAGAGAGGGAGGAGGGGGATAAAGGGGGATTAATTTGGAAGGGGAATAACTATCCCCTTTCAAAAAATTTGCCAAACCAAGTATTTATCGGTGGGACCATGATAAGGGGAGGGGTATAAGTTATACCCCATTCTCATCCCACAGCCGAGGCCTTATGTTCATCTGCCCGGACAATAACAGTACTTCTAGAATCTCTGATTGATGGGTTTTGAACGGGAAAGACTTAACTTTTGGTAATATTTGCACGAAGCTCTCCAAGTTTTATCAATAAAATAGTGCCGATATAAAATTTGAGAAACTCAAACGACGTTATGCCCTCTAAATTATACACCCTCCGTCTTTTTTTAATTATTGGGTATTCCATTTTGGATGTCTCTTAGCAAGTGTGTTTTGAAAAGTTGATGGGTAAAAGTTTATATAATTATTGTTTTGTTCTTTTGAAAAGTTAATGTGAAAAGGAGTTAATGGGAAAAGTAGAGAATAATTTCAGAAAGTATTAGTAAAAATTGATGTGAAAATGTAAAGTGAAGTTAAAAATTGATGTGAAAGGAGTAATGATGATATTTCTTTTAACAAATTGTATTTTTGCGAAGCAACACACTTAAAAAGAGACGGAAGGATATAAACCCGATGAAAGGAGTAATGACGATGTTTCTTTTAACAAGTTGTATTTTTCGATTCTTTTTTTTTTTTTTTCGAGGAACGGGAATTTCATTTCATTACAAAGCTGAAAATCAGCTGCAGAACACAGAGGATAGAGGGAATACCCTAAACAGAGAAGTGGGGATCACTATAATCCGAAATTACAATAATTAAGCATATAACCACAAACTACTAGGGGCTTATCTGTACTTCACTATACTACAGTAATAAAACCATAAGCATATCAGCTAAAACTCGAGCTATGGAAGCAATGACATTATGCTTGCTTGATAGAAACGAGCACCATCACGGTTGAATCCAGAGAAGCCGACAGGGCACGTTGCAAAGCATTACTATCCACAAGACACACGACTATATGTGAAATTCAACTACAAGTAGAGCATAAACCCGATGGAAGCGAACGAGCAATCCAAGAAAAACCAAACAACTAACCATGGAAAAATAGAACAAAATCCATAAGAACTGAGTAGGAGCAAAACCAAAGCAAGGAGTCACCTTATAACCGAGACTCATGTTTTTATAAGTATAAACAAAATACTACAAAGGACTCACTGGTCCCGAAAATGCAAGATACAAAAATAAAATAAAACGAAAGAAGCCAAAAAAAAAAAAAAAGTTCCGGTGTCGAAACCCACCGATCCGCTTGTAAGAGGATAAACCATGATTTGCATCTAGCTGAAGCTTGTTTCCACCGCAGTCGCTGCCTTAAGATGCCTCACCAGTGCCTAAGGCTGCAAATGAGCCAAGCCGAGCCTTACTGTGCTCAAGCTTGTTTATTAAGTTTTCAACGAGCTCGAGCTCAGTGAAAACATAACTAGCCAAGCTGGCCTAGGCTTGACTCAAGCTCGAGCTTGTTCACGAGCCTTAACGAGCCAACGAAAAAAAAAATATATATATATATATATAGACGATAGGAATGAAATTATGCAAAGGTGAAACAAGTCCTAGAGGGGGGGTGAATAGGATTACCGATTTAAATTTCTATAGCACCAAGTGAATCACATTCACCCCAATGTCAATTCTATTTAATCAACTCAACAATATCAAAGCAAAGTAGGTGAACCAAAGAGACAAAGCACACGATATACGTGGAAACTACTTAGGGTCTAATACCCTAAGCATAAAACCACGGCCTTACTTCTACTTATATTTCACAATTCAAAAGGTACAAGGAGTCCTAAGTCAAGGAATTTACCCACAAGCAACTTTCAATTCCTAGCTCCAACCCTTGAACAAGCACCCGGTGCTCCTTCTTGAATTCGTGAAGTCCACGAGCATCATCATCTCGATCTCCGCAACTCCGCGGCTCCGGTTCACCCGGCCATGTAGACTCCAAGGCATGCAATCGTGATAAAAGACAAAGATTTGATTTTTGAAAAAGTTTTTGTCTAACCAACTCAATCTAGAGACGATCCATTAAGAGGAAAGCACTAGAACGAGAAAAGATGATTGAGAAAGTCTCAAACCATCTCCAAGAGAAGAATAGCACACCAAGAACAAGAGAGATAAGGGGAGCCTTTTCTCTCTCTAAAAGTGCAGAAAAATCTCTCAAGTGTCTGTCAAAAAAATGCTGAAAAGTGGCATTTATATGTGTGGGATTCGTGAGCACAAGAACAGCCAGTGAGAAGATGACACGCTGGCGTCAACTGACGCGTGCTAACGCTTATCCAGCCCTCCTCAAAGATTGGACGGTCAAGATTCGTACACATGTACAGAAATGACTAAATCTCAGGAGCGTCAACTGACGCGTGCTAACGCTAGTCCAGCCCGCCTGAGACATATGGACGGTTAAGATCTAGACACGTGTCCAATGAAGCCAATCACACATATACTACAGCAGACGCCAGGAAACGCTTGACTGCTGCCAATTCAATGCCTTAACCAAAAATGTGAATTTCATGCAAATGCCAATGCACTCTCCTAAGACATGAAATAGAAGTATGAATCATGAAAAATGAAAGCCAAATTTGTGGAAACATATGCACATGTTCGATGCATGAATATACCTTCCCGGAAGAGCATCAAAAGACTTGGTGCGGCATCAATCTTGACAATGAAGCTTGAAAGCACACGAGTGGAGTATCTAGACTTAACCACTTAGAACTCTACCACCCAAACCCATTACAAAGAAAAATGGTTTGACAAACCCGGAAATCGCCAATAAACCTAACAGGAATGCATCATCTAAGTGATCATTTAGAGGCAGAAAGCAGAGGTACCAAACACAATGAGTTATATTTTTCATTTCATCGCATCAAAATGAGTTACATGTGGTGGTACCAAACACAACCATTTTCATTTCATTTGCGTAGGAGGGTAACCATTGTCATGAACATACACAAAACAGACACAATGAGGCTAGTAAACACAGCCATTTTCATCCATTTTGTATCTTCCTATGTTCCAGGGTCAGAATGGCTGGATGAGCTACAATCATGGATAGAGAGGAAGGGAGAAGAAGAAAATGGAGGGGGAGGAGATGGATGAAAAGCCTTCTGAAGGGGGATCAAGAAGGGGGCGGTTGTTATTGGGATGGCTCAGATCTCTCCTGCTTCACATTTACACGTTTCTTATTTCTGGGAAGGGACTTTTTCACTCTATCAGATGGATTCAATTGTCATTTTAAAACATCAATAAAAACCCTTTTCTGTCTCTTTTTTTTGGGCTGATATATTGATTGAAATTTGAAAGGGTATAACATAAACGTAGGAAAAACCTAATTTTTATTCGAATTAGGTGATAAATCATATTACTCTAAACCTACGCTGGTGTAGTTCTGAATTAAACTATTCGTATAGAAATATTTCCTGCACATGTAATTAAGTTCTAACAAATACAATGAATGGATTCGAAGGGAATCGCGTTGCCTAGTATAGCAACCACTCTTACCCAGCGCATGACTATGCCCGCAAACTTTTGTTCCTCGTTTATATGCTCTCCAATTCTCATTGTCCAAAAATTGTTTCTTGTTCGTATACCATATTCTCTGACTTCCCGTTGTCACCAAATTCGGATTTTCATCTCATGTTGCAGCACTGTGGCCTCCCTTGGTCTTGCAGTCTTTTCCAGAGGCACATCATCTGCCCTGGAGACTGATAATGTGCTGTGAAATAATCTTCGGTACACCCAACCTGGCAGAACTTCAAGCTGTGTATGTACTCCGCAGGTCTTGAGCTGTTGAACTGCTCCACCCACATTCCCATACTCACATCCTCCATCTTGAACAACTGCACATTATGAAACTAGTTAACAATCACATGAAGAACCCATGTGCACCGTGCACGAGTAGTTGATCGCATACATACAACATACATACATGTATGTACAACCGTGAAGAGAAGGCAAATGCAGGTTATTGTGAAATTTTAGAAGCAGATCTTGAGATTTTAGCTTCTAAAACATTCTCAGGTGTTTGCCAAAATTTTTGAAACCAACTACTCAAAATCCCTCATTTTGGAACCAAAAAACAGCTCAGATGCTGATTTTGAGAAGTTGGATTTTGGGTGCTTCTAGCCGCATACTTTGTTGCAAACATTACTGGTTTTAATGTTTTGTTGCACGACAACAAGCGAGTTTCCCATCTTCTACTAAAATCTAGAGTCTATAACGTGATATATCTCCATGTCTATGGAAAACACGAGCACTGTGACCTACCCGTAATTTATGTTTCTCAAACCCAGATACGATGAACTGTGAGATGTCTGATGACACAATGTAGGCTGGACCATTTGCAAAAGGTGGATATTTATCTCCTGCATATTCCTGAAGCACCCCAAAAGAGGAAGAAGACTATTATTAGGCATATTGGCATCAACTCAAATATTGCAGTAACTAAACAAAGAGTAAGGCCAACTTGGGTGGTGCAACAGAAAACCATGAATCAACCAGAATTTCACCAAGCAGATACCAAAGGAAACTGTTTGCGAGCTAGTGCAGGCTCCAAGAAATTTCCCATCAGGCCATTCAAATTAACAGAACAATTGCCAAATTTGGCAAAACTGTAGACAATTCTCTAGGTTTCTACAGTTGAAAGTTAGTGAAAAAATGCAGGCAGGATGTTAGCAGGTTAGATCAGCACAACTGCGGGTTAAAGCACAGCCGCACAGGGACACATTACGGCTAGGACATCCTTTTCTTAACCTATTGCACCAAGGAGAGCTTTAAATTTGGTATGACATACAACCACTAGATTCATACAAAAAAGGAACAGTTAGGAAGTACAAGCAAAAAAAAAGTGTAACAACATCCCCTATTAAAAATCGAAATATCTCAAGTTAATAACACGGAGTAGATCAACGGAAAAAGTCAAAGCAACAGAAGAAAGAGAGAAAAAAGAAACCCATCAAGATAGCGGAACTTATGGATTCAGATTTTACCTCATATGTGACTGCCCATTTACCAAAGCGAAAGGGCTTATGGTAGTAGTTTATGTTTCCCAAATAAAAGCTTTTACTGGCAGGGACTTTGTTTATTTCATTCATAACTGCGTCCACTCTAACAAATGTGTCATCATCACACTTCATTACATACTTTGCAGACACGGCACGAACCTGTAACCAAAGCAAAGGCATCGTACATGATTAGAATCTACCTGCGAACATTGTACTACATTCTCCGACTTTAAATCAGTCCACCACTCACCCCATATTCGAAGATAGCAACTGTTTTCAGAACAAGAAGGTTATAGTTGTCTATGTAAGGCACTATAACAATGTCTCCGAAGAAATCTGCTTCTTTCTTAAGCTCCACATTCACTTCTTTCTTTGCATGCTGTCCAAACATCACTATCTAGTTAAAGATCATAGAAAGTGACTGCCAATTTAAATCACAAATGCCATTAGTTTGTGTTTGGATCATGGATTTTTATAGGGGAAGAGGAAAGGGAAGAGGAAAGTTAGCAAAACCAAAGAAGAAAAAAAGTCAGTGTCGTCACTTCATTCATCTTCTTATCGTTCCTTTACCTCCACAAATACCTCCAAGAATCCATGATCCAAACACGGCCCTAGTGTCTTCACCTACCAGTGCTACAAAGAACCGAGCAACCACAACAGAGGACTGAATAAGACTGTGCTGCATCCAAGACCTCCTCACAGCCATCCTTGAAGCAAAATGGTTGCCTGCTGACATGATACCAATGAATAGCTCGAAGGGTCCATTAGGAAGAGGTGGGGCCTTCCACCTGCTGGACATATCAAGACGCCTATGGCTGATCTGTGATGTTGGCAAGGATGTTGCGAAAATGGAATGGACATCAATATCACCTTTCAAGAATAATCCTGTAGCATCCTCGATTGTGAATCCCTGTGGACCAAGGTTGTCAAATCACCAATCGAATCGAGAATTGAAGTGACCTTTTCCGAATCGTGAATCGTAACGATTTGGACCAAATTTCACAAATACATTGGAAAATGTATCTATGCATCTATATAATAAAGATACATTGTAAAATTGAAAATTTTAATCTTAAATACATATTTAAGTTTATTTTCTACTATAAATTGATGATTACGTGGTCTCATAGCAAAATAAATACTATAGTAACGTTGATATATGCATATAGATGTTAAAGATTCATTATAAAAAAATCTTACACAATACTCCCTCCGTTCATTTTTAAGTATTTAACTTTCCATTTTGGGTTGTCCCTAAATAAGTGTGTGGTTTGAAAAGTTAATGGGTAAAAGCTTGTACAATTATCATGATTGTAGCCTAATAGGTAGCAACTAGCTTATATGGCAACATATGTGGGTTAGTCCAAGCCTCGGAGTGCTCTATGATTTAGATGATATAAAAACCAAAAGATTGATTTGTGAAATTACGTATCCATGTAGATTTGTCTCCATTGAATAAGGAACATGGTTTTCATTACTGAACAGTATATGATCTTATATTCTTACTTTTCTATAACAAAAAACAAGGCAAAATAGCAAAAGTGATTTCATATTGTCGAATGTAAGTTGTGATAAACCTTCGATTCAACTATAGATTCGAATTGTTTTTGCGTGAATCGGGAATCGATTAGCGAATCGAAGCACGATTCACTTCGGATTCTATATCAACCTTGATTCACCTATAGATTCATATCATTTTCACACAGAATCGTGCTCACGAATCGAATCGTGAATTGTGCGATTCTGACAACCACGCTGTGGACACTAACAACCAACCTTAGGATTAACTCATGTTGATCGTCGAAATAGTGGTTGTACGATTATACTCACTGCACGATGAGGAAAGGAGGAAACATGCCGCCCATCAATGTCGACATGATAGCCCTCCACGCCCGCTCTAAGAGTTAGAACAAACAGCTTGCCCTCTGCAAATGGGTATGGCCAAACAGCAGTCTCCTTTGTTTGGCCAATTAGCTGGTTCAACCACAATCTTATCTTCGATTCCTCTGAGTTGGTATCATTGCGGATCCATCCCTCACACCTCGCTTGGCCATCAACTGCATAGAGTCTAGAAAGTTACCAAAATGGGCAGTGCAAAAATCATCTCTTCGATTATTCATGAGGAAGTTGCCAGTAATATTTATACCATTGAAGGGGATACTCCAAAAAGATAACAACCAACTAAGACGCAACATGAAACTGACCGAAATAGCACAAAATGAGAGAAAACAACTAAAAACACGATGAGTCTTTAACTTTTGAAACTTTCTTTTTAGTCTTCCTCAGGAGGAGAAAAGCAAACCCAAAAATTGATAGATGCAAATCAACAAATCGATCAAGTTTAAACGAACTAAGTTAGAATTACTTCTTTGCCAAATATAGAATGTAAATACTTACAGTTATCTATCAATGAATCATGAAATGTACAAGTAATTCAAATGCAGTCAGACTACTGTCTACAACTCAGTTGAAAGCCAGCATTTTTACTCACCTGTTCCTTCAATGAAATAGGATTTACGTCCATCACAACGAATTGCTGTCCCCCATTGCATCCTATACCGCGTATTCTGCTCAATAACAGGTTCCCCACTTGCATCTCCCTTCAACCTCGGATTGAAATGCAACATCCTCGGCGGGTCCTCTCCATCAACATCCCTCAACCCTTGCAGCTCCACCACGAACTGCGAGACCACCGCATTCTTATCATCCTTCGCCACTCTTGGCTTCCCCACAATCGTTATCAGCGATCCCAATTTCAGCCCACACGGAAGCTCCATAATCGGTCCCTTCTCCAAGAACTCAAACCCCGAAAGAGAAACCGAAATTGGACAAGATTCGTTTCTGTTTTTCTCTATAGCATTTTCACGTACACCTGGAGATTTCCCCCGTTGGATCTCTTCCCAGGTCTTCCTTCCCACTTCAAAAGCCTCCTTGGCCCAACTCTCAATACCCGAAACATTACTGCTACTATTATTTACTGAAATGCTATCAAAATTCATGCTTGACAAAGGTTTAAACTCTGAAACTCGCCTCTCGGGGTTCGAATACCACGTTTGGTTTCGAGGTTCCAGAGGGATTTTTTCTGGGCGGATCAGTTCTTTTTTTCCTTTGAATTCTTCTTCAGTTCTTTGAACCGAAAAGGATCGAGACGATTCTTGGGTTACTGCAGTGAACCCAGAATCGAAAACGAAGGGAAGTTCCAGCGTCATCATAACTAGGTACAGAAATCCTACGACGACAAGAGTTTGGATTGATCTCTGTCCACTTGGTGATTGAAACAAGTCCAATTTGCCTCTCTTCATATCTAACTAGTTGCCCGGAAGAGATCAGATTTTTTAAAATGGGTAAGAATCAATACCTCCGGTGACGAACTTTTTGGAGGGAGAAGTGTCGGATTTGAATTGTGAAAAATTTGGCGCGAATTGAATCACTGCTAGTAACTGGAAAAATATAACTACATCCGTCAAATGTATTGAGTGAATTTAGGCCTTCAAAACCCAACTTCTCAATAGGAAGGTAGGAGAGAGGAGAAAGAGAAAAGCCATCAACACATTCTCAGGGCATTTGAGGGTTATATTCACATACAGATACAGAGAGAGAATCTGTGTTGAGAGAAAGAGAGGTTTTCTTTTTTTTTGGCAAAAAAATAATATAAAAAATGTAGTAGTTCTTTATTTTGCCCTCTTATTTGTTTTTTGGTTTATATTAATCTTGTAATTTTTTATTTTTTTGCTAGAAAGCTTTCAAAACTCGAATATCGAAATTAAAATTTTTTAAAAATATGTTGGCAAGATAAGTAAATTGAACAAGGAAATCGAAATATCTGTCAGTTTTACACTAGTACTATTTATATGCTTCTAATCTATAAGATTTTGTTTTAGAAAAAAAATATGTTACAGGGAGAAAATGAGAGAAAAATTTAAAGAAATTATGTCATTCAAATAAAGCTACTTTGGAATAAATATTTCTTACATTAAATGAAATTTCCAGTTACTAACAGATTTAAAACTCAAAGCTGTTTTCAAATGCATTAATGCATGGTGAATTTGATATCAGTAACTGGCAATTACAATGTTAATGCATTTAGGTTAAAAGGTTCAGCTTATACCTTGTTTGGATCAATTTATTACTAGTATTTACTAGTCCTTCGAATTGTTTAAGCTTTTTCCTGACCTTTTTGTGAAATATAGTTTCCGGAAATGCTAATGTTACCCAACATCATGGTGTGCTTAACCCATAAAATGGGAAAGGGGAGTGCTAGTGTATGCCGGGGATGTATTTTCAACGGTCCAAATTTCATTTCGGCGCTTAGTAGATCTGGGTTGTCCATTGACAGGATAAAATCTGAACCGTTGATTGCCGAGATAAACGGTTCGGGTGCGCATACCAACACCCGGGTTAGCATAGTCAATGTTAGTGCATCTCCAACTCAAAAGAGGGGATGGTGTTGTGCAACACATCTAGGCCGATCGTTTTCATTTTTGTACGCATGACAATGAAAGATTCAGATGCAAATGTTCTGAGGTAAAATCTGGACCGTTCATCCAAGTAACGAACGACCCGAATGTGAACAACAACGTGCTGTGCACGGGTTGCACAGTAGAGATCCCCCTTCCGACTCCAACCCAAGCCTCCATTTTAAAGAACCGAAGTAAAATTTTTTAATCAAAAACTAAGTTTGGAGATTTTTACCATTTACATCAACCCCAATCAAAAATCTCCACTTTTATCTCCAGAATTTTCCTCCAAAAATAACTCCCATGCAAACTTCCCACTCTTTCGTCAAATTTTTTTGTGTTGTGTGTACAATACATTTAAAAAATATGAGCATGGCATAAGTGGTACCAATCGAAAACTGTTTAAGAATAGTTAAAAACTATAAAGGATGCATGTTTTCAATGGTACTAAAAATATTGAATTCATAACATGAAAGTTAACCATATGTTACATAAATGCAACAAAAAGTGCAAGGGATATAGATATATTAGAATTCGACGTCAAAAGTGAAAATAGGTAAAATGGGATTTTAGAAAAGATGAATAGTGAAAAGGTCTCATTTTTGTGTTGGGTCTCCATGTTATAAAGACACAATGAGGCCTCCATCTTGGAGTTCCAAAATGAAACTTGGTTGGAGTCCATTGGATCTAATTCGTATCTCCAAAAGTAGTTTCTTGGGCTGTTCAATTAGGGTTCTGAGTTTCTCTTTGGATTCTACCAGGGTTTGGTTCTCTTTTGGATTCCAGTTGAATACCTCTTTAAGAGTGACACATATGGTCGGCTTTTTGTAAGGTTGTAAATGAACTGAGCCGTTCGTGCACTTTTCGAAGATGAACTCAGCAAAGACTTGTTCAAGTTTGATTTTCTATTACCAAACCAAACATGAACCTTGATTTTAGGCTAATAAATGAGTCAAACTTAATCCCGACAGTATTTAGCACGGTTAGGCTCTCAAAACTTGAGTATGTGTATATATCATGATAATTTCATGTATAAACTTGAAGATGTATAGATTTGAGTAAATTACAAAAAAGCCCCTGAAGTTTCGCCAAATTCTTAAAAAAACACCTGGATTTCGTCCGTTAGCAAAACGACACCTGAACATTATATTCCGTCAACAAAAAAGCCCCTACCGTCACATTCTGTTAATGTTTTTGACACAGCCAGTTAACGATGGTTAACTCCCTCTGTTATCTTTGTTATCTCTCTCAAAACAACACCTGAACATTATATTTCGTCAACAAAAAAGCCCTTACCGTCCCATTTCGTGACATCTCCAACAGAAGGAACCAACAGAGAGAGTTAACCCCTCAAATTGGCGTTAAGTTGGGGTTATGTGGACCCAAACCAACGGAGAGAGCTAACCTTAAAATTTTCAAGTCAATCAGATACATGTAAGTGCTTGATCGAAACGTCAAATTTTTTGTTCAGAATTTAGGATCCTATAATCAGAATGAAACCTTGAACAATTGGATCAGCCATTTTCATTTAGTCGATTGAGTTGAATTTTTCAGGGTTAACTCAAAAAAGTATTTCAAAAATAGTCAACAGTTTGGATCATTCGTGTGGAAGCCCGGAATGGGGCCCACACATAAACCACAGCCACCCAACTTCTCCCCATCTTTGACTAGCACAGGATCTTCTTCTCCCTTGGGCCAACACGTGCAGTCCGTTGGCGATGGATAATGTACCAAAAGGATGAATCTAGTACAAATCGTAGTTTATATGGGTATCAATTAAAAAAAAAATTCAGATGAATTGGTGGTGGTCGTACAGTGCGGCGATGGTGGTGATTCACTAGGGTATCAATAAATATCACGGTGGGAAAAAAATCGGTAGTGGTTCGAATTGTGGATGGTGGTGGTGGTGGTGTTCGGCGGTGGTGGTGATTTTCCTTGTAAGGGGTAACGGGGAAATTGGGAATTTTGAGTTTTTTTTTTTTTTTTGACGTCACGAAATGAGACGGTAGGGGCTTTTTTGTTGACGAAATACAATGTTCAGGTGTCGTTTTGAGAGAGATAACAGAGGGAGTTAACCATCATTAACTGGCTCTGTCAAAAACATTAACAGAATATGACGGTAGGGGCTTTTTTGTTGACGGAATATAATGTTCAGGTGTTGTTTTGCTGACAGACGAAGTCCAGGTGTTTTTTTTTAAGAATTTGGTGAAACTTCAGGGGTTTTTTTTTGTAATTTACGCTATAGATTTTATAACCAACATGTATATGTAATGAATTTCAAAAGGTACACAATTAATTTTTTATAACTTACATGTATAAACTTTTGTAAGTACTTTAAATTTATATATGTAGGAACTTGTTTATGTACATAATAAAAATCTTATTTACAGCTCTAGACCTGCATTAGAGCTCAAATACCTAATATTTTTAGCTCGTTAAGACTCGTAAACAAGCTCGAATTTGAATCAAACCTAGGCAAGCTCAGCTCGAGCTTGAGCTCATCAAATTTTCATTAAGTTTGAGCTCGAGTTCGCTAAAAACTTAATGAACAAATCTAAACATTCAAAGCTTGGCGTGATTTCGCTCATATTCAGGCCTTGCTTGTTGGTTCATAGTGAATCCTTTGTCGGTCTTTGCTCTTTACTCAAAATTTTTTTTTTTTGATAACCAGATGTCTGGACCAGCATGCACACACCTCGACTAAAATTCCGGGGCCCTTGAAATAATGACCGGGCATAACCCCCAGCGGCTCCAAGAGTTTGCTGGCAAGGAGAATCAAACCTGAGACCTTAGGTGGGAATAAACTCCTAGGTCCCAAGTCAAAACCACATTGCCAACCCCTTGGGATTTTCACTATTTACTAAATGGAACCATGTATATCTCTCATGGTCTTGTGTGATTACTTGTTGGTTTGTTTTCCCTTCTCTGTGATTGTCATAACAGTTGCTTATTGGTTGCATTGTTAGTTTACTGTAGTTACTCTTGTCAAACTTGTGATTGTTGGAAACTGGTAAGGAAGTCATTTCCTTTCTCACTCGATCGGTAACCATTTAATCCAACACAACCAATAAATTTAAGTTAATCAACTTAGTTTATATCTGCATTTTAACCAAATAATTCACCCAATTTGAACCCAACTCAAATGCTCTTGGAGCCACACATAATTCTTGTTTCTATTTTGCCCTTAAATAGAGGATATGCTATATATTCATCATGCCTTTCTTGCTTCCACACAAGTTAATCATGTTTATCTAATACGGTACGAAGAACTTTTTCTCTCTCTCGATCAGTTTCCTTTATATTTTTGCGTTTTTGTCCTGTTTTTGATTCGTTGATTTAGTTTTGGATGGATAGGTTGCAATGGTGAGACCTCCTTGTTATGAGAGATTGAATGCTAACATGGCGAATTCGACCGAAGAGGAGGATTTGAAGAAAACAGGTTTGGATGAGGAAGCTTTTTAAATCTTGATTATTTTTCTCATGTTTTAAGATATTTCACAAATTGTTGAATTTCAACACACCATTTTTCTCTATATCTATCTTGATCTACAATGCTTGGACGCATATCCCTGAGCTTTCGTGTATTGGGCATGTCCTTTTCTGAAATTCTTGGAAAATTGTCTGTGGATATAGGGCTGAGGAGAGTTGGGAAGAGTTGTCGGCTCAAATGGTCGAACTGTTCGAGGCATGACAACAACTTCACACCCGAAGAAGAGGATCTCATCGTTAGGCTTCATGCAGCTATTGGTAGCAGGTTTATAATTTTATCGAACTGTTTCAATATTTTTTTGCATCGATCTTTTCATCTCTCTCGTTCTCTCTCAATTTTTTTCCTGGTAATATCGTATTCACTCACGGTACGATCATACCGTAGCTTAGTTTAGAAGTACCTAAAACTGAAGTGATTTTTCATTCCCACCATACTCTCTCTCTCTCTCTCTCTCTCTCTCTCTCTCTCTTTGTGGTCTAGGTGGCCGATAATTGCCCAACAACTACCCGGGAGAACAGACAACGATGTGAAAAACTGCTGGAATACTCATCTGAGAAAGAAGCTGTCTGAAAAGGGAATTGATCATGTTACGCACAGGCCCTTCTCCAAAGTCCTTTCTGATTATGCAAACATTAGTAGCCTCCCGGAGACTGGTTGTACTCGAATCCGCCCTCTCTATCGAGGCTCGAAAAATTCATTCATCTTCAATTCAAAGCAATTTCCAAACTCAGAGGAAGCATCATTCTCAAACTTCAACCCCCATTTGCCTACTTTAACACAACCAGCTCGAGAAAATTCCGCCCTAAGCTTTACTTGGCGCGATTTTCTCGTTGATGACCCGTTTCCACAGGCTGGTGATGAACAACAACAAGAAAATGAGATAACTGGAAATTATATGAAGCAAGAAGAGAAACAGAATCTCGCGATCAGTGACTATGAAGCTCATCATCTTCCGGCAGTTCATTTGTTGAAGCCATGCTGGATCGACAAAACGACATGATCTTGGAATTTCCTGGGCTTTCAGAAGAATCATTCTTCTATTGAAGCGCCAACTTGTTAATTTTCTTCGCGGTAGAACTAAAACTATATCAGGAATTCAAATATATAGCTTGAAATAACGAAAATGGCAACAATTCGGTTAGAATTGATATGTTGAATGAACTTTAGTAAGGTTGACAATGAGAAGTGTATGAATTCCAGTTTGATCAGGCAATTAAATCAAAAGCTCATTTAAGTGATGGTTCAAATCTAAACAGTTTCTTTTCTTTTCTTTTTTTTCCCTCCTGAGCTGCAAAACAAAACAAAACAAAAATTAGCTTCTTAAGCAATTCATTATTTGTTGTCCTTTTTCATGTTTTGATACTAATTTTACTTCTCTGCTGTCTCAGATATAATTATAATCTAATTAAATAAAACATACAATATAACAAAAAGAGCTAAAAACAATAAATCAAGTAGTTTCGATTAAATATAGTTTTATTGAAAACTACTAGGATGAACGCCCTTCTCAGTCATTTTTTTTATGATTTCTCATAGGGACTCTTAAAAACATGTTTTAAACACATTAGATGGTTCGGATTATCAAAATTTGATTGGAAAATGTGAGATCCTGACGGGAGCGGATTTTAAGGGTAGTGGACTAGACCATTGGTGAATACATATACTTTCTGCGGTGCGGGATTTTTTGTTCGGGATCTAATTTTGACGATCCGAACTGTTAGATATGTTTAAAACGTGTTTTTAAGGTCTAATAAAACGTGTTTTTAAGGTCTAACGCGTGGATTAGTAAAACAAAATACCTGGAAAGGCTTGATGCGAGCCATTTTCGATAAAATGTGTATATGTACATTTTATCAAAAACTGCTCAGATCAAGCCCTTCTAGATATTTTTTTTTTTTACGAATTCTCGTGTTGAACCTTAAAAATGCATTTTAAACATATCTAACGGTTCGGATCGTCAAAATTTGATCTCAAACGAAAAATCCCACACCGTAGCTTATATAAGGGAGCCCTTACTAGATATGCCTCATATATATATATATATATATATATATATATATATATATATATATATATATATATATATATATATATATATATATATATACTGTATATAGTTAAGGATCTCTAACTTTGTCAAAATACGGACCTCATAGTTTTCGGTCATATTTTGATGATCCAAACCGCTGAATGTGTTTAAAACATGTTTTTAACGGTACCCCTGAGGAATCATAAAAAAAAATGACCAGGAAGAGCTTGATCCGAGCAGTTTTTCA
This sequence comes from Vaccinium darrowii, assembly GCA_020921065.1. Classification (NCBI taxonomy): domain Eukaryota; kingdom Viridiplantae; phylum Streptophyta; class Magnoliopsida; order Ericales; family Ericaceae; genus Vaccinium; species Vaccinium darrowii. The sequence goes on from CM037159.1 coordinate 30,785,379, forward strand.
TAAAACTTTACATATACACATTTATAAGAAAAAAACCTGTTCGGATCAAGCCCTTCCGTTCTTTTATTTTCTGCCGATTCCTCTTGAGTACCCTTGAAAATATTTTTAAACACATTCAGCGATTTGGATCATCAAAATATTGCTGTGAAAGGAGAGGTCTGTATTTTAGCAAAGTCCGGGATCCGTGATTAGATTCTTATTGCGAATATATATGTTTGTGGGAAGCGAACACACACAGAGAGAGAGAGAGAGAGAGAGAGAGAGAGAGAGAATATGGCTGGGAAATAATAGGAAAAACTGAAAAACACAGTACTCGTGGCACCGTTTAATTCCATACAAAAGGGCAATTTTGTCAAATTTTTTTACCCTAAACTCTTTAAAGAATGCATTAATGTCTTCCCACACCCTACAGAAACTTAAGCTGGGCTAAATGCCTTTTTGGGCCCTTTTTTGGACCTTAGCCCAATTGTCCCGGTTTCTTTTTTTTTTTTTCAATCCAGAACCAATCTCACCAACTGTATGTGACCTTGGTCCCATGGCTGCATATAATATTTACTTTGGTGTTTGGTTTTTCATTTCTATTCGGGTTTAGTAATATGTTCAATTAGTCAAATTTGATGTGCCAACCATGTTGGATATTCATCATTCACTTACATATTTTTCTTATAAATTTGTATTAAGTTGTAATACTTTTGTGTTTTAGTTACAAAAAAAAAAAACTTATCTACAAAAAAAAAAATGGAACAAGGATATATATTTTAATTTTTTTTTTCTCTTCTGCTTTCACGTCCTCAATAGATATTGAACTTTCATCTTTGTTATTATACCACTAGTTCACAGTATCAATGTACTAGTTTTTATCCTCCCATGGATCAAAAGTGCATAAAGCTAGTTTTAAAAAGTACTTATGTTTTTAAGATTTTTTCCCAAAAAGTTAAAATGTTTGATAAGAAATAATGACACTAAAAGAACAAGGGTAGACATTAATTAGTCTCCAATAAAAAAAAATACTAAATAAATACAGAGACTTATCTACGGTCGGCAATATATGATTATTACTTTCTAAAAACTAATATTTGCATCATAATTTAAAAACAAAGAGGATAAAAAATAAATAAATAAAAGGGGGCTGGTACATTCCGATAACAACATGGATTTAATGGCAGGTGAAATAGATCCGGATTTGCCAACATTAATTGAAGTGACATGCATCAAACTGTTAGAACATGTGTGAAGGTTAAGTTCCACATTGGAAAAATAGAAAAAGGGTTGGACCTTAATATACAATTGGATGAATCACCACTTACAAGGCTTAGCCTTTTAAGTGGATATGGGTCATTTAATATATATTGGGCCCAACGAATGTGGTGGACTCCGTGGATACTTCCCAGAAGTTTGGGTCTTGTGCATGCCGGCGGAGCGGAAGCGATGGCGGAATCGATGCATCTTACTAAATTCTCAACAAGTGGTATCAGAGCCAATGGCTGACGATCTATGGGCAGACTCTCGGCGCGCCATGGATAGGCTTGCATGATGAACTCCAAGTGATGGAAGCCATAGATAGGCTTGCATGGTGAGCTCCAAGTGATGGAAACAGAAAAATCCAACAGTGCAAGTAATGCGGTTTGCCCGTTGCAAGGTGATGAAAGCGAATGGAACATGTGTTGCACGTTGACTCGTCAGGGAGCATGGTGCTAGTGAATGGGCACATTGGCTCTCAATGGAGAATTTGATGGATGGATCTGAATCGTTGGAGTTGGTGCAGCATAAGCCTAGTTTGGAAGATTGGGTTGATAGTAGTAGATCAGAATCAAGGGGGCTTGGATGCAAAGAAAAGGGCAAAGCTCAGTGAACGGTTCACACATGAGGGGGAGATTTCTAAGAACATGTGTGAAAGTTAAGTCCCACATTGGAAAAATAGAAAAAGGGTTGGACCTTAATATACAATTGGATGACTCACCACTTACAAGGATATGGGTCATTAAATATATATTGGGCCCAACGAATGTGGTGGACTCCGTGGATACTCCCCAGAAGTTTGGGCCTTGTGCACGCCGGCACAGCGGAAGCGATGGCAAGATCGAAACATCTTACTAAACTCCCAACACAAACTAAAATATATATATACACCATAGCTATCTTATAAATATACCAACCTCTCATATCATATGAAACAATACCTTGTTTATAGGTGATACTCTTCATCCCAAACAAATCTATACATATATATATATATATATAGAGAGAGAGAGAGAGAAAGAGAGACAGAGACAGAGAGACAGAGAGAGTCCATTCCACCACTGTTGTCGCTCCAGTGTCTTTTCCTCTAGAGCCTTTTCCAAAAAGACGTCTAATTATGTCTTTCAGCGAGAACCCTCAGCCGAAACTCGTAGCCACTGCAACGACCATTAATCCCATAAATAAAAAACATGAAGAAGACTACCAAACTTTTGGCTACATCAACAATACCCCCAGCCACCTCAATGGGTTCCAATTTTTGCTTTCTGTTCTCTTTTTTTGTTTTCATTTTATTTTATTGTCATTTGGTTAAGTTTTCTTTTACTAGTTGTTGGGAAGGTCAGCGTTTGGAGGATTGCTGAATAAAGTCCAACCACATGGTGACAGGTGTCACTCAGGGCAGCACGACACGTGGCAAGGCCATGCAGGTTAGCACTGCGGGAGCGCCACGAGTGTGCCCTCTCCTTAGTAAAGGAACCTAGCACGCACCCCTCTAAGGCATAATTAGGGCACATGCATATAGCCATGGGCCATCCAAGCATGAAGAAAAGCCCATGAGCATAATGATTAGAGCGGCCTTAGAGATATGGGCGAGAACGCATGAAGCTATCATTCATATTTAGCCCAAACAAATGCTTGTTCCAATCTAAGGCAGGAGTCGAGGGGCCCTTGGCTGCGGTATAGACATGACTGAACAGGATATAACCTTACCCATATGGGAATAGAAGGGGATCTAGTAGCTTGGTGGCTACAAAAGAATAGAGCTTCTCCGCGCAAGGGTGGAGTAGCGTACCCGAGTAGCCGCAAAGGTCGCCCTCGCAATGGGTGACGTTACCTGCGCTGTCAGGGTGTACAGAAAGGACACGTGTCCTCACATTATAGGGAGACACATGGTGCATGAGTATGGGCCCAAGGCGTCAACAAATATATATGAGACATTCCTTTCACAATTCTCATAGGAGATTTGATAGACAGGGTATGTCATTCTAGAGAGAGAAAGTAAACAGTCACTAATTTTGGGAGGAGAACATTCTCTTTAGTGACATCACCTTATTCTCTCTAGATCACTTGGGTACCTCTCATAGATTAGCCTAAGAGCTCCACTGCCTTATTCTTTTTTTGTTGACACATACTCTCTTTTTCACCCTTCTCCTAGAACACTTTATTCCCTCATTACTACCATTAATTATTTCTACCTCTCCGGCTCATCTTTCTCAACATTGAACCTCACCTACACTGATAAAAAAAAATTTACTACTTAGTGTTGGAGTATGATGTCTGCATTGTTGTTTTTTTTATTTTGGGATAGCGAAGAACCCTTTTTCCTAAGCAAGAGCCCATTTTAATTAATTGGCTTTTTGCCAACCTCTTTCTCTCTGCATATTGGTTTGGTACCGTGTGATTGTTCGAGACTTACGTGACAACTCGTTGGGATGTTTGCCTTCAACTGTGAATTGTGATGTTGTTCCGCGTTTGATTTCCTCTTTAGTTAGTGTATCCGAAGCATTTCGATATTAATAAAATTCTTCTTCGCTGTTATAAATTTAAAAAAAAATCTAAAAAAAAAAAAACCATAATCAAGAACCCATGACTTCTCATAGCTATTTGTTTTGCATTTTTATTTCCTTTCTACTTACTTGACAAATTTTTTTGTCTCTTTTTCATGTACGCAAAAAAAAAGCTGGTTTGAGACCCAATGCTTGCCACCTGGTTACAGGCTCCTCCCATGTCTATCACTTACAGAAGAAGGTTAACAATGAGGTATTGTCGCATAACAGAATCATGGATGTGATACTTTACCAGGACAATCCGGCTTACCTTACGGGTTCCTCTCTCTCTCTCTCTCTCTCTCTCTCTCTCTCTCTCTCTCTCTCTCTCTCTCTCTCTCTCTCTCCCTCCTTATTTTTTTGGCCAAATTTAGGGCATATATATGCAGTAGCTTTGTGTAGGTTCTTGTTTTCTTGGGCTTATTGAAGGGTTTCCAATGCCGATATATCTTGGATATCCTGTTCTAGGGATTCGGAAAGCATGATAGCAATCTTTTCTTAAGGAGTGATTATTTAGTGGTCATGAGATACCGTCACATTATGCATCTACCTAGGGATGGCAATTTTCCCAAACCCGATGGATACCCGCCCCACCTCCGGCTATTTGGAGGAGGATATTATTAGATTTTTCATCCAATAGGAGCGGGTATGGTAGAACTTAAAGAATCTCCGATTAAAAATGGAGCGGGTATGATTTTGTGATACCCGTACCCGCCCCCGTTTCAAATTGTATACATATTTTTATGAATATTGTATGTATATATGCGGGCATATAGTAGTATATAAATGTATATGTATGTGTGTATATATATAAGTATGCATATTGGTATAATTTATGTATATTGTTCCGAATTAAAACCATAAGTATTTAGTTTTTAAAATTGTATATAATCTTGGTAGACTATTATTGCTTCGCAACTTTTTATTCTATTTTGTTTTAAATGGTTGTTTTTGTTAGTATAGGACACATAAATTAGATCTTATCCTCTCTTCTTCTTTTTTCTTCAACTAGTTTGGGTATGGATTTACCCGAATATACCCGATCCCCAATGGGAGGCGGGTATGGTGGATTGTCCACTATCCCTTTTGGGTATGGAGCTGGGGATGGGGAAGAACTTCACAATTGGGGATCGGGAGCAGAATAGGGTCCCCCAATCCATACCCTACCAGTTGCCATCCCTACTCTACCCTCTCCACAATCACATATTCATGTAGTCATCAAACACTCAAACTTGGACCCTAAAGGTATAGTTGGACATTATTGACGGTGCCCTAGAGCAACCAATAATTTTTCATGATTCTTGATTTTTTTTTTTCAGATTTCCATACAAGTTTTGCTCTCTATGTACTTGTTTCTTCGGTTCATTTGGATCGTATGCGCTTATTTGAGATCTTTTTGTGGTTACCGTACGTTTATGATTAAGATGTTGTGCCCCAAGGATCCAGCCAAACACCAAACAAAGAACACACGCACACCAAACACAGATATTTTACGTGGTTCCCCAAAATCGGGTACGTCCACGGAGGAATCGAACAATCACACTATTTGGAAAGCTTTACAAGGGTACTCTCTCAGCTCCCTACACTCTCTCTCAGTGATTTACATTGTAACCTCACAAGTCTCTCAACTGGAGAACCAAGACTCCCTCTCGGGGAGCTCCTAAACTACCCTCTCTGGTAGCATACAAGACCACACTGTGGTGATACAAATACAAAGCCCAGAGGGCTGCCTAAATAGCCAGGAGGCTGTTGGAAGACACCTCATGGATGAGGTCAAGGTCCATGAGCACAATGGACACCCAAGTGTCTCCCACTCCCAATAAACTAAGGGCAAGTGGATGGGAGCCACCACCAATTATTCCAACAATCTCCACCTTGGCGACCATCCACGAACCAATTCATGAACGACCGCCGTCACAAGTCCGTACAACCACGGACAAACAAATACCGATAAAATGAGTCGCCGATGCAGACGGACAAACTTCCAGAAACAAATCCAAACCGCTGCAAAACAAAACAGGTTCCAATAGCATACAAAACAGACGCCACTGTTGACAAATACGAGATCAAACACCAAGTCCGGTCCATTCCGAACACAAACGGCTTCACCATGAAAACGAACGGACTCCACCTATCGCCAAAGTTCCGTAGATGTGATCAGTATCCACAAGAACAACCTGCGCTTTGATCAGAAAACGCCAAGAAATTGATAGGCAAATCCAACAATACCACTCCACCGAATGGCGGACAAATGATGAACACCAACAGACAAAACAGGATCTCCGTCGTCAATAAACCGCGAACAAACGGTTTTTAACCAAGCTATCGAACGAACAATCCATGGCTTAGCAACCACGGTCACAAAACTAGCGACAACAAGCCGACAATGCCAAACACTCCAGGAGGTCAAACCAAATGCCTTGCTCACACCAAGACTCCAAAAAAAAACAAATCCTCCAACGAGCTTCACAAAGGCAACAAACAGGTTCCAACTTCCAAAACGCCGCTAACAGAAGGATACACCATCCTTACATACAAGAGAGTCGATCAACAGAGCATCCCGAACAAGTCTTCCATGCCCAAAAACCGCCTAAAAACGCGTCTTCGGCACAAAAAACGAGATGGACAGCAACTTCGGGATCGAATCTCAGAAAACGGAGCGCACGGTTGGATCCGGAACGTCGAGATAGTCAAAATCGACTATTCACTTGCGAAAAACGGAGTTCGAACGGCTCCGAAATCGCCAAAACAAAACTGGAATAATCCAAGGAATATTCTGCTAATGACTGGGCGCTGATGTCACAGCTGACATCATCGTCTTCTTCCCCAAAAAATCCAGACGACTTCAGAATCTGGAAACCCAGATTTGACCCAACAAGCTGGATTTTGACCGGCTTTATCCTTTCATCCAAGCGTCCGATTAGGGCCCATAATATGTTTTCGGAATCGGCACGACGAGATAAACAAGATGAACGGATCAGATCGTCTTTCCGAGCAATTTTGAAAAAACGCAATTTCGGACAGAGACCGAAAAAACCAGTGCTGTGCTCTGTGTTTTGGCCACCCGGAAGCTCTGATACCACTTGTTGTGCCCCAAGGATCCAGCCAAACACCAAACAAAGAACACACGCACACCAAACACAGATATTTTACGTGGTCCCCAAAATCGGGTACGTCCACGGAGGAATCGAACAATCACACTATTTGGAAAGCTTTACAAGGGTACTCTCTCAGCTCCCTACACTCTCTCTTAGTGATTTACATTGTAACCTCACAAGTCTCTCAACTGGAGAACCAAGACTCCCTCTCGGGGAGCTCCTAAACTACCCTCTCTGGTAGCATACAAGACCACACTGTGGTGATACAAATACAAAGCCCAGAGGGCTGCCTAAATAGCCAGGAGGCTGTTGGAAGACACCTCATGGATGAGGTCAAGGTCCATGAGCACAATGGACACCCAAGTGTCTCCCACTCCCAATAAACTAAGGGCAAGTGGATGGGAGCCACCACCAATTATTCCAACATAAGATGCAGATATTGGATTTTTTTGGATTAGGTTAAGAAAATATTCATGTTCATCAATCGTTAAATGCTTCTAACTTTGTTTCTTGCTCCACTAAATGCTTTTTTTTAAAATTTTTTTGTTTGCTAAATTGCATGTTCTATTTCTCTTATTTGCAATTGCTTGATGCTTAAGACGAGTTGTTTTAAACTTTTCTCATGGTTCATCGACGTAGGTTTAAGTCATTAATTAAATTATTTGGTTGCTCTACTTGTGTTTGAAAATAGCACGTAAAGATTACTAACTGTACAACGGTGTAAATAGGGGAGCTTAAACGTTCACATTTAAGTTCCTATCAATTACTGATTAGAGTTTCAAAAGCGTATTGGGAAAGCCATTTTTCGAACCAACTTTCAAATAAAAAGTTGAAGAAATAAATAATCGCCATGAATCCATGATATATTGGATTAAATGGAGAATAATTGATATAGTATAATTTAGCATGAGCCATCAGCCATGCAAGGCTAAAAAAGCTCAAATCATTTTGCATTGTTGATCGAGTTAAGATCTAAATGTAACTTTTGCTATGGTTTCTTTTTTCAAGTTTGCTACATACACTAACACTTGTACCAACAATTGGACAAACTCTCTCACCTGGGATACATGGGACATACCACTTATTGTCACACCCCACTCTGGCAGGATATAACCTGCACAGAGTGACTGGACACCTGTCACCACCTGTACGCCTTTTAGGCTACTCACAAAAGCTATTATACAAAGCTCAACTGCAACTCGTAACGAATGCAAACAAAAGATATTGTAACACCAAACTCAACTGCCATAACCAAAACAAGTGTTCACACCTCCTCAACAACTGTACAGTCAAAATCATTTGACAAGTACTCAACCACATTAACTCCACAAAATACTGATTATCCACATCACCCACTGACTGACAAAATCACAGAACACAACCTCTAGGAACACCTGTCTAGCACTCTGGCACTGTAGTGGACCGACGTCTAGCTCAACTGGAAATCTGCAACCAAAAAGGTTACAGGAGAATGTACCTTAGCAACATAATAAATGGAAATGATAAGTGTTTAGATGGATCGAAATATAAACAACACACCAACACATTTGCTTAAACAATTTAGATGGATCACAAATGTTTAAAGCATCACACCCACGCTTTTATCTCAAAACACAGCCCTCCATATTTATTTTAAAAATGCAGCCCACCGGCTCATCTCAAAACATGGCCCACCGGCCCATCTCAAAAACACAGCCTATCGGCTCATCTCAAAAACACGGCCTATCAGCTCTTCTAAAAAACACGGCCCACCGGCCCATTTCATCAACTCACCTCTGTAAGTTTTGCAAAATATTTCACATTTTCTTTCACAATATAAAATAATATCCTATCATTTTACCCAATGTGCCAACGAGTCGCCAACCTCACGACCGGGAGTTATGACGGTACCGTTACCTCGCTCACAGGCTCACATATAGTGGCGGTGACGAGGGCCATTCTTTATCACCAATGGTAGGTGCAGCCCACACAGAAAGCAAGAACCAAGCTTGCACTGCTCACATTTGGCACAGCCCACGAATGCAAGTTGCCAACCTTGCAAACTAAAATATTGGCACAGCCCACGCTACAAGATGCCAACCTTGTAACTTTTTGGCTAAAATGCTGGCACACAGCCAGATGGCACAGCCCACGAATGCAAGTGAAATGCATGAAAATGTATCCTACGGCTCAACAGTGCTGCGCTCTATGAATTTTCAGAATTAATCTACTTATCCGATTCCCACGAAATTTTCACCACAAACTTCAGACTCATACTTCATCATCATATCCAAAATTCAGAATTTTCTGAGCTCCGTAACTATTTTTAAACAACCTCCAAACAGACCCATAACTTGCTGCAAATTCCCCAAATCAGATTTTTCTCCAACTTCAAATTAAAAACTGCTATTCTCTGGAAGAAATTAAGGCACAACCCATACATCATTTCGAAAGTATACGAGTCTAGTTTCATAATCAAAAGACGGTGTGCCAATCGGATACCCGAGCTAAAAGTTATAACCGTTTTCCCAAGATATGTCAGTGCTGTCTGCCCAAACACGAACCCGACAGCAGCTCGGTAGAACATTTTTCATATTTTCTGTGTTTCTCATAAAATCACGAAAATTTAACACAAGGTCTATAACTCATATGGGTACCTCCAGTTAAATTCCCAGAAAATCCTGAATTCGGGAACCATGTCTTAAAATTCGCCAAAAACCATGGCAGATTGTATTTCATAAAACTGTCAGTGAACACCCTTACGTTTCTTCCACGAATTTTTGTAAAAATAAACCCCAATTCACTCTTATGAGATGCAACACACTTGATTAACTTATAAAACAACAACATAACTCAATATTTCCGGAAATTAATTTCCAATTCGTACCTCAATTTGGGTTTTCCCCAATTTTTCGGTCTCTCCTTCCTCTTCTTCCTTCTTCCTTCTTCTTCTTCTTCTTCTACTTTCCTCCTCTTTCTCTCCCTCTCTCTCTTCTCTGATTGTGCCCAGCACAAAAGAAAAGGAAAAGAAGAAAAAAAACAAAAGGAATGAAGAAAAGAGAGAAGAGAGCAACGACTTTGGGGGTGGGGTGGGACCCACTCCCAAATTAAGAAAATTTTCACTTCCAGCAGGCGGCTGGAACTCCGCGACCGCGAAAACAAGCCCTGTTCCGACCGTGCAGTCCAGCTACTACCTCAGAAAAATTCTAAAAAAATTTACCTTGGCTCCAATAAATTACCTTGAGACTAACCGCGGTCTCGGTTTATCCAGTAACATTCTCATAAGTACTCCAAAATGTGTATCAAATATTTTTGAAATAATCCGGGGTGTTACAATTATACTCGGGTCTCATGTAAGAAAGTTTGTGCAATTGTTGGTGTCTTCTATCATTTCTCTTCTTTTTTCCATTTTTTTGTTTTTCTTAATTAATTCAACTTGCATTATTTCAATTAAATGCAGATCAGTACCCACCATTAGGAGATAAAAAATGGTACTTCTTCTCGCCAAGGGATCAAAAATATCCCAATGGAGACCGACCAAGCCGACGAGTAGATGATGGATAGTGGAAGGCCACCGGATCAAATTAAGAAGCCTGTCAACCACAAAGATCAAGAAGTTGGGTTTAGGAAGGCATTGGTTTTCTATGAAGGAAAGCCAGGAAAAGGTGATAAGACCAATTGGATCGTGCATGAGTTTAAACTCAAGAGGCCTCCAAGAATTGAACAGGGCAAACATGATATGAAGGTATTAACTATTAATTTCCTCCAATATTTACTAACTTTTGATTTTCGTCGCAATTATAACTTCTGTTTCATTTTTTGATAAACCGCAGATGTTTTATAAAGCTAAAATAAGTAGTTCTGAGGTATTCAACCCTTATAGCATTGTCATAAAATTGTTGCAGAAAAAAGCTGGTGAACTAAAATTAAAGGCATTCTTGGCTAGAATTTCTGCACTATTGTTTGCTTCACGCTGCACAACCAGACTTTCACAATTTTTTTCTTTTGGGAAGATAATTCTCTTATGAAAGAACCACACCAAAAAACAAGGCCAGGGAATATCCTTTTTTTTTTTATCGGCAACAAAATTTTGTTAAAACTCGAAAAAGGGTACATCGAGTGTAAAAGCCGCCACCAAACACGTGTAAGGTATAGGCAAAAAAAATTACATCAAAGTGCTGAAATAAGATCAAAAGAGATGAAAAGGAGGAAAGGATAATTGGTACAATGAAAGGTATTTTTTCATAAAAAGCTGGAGGCAGCTGGGGTTGTAAATAGTATAGTTCGCGATGTGAGGGTTAATTTGTCTCTTGTCTTGTAACAAGATCCTTGGGTCTAATGTGGCTGTGCAGGGAGTGGAATTTATATAAAAGGTAGCTGTTTAGTCTATTTGTCTGCCAAAACAAACAAACAATAGGCTATGAATCCCTTAATAGATACTCCCTCCGTCCCTTTTTAAGTGCGTACCTTGGGAATACGTGCAATTTCAAGCCCCTAAAAAACATATTTCCCTATATAATTTTTTAATTTCCTTTATACCAAATTAAAGTGCTCATTGAGTACTTTAATTTGGTGCAAAAAAATTTTAAAAATATTATACGAAAGTACATTTTTTAATGTCCATAAAAATACACGTTTCCCAAAGTACTCACTTAAAAAGGGACGGAGGGAGTACAATAAAACAAGGGTAGTGTTGAGTTTTGGCACAATCAAAAATAGTTTTGGCATTAGCACTACCCTAACAGAATCAGACTAAACAGCTACATTCTATATAAATTCCACTCCCTGTTTAGCTCCCTATTAGCACAACATAACAATCAGACTAAACAACTACCTTCTATATAAATTCCACTCCCTACATGGCACCCTATTAGCATCAGATCGATCTAATAAGGGATGCATAGTCTATTGTTTGTTTGTTAGGGCAGACAACCAGACTAAACAGCGTTTCTATATAAATTCCACTCCTCACACAGCACCCTATCAGCATCAGACACAGGGATCTTGTTCGAAGACAAGAGACAAACCCTAACGTCACAAGCAATACTATTTGCAACACCAATTGCCTCCAGCTTTTTATGGGGAAAAGAGGGAAAGAGAGAGAAAAGAAAAGAAAAACTCGATGATTAATTCCTCTCTCTCTCTCTCTCTCTCTCGATATGGTAGAGAGAAGAAGAAAACAACAGTCCCACCACAGAACTAGCAACAGATTTCCAGCTGCACATTCTAAGCATCCGCGGCTTAAGCTATAAGAACTTCTTTGGAGACCCTTAGAACCTATTCTTCTATTCTATATGTAAGGATGGGCATGAGGACGAATCGGGGCCGGAGAGTACCATCTCCACCCTCAATCCCCAAACCCCTTCTCCATATCCATCCCATATCCGATCTCCAACGAGACTTTATTTTCATCCTCCATCCCCACTCCAAATGGGGAACGGGGATCCCCACGGGGATTCGGGGATCCAATTATTTTTTTAAAAAAAGAAATAGATTACTAGAGATCTAGAATATCAGTTACAAATTAAATGCTAAAATCACGTTACAAGAAGAGGTGTCGAACGGGCCGGGCCGGCACGGGCACGGTACGTTTATCGTTGGCACGACACGACACGACATGGTATTCATGTGTAAGCGTAAGTGTTTGTCAGCTTCAATTCAAGTTGTATCAAGTATCAACTGGATTTCTAATTTGAAAACTAAAGGAACCACAAGCAAGATAACATAAAAGAGTATTTAAGTAGTGTGATCTTCAACTTCATATGAAGCACTAAGATAAAGTAAAGTACAAAACCATCCATCTTTTGCATATTATGGTATCTATCAGTCAAAGAAAAATTAAGTGGATCGTGTATCGGTAGGCATTTAATTGGATGAAAAGTATCATTAAAAAAACACAAATTGGGTTCCGATCGACAAGCTTTCTAAACTCGATCGAGAATAAACTTTACACAATTGATTTCATCAATAGGAACAACAGGCTTTCTAAATATTGTTTTTATTTTGCTTTTTTTTTGTGTTCATTTTAAGGAAAGCATATGATTGATGGTTGAATAGATGTAAACCTAGTTGGGATGTATTCAAATTATAGTGATGCATTTCTTATTTAATCACATTTATTGTATTACAAAGTTCAATTATCAATAAAATATTTGGAGAAAATTTAGCATGACCCCATGTGTTTGGAGAAAATTTACTGGGACCCAAAAGTTTTATAACTCAATAACTCATGAATAGACCCCTATATTCGGGGATTCGGGGACGGGGCGGATCGGGGAACGGATTCGGAGCGGATTCGGGGCAAGGACATGCCTTTCTCCACCCCCTACCTGATCCCCAAACATTTTCAAAAAAAATCCACATATCCTATCCAATCTCCATATTACCGATCCGTTTGAATCGGGAATCGGATCGGATTCGAATGGGTCGGAGGAAATGACCAACCCTGTCTATATGAGCCCAAATAGGAAAAGAATAACTGCAATCCAAAGGGATGGTCAGGACTTTTCTGTCAGAACTTTCACAAATGTTATTTTAATTTTCCATGTACTAAGACTTTTTTTTCTTGCAGTTGGATGATTGGGTTTTGTGCCGTATTTACAAGAAAGAAGCATGAAAAAAAGGGAATGAGAATGAAGTTCAATGCTGATGCAGCGAAGCCTTCTTTTACACATTAATTTGTAGAAAAAAATTACAAACACGTTTGAGATAGAGGTTTTCCCTTTTTGAACAAACAATTTTGAGAATAATCTCGGTTTTCTTTATTCATAAATAACCACTTGTAGCCCTAAGGCTTACATTCTTATACTCCCTCTGTTTCAATTTTTTTGCTCCTTTGGGGGAGTCCAACTTATTAAGAGGTGTGAAAATCTTGTATTGTCTTTTCTGTTTTGCTCTTAAGTCCAGTCGATATTAATGAGGCCAATTTTTTGGAGATAAGGACTTTATATGAAACTCAAAACATATGCAATATGGATCTTATTTGATATATATATCAATTAGTTTTATTATACAAAGTTTTCAAAATCATAAAAACCGTTATAAAATAAAAGATAATTGACAAACCAATTGAGATGGAAAAATTACTTTTTAAGGGTAAAAATGGAAAGTGAACCTGTTTTAATGGATGTTTTTAGAAATGGGACATATATTTTGAAACATCCCAAAATGAAAAGAGAGACCAAGAATTTGGAACAGAAGGATTATATCAGCTGTGTTTGGTTAGATAAATTAGTTTAGTTTTGATATTGTCATAAGGTGTAATGAGTGGAGAGAGATAGAAAGAGAAATGAGGGAAATGATAATGTTATCAAAACTAAAACTAAACTGGAAAATGAACAGGGCCATAATAGTTATTTTTCTACATCTAACTAGTGTTACCGTTACCATAAATAAATAAAAGGAAATAAAATCAACCCTAATTCTTCTTGACCAAGTAACCTACAAAATAGGAAACCAAAATCAAAATAAACTAGGCAACTAAAGACATCTAGCAAATCCCGATTAAAATAAAACATTAATTCCGACTAAAATACTAATTTTTTTTTGGAAAGGAATAAAATACCATTTCTTTTGGTAGGAATATATTACCATTTCTGTTGTTCAGCAAAAGCATACTGGTTTGGGATAAAAGGCCCCCCAAGTAAAAAGTTATTTACAAAAAATAATAATGATTGTATACAACGTGGCTGGGGGAAAAGCAAAATATAGCTACCAAAAATAAATACTAGTAATCAAAAGAGGAGAGACAATTGAAAGTGGAGAAAACTCTAACACATATGACAAAGTGACATACTAAATTTCATTAACTCATCTTCGCGTCTCCATATGAAATACCCCGTCACTCACGGTAACGCCCAATGTAGACCACTAGTTCAATATCTAAATTATAAATCTATAATCCATATCATATGGCCTGAAATCCTTAAGTTCAAGTCAGTAGTAGTAGCTTACATGGTTCATTATATATTCAGGATCACCCATGTAGACTTCCGATGGGGGTGTTACAATCTTCCCAACTTTATACCCGCGTCTTCGCGAGGATGAGTATCAGAGTCACAGGGTAATCTTTTTCCTTGTGGCTAGGATCACCTACATGAAGGCATAAATACCACGTATAACGCCTCATATAGACCATTGGCCCGGTGGTTTGATTATAAGTTCACAAGCCACATCACATGGCCCAAAATGCTTAAGCCCAATATACTAATAGTAGCTTTACATGGTTCCTTATATATCCAGGATCAACCATGTAGACTTCCAATGTAGGACGGGGTGTTACAATATGAGAGAATCTTTTTTTATGTCATAGAAAAAGAAAAAGATCAGTGCTACGTAAACACCCACCGACCACAGATTCAACCACATATGACTTTGCAGCCGTCTGATGTATGTGAGATCCACAACATTAGACAGCTGTGAAATCATTTGAAGTTGGATCTGTGGTCAGTGGGTGCGTTGGTAATACTCCGAACGAAAAAAAAAAAAAAAAAAACCATGCTACGTACACACCCATTGACTACAGATTCGACCACATATGCCTTCGCAGCCATCCGATGCATGTGAGACCT
The DNA here is from genome assembly GCA_020921065.1 of Vaccinium darrowii. NCBI lineage: Eukaryota > Viridiplantae > Streptophyta > Magnoliopsida > Ericales > Ericaceae > Vaccinium > Vaccinium darrowii. The sequence continues at coordinate 30,800,811 of CM037159.1, forward strand.
ACAACATCGGACAACTTGGAATCTGTGTAATTAATCGCAATTCTTAATTTCTTATAACTCAATGATTTTGTATCAATTTCTGTGCGCTTTGACTAATTTTTTAGAGATCAATTTCATTCCACTAACATATCGGAGCCGATTAATTCTAGACAAATCACAAGCCGATAAAGTCTTCAGCCAAAATCACAGAAGCCTCAAATCAAACTTTTTTACATTTCATCGTCTAGCTACCAAATGTTTCATCATCTAAGTACATCATGTCAATCATACATCCCTTGATGACATTGTCTTGATTTAACAGTGAAATTTTGCATGATTAATTGGCTTTTTAAGCATGTGCTTGTAGCAGGGGTTGGCCAATTATTTATGATGGTGACGGTTAAACTTTTAAGGGAATTGATTTTCGTATTTACCAATTAATTTTCACGAATATGCATTTATTTTTCTGTCTTTTTAGCAGAAAAATTACGTAAAAGCACGTCTTTTATACTGCCTGATCTAGTCTTTTTAAGGAGCTTAATTTTATAAACATTTTTCACTAAAAGAAAGAAAAAAAAAAGTGATAAACTTATATCAGAAAAGTAATAAAATGTCCAAGTTTATTGTTTTTAGACACGTTTTGAATACCCTTTGTTCTTTTAGCTACGCTTGTTCATTGTTTGCTCTGATCCAAAATACCGAATTTGGGACCAAATTTTTAAGTACTTTCCCAAGTGTCCTCTTTCCGTACTTGTCTCTTGGATTGTAGGGTCACACCACGGTTCCATGGGTCCTAGTCGATGAATCCCGTCCAAGAAAATAAAAGTTCCTTAATAGAACACCGATACATGTATGAAGACTGTATACTATCTGTTTTTAACATCTATTGTACGTAGACCGAAACCATTCATCACGTGTTCGAATTTCTCTTTCCAATAGCACACATCTTTTTTTGGTCAGTTTCTCATCTTTAGAGTTATAATACCCCAAGAATTATGGACGTTAGGTGTTAGGCACACTCACATAGGCATCATGTTTGTGTGAGTCCAATTGCAGTGGAAGCATGAGAGCCACATGATGTAAATACCAAATTGGGTATGGTCCAAAAGAGACTTTCTAGGGATTCTGGTTGCTTAATCAAAACTCATGCATGTTTGTGAGTGGCAAGTTAGGCATTATAGTGGGCTTTCTGACAAACGAACCGCAAAGGTGGTTAGGCTAGGCATATCTTGCTGTGCGCTGAAAACCTTGACAAAAGATGAGAAGTTCATATTTATTCTCTCGGACTTTAGCCTGTGTTTGAATAACCAGAATCTTGAGTAGAAATAGGAATATGAGTATCAAGAATTAAATTCCTAGGAATTTTCTTGGTTAGGAATAGGAATATGATTATTAGGAATTTGATACCTTGAGGAGTTGCATTTCAGTGTTTGGATTAATTTAATGATCTAGAAATAATTACGGAGTACTTTAAAAATTTATAAAAGTCTACATTTCATTTTCTTAATAAATGAATGAGCCACGAATCTGAGATTCTCATGGGGTAAGGGAGGGATCAGATTCTCACATAATCTTGGAACGATTCCTGGTTGAATATGTCATCAGGAATTACATTCATGTAATTCCTCTTTCTGCCAAATGTCGGAATCAGAAAAGCTTGACATCACATTCTTGTTCTTGTTTCTTACAAACGTTGGAATCATGGATAAAAGGCATCACATTCTCATTCCCCCTCAAGATTATTGTTATCTAAACTAAGAGTGCATGTGTGATTAGTCCTTCATGAATTAGCAGAGATGTGCATAAGCTAGCCTGAATGCCGTGAGTAATCGAGATAAAATGCTATGAAAAATTAGCACACTACAAGATTAGCTACACAGATAAAACGTCGGGTGGAATTTATTTTTTTGTTGTATAGTCGGTCAGTCCTTGAGCCTGATATATGTGAGTAAAGAGACTAAAATATATATTGAAATGATTGCTCCTCTTAACACCAGAAATAAGAAAAATAAAACAAAAGGAAGAATTGGACTCTTGGTATGTACATCAAGTTTGAATTTGTGTCCAAATCAAATCAAAGTGAAATTAATCGTAGTTGATTCCACATAAATAATTGGGATTTCAAGGTCAGATTTGAATAAACACAAATGACAAAACTTTTGCTTGGTAAATAACAAAACATTCACGATATAAAATTTTCTTCTTTGATGTGATTCGCTATATAAAATAAACAAATCAGATTAATAACTAATTAGAAATGCAACTAATATTTAAAGATTGCAAAGTGTGTCAAGCATGCAAGAAAATGTAACGCAGTAAAAATGTTTTCAATCTTTTTTATTTTTATAAAAATCAATTTATTTCATATTTTACTATAAATGCATACATTCTTTCACCATTCTAGGTTTTCATAATTGATACCAATAAAACTTTAGAATTAAGGTTGTGTGGTTCACGTTCACTTAGGTGTGTGGATCCAACACCATCAGGTAGATCGAGGACACAAACTTTGAATTTTGGACATTTTGTAGGTTTTCAAAGTTAGGACATAAATTTTTCTTGGAGTTCACATATATTGTGTGATTATGTCTACACTCACTACAATAAAGATAATGTGAATTACAATTTAAAGATCTGAATATGTTTCTCGGTCTCAATTCGAGACTTTAAAGTGTGTCCCCTCGCGCAAGTGGTGGCTAGCTCATGCGGTAGAGCTCTTGGATTTCCTACACTGTATCACGAGATCGAGTCTCATTCCGTCCTTCATCCTTTAATAGATTAGGAATGATGAATGACCAAAAAAAAGTGTGTCCCCTCTTGCAAACATGACTTGTAAAATTTTCTTTTTTTATTTTCATCGATGGATTGATTATATTTTGCCATAAATCTTATATTTAAGATTACAAAATGGTCCAAATATGACATTTGCTAAGTTCACATTTATTTAGGTGTGAAGCTCTAACACAATTAAGTGAATCTAGATGACACAATTTGAGTGGTAATAAGACATTTTTCTTAGTCAAAATCCTATTGGGTATCATGAAATTTCTGCTTTGCTTGTTCATTTGTCAATAAATCGAAACATAAAATTTAATTCTAAGAAATCTTAGTGAAGTGAAATAAATGAAAAGAAAACATACTTTCCTTCTGTGGGTTCATTTAATTTTAAAAAATTATGAAAAAAGTGAACAATCATAGTTTAGCTATGTCAAAATTTGGTTAAACAAACAATATTCTCATAAACTCTTATGTTTTTTGCTGGAAAAATTTTGAGAAGTGAAATGAGTACTTAGAGATGTGAGTTTCACAACTTTTCTGTTTAATGAGCACATGAAAATTAAATTCACTGCAAGAAAATGACAATTTGTAATGAGACGATATCGTCGCTAGTTACCAAATTTTGGTTGCCATATGTATTAGTGAAGAAACTTTTCGTCGCCCAAAGGTCATCGCAAAATGTCACATTGGTGACCAAAAATTTGGTCGCTAAATATCGCCTTAGGCAACAAAATATTTCATCACAAATCACATTGGTAACAAAATATTTCATCTCAAAATATAACATTGTTGACGTAAAACATCGTCTCAAAAGTATGATTTTGGTGACGAAATTACAATCATCGCTAAAAGCGACCAAACCAAATAATGGATTTCAACTTTGCTGCTACCCCTATTCGAACTCAAGACCTCTGGTTCCCAAACTACACCTCCCACCACTAACCCACTTAACATTTCATTGATAGTTTTGCAAATAAAAAATTAGTTAGTCTTGGATTTGGCAACGAAAAAGTAACCATTGGCAACAAAATATAAGTTTCCTCGCAAAAAGCTACCACTTGGCGACAAAATTTGTATTTCCTCACCAAATGTTACCTATTGTCTAAGGAATTAGAGACGAAATATGAATTTCCTTGCCAAAAGCTACCCAATAGCGATGAAACTTGTATTTCGTAAGCAAATGTTACATTTTTTATGAGGAATTGGGGACGAAATCCTTTTTCCTTGCAAAAAGGTCCTATTTGCCTTCTCACCAAAAGGTACCATTTGGTAAGGAAATTTGATTCGTCACTAGGTTTCGGCGCCAAAAGTCTATTTTGTCATACATTCTTGTTCTAATGGAACTTCTTTTCCGAGGACAAGGGGCCCCGTATTGCGCCAATGTATTACAGGGTTGTAGAGCGCTTTGGTGTCTAAACTAAATTTGTTGAAATTATTGGACACCACATGTATACCAAAATTCAAGTTAGTTGGACATTGATATCTCCATGATCAAGATAAAGTTTTCTCACAGTACATTTTTTAAATTATATTGACCATCGTTTTTTGTATAAACGATATTGTCTTCCTAAAGAACTAATGATATCGGAGTAACTCTAATTTTTCTATTTATCTACGTACTCAGCGTACTCTACAAAACAAACAATTCAAATTATGATGACAATTTTAGTTGAGCACACTGAGGCAACTTACACTCCCTAGCGCGCAATGCTACGAGGGGCAAGACGCTTCAGAAAGCTAAACCAAATTTTAAAAAAAAAAGTTTTGAATGAACGTTATTGATGCCAAAAGATCAAAATCATTCATTTTGTAGGTCTTGGCTTGAACATTTTTCATGCATGCCAAAAATTAAGTTGATCGGAGATTGGTAGCAATGTTAAAACGTCAAGAAAAATGGATCACTAAAGTTTTTCATGTTTCAAATTTGAATCAAAGACTAATTGATATCCGATCAATCAAATTTTTTAAATGAATGATTAAGACATCTAGAGCTATAAAATGAATTTCTCATATTGTCAAAATATGATGTAGGGCCTTATAATATATTTGGCGGTAAGTTTAAAAGGTGTGTACGTAGCAAAATACAATAAAAACTCAAAAGCCTCATCTTGTCTTCCAAAAGTTGCAAAGTAGAAAATGGACAAAACTTTTGAGATTCCGACACGCTTTTATTTACGCCTACCGCCAAAACCTTGGCCGTTGGAGACTTCGACGAACGCGACGGCGGCCCAAGTCAAAAAAATGGAAGATGAATTCCTATTGGACGTTTCCTTATACGCATTGAAAGGGACATTTTAAACTATGTCCGTCCCATGGGGGGTATTGTGTATGGTTAATTGAAAGATATATCCATTATTTTGGGTATTGAACATATGATTTTATTGCATGACACCCCATGTTCAATTCCTGGCTCCGTCCCTAGAACAAACCTAGGCGTCTTTCTGCATGAGTTTGTGGATTTTTCATGCAACGCCAGCAAGTGTACTTGTTTATATATTGCGCCAAAAATTCCTTTTTGTTGAAAAATAAAAAATAATTATAAGTGTTATCAGAGTACTATCATGTTGTGCTCCAAGGATGTCCACTATATCGTACATCCACACATATCATGATCAAACAAATACTCCCTCCACCCATTTTTTAGTGTGTTTCTTCATAAATCCAACTTGTTAAAGAAACATCATTTTGACACCATTCACAAGAATCGCATCAATTTTTACTTTCATTTTACACTTTTCACATCAATTTTTACCTCCACTTTTACTCATTAATTCTTTTTCAAAAGGCCAAAATGATAATTGAATAAAATTTTACCCATTAAATTTTCAAAACACATTTATTAAAGGACAACCTAAAATAAAAATGTCGACACTAAAAAAGATACGGTGGGAGTAGTAAAATTCGTCCACACATATCCATGAGGGTATGAACTCATGAGAATGTGTCGCAGTGGAAGCTTAGTCGAAAAATTATACAATAGGACATTGCGCTCGCTCTCTCAATCTTCTATTTTGCAAATTGTAGTAGTTGGGGATGTCAAGGTTTTCAACGATTTCACGCTCCCGCTTGTACACTCGCACGCGTCATGCAAATTGTAGTAGGGTGGAACTCAGTAGGGGTGCAAACAAGCCGATCCGAGCTTTGTAGTTTTCGAGCTCAGCTCGTTAATTAAACGAACTGGAAAATCGAGTCGAGCCTATACAATCGAGTCGAGTTTTGCGAGCCGAGCCAAGGTTTAGCAAGCTCATTAATTAAACGAACCTAAAAATTGAGTTCAAGCTTGGCTCATTTAGTTATCGAGCCGAGCCACGAGCAGCTCGATTCGTTTATAGCCCTAGATGGAAGCTTGATCCGGGGGGCCTGTGGTGAGGGGATTCACTACATGCGTGTAGTGAGCTCCCTCGGCCGTCCAATCGACAATCAACGATCCGGATAAATTGGGACTAAAGTAAATGTAAAAATATTTTTTTAAGTATAACATAATCCGAACAGTTGATCACCAATTGCACCGCCAAAAGAGGTCAATACACGCATGTAGTGAGCCCTCTCACTTACATGGCCCCTAGATGGAAGCTTATGAATGAAGCACCACGGTACCCACGCGCTCGTGTCTTCACGGTGGTCCACTGAATAATTATCCTTCCTTCTTCCCGAGTCTCTACTGCTACCATGCGCAGAGAGTGCAGTGCGCACTCCTAGCCTGCTCTCCCCCCATCTCTCTCTCTCTCTCTCTGAAGCTTCACTTTCAGATCACTGTTTCTCTCTCCTCATTTCGCTTTCAAACTGTGTACTTGCTCAACTCTCTCTCTCTCTCTCAATCACCTCCTTAAATAACACAGTAACCTCCTCACTCCCTCCTCAGCACTCCTAACCAACCCAAAACCTAGGGTTCCAATTCCTCTCCCCTCCTTCAGCTACAATACTTACACACACCCAACATTCATACATGCACAACTCTTACATGTATGATTGTTTAAGCCAGAATTTTGATTAAATTGTCTAGAATTCACGAAATGGATCCTCCGTTAATCAACGAGGCTTCATTCTCGGCGGCAAACCCTTCGTCTTACAGTTTGGCCGAGATTTGGCCGTTTCAGATGAATAGCAGCGGTGGGTTGGGGTTGAGAATGAACAATTTGAGCGGATTTGGGGAGGCGGTGTTGAATAGGGACATGTCAGTGGACGAATCCACGGTTACGGGGCAGAGCGGTGGCGGCAGTGGGAGGAGGAGGAAGGGGAAGGAGGCAAATTATTCCGAGGACGAGTCGTCCAAGCTTGTTTCCAGCAGTAGTGCCAATGATTTCGTAATTCACTTTGTTCATTCAATTGTCATTCTTAATTTTGTCCCTTTGTTCATTCCCTAGCTTTGATCAACATTTAGGGCCACTTAGGCGTAAAATTTGTGTTCATTATTTTTGTTTGTCTTTCTTGGATTTTTATAGGCGTTGTGTTAAAGTTTTTAGATTAATACTATAGGAGATTAATTTTTAAAAATAGACGAAAAATATTTATAACAGCTATGTTTAGTGTCGTGTGAATTTTTTTCAACTCTGGTCTATATACTTTTCTCTGATAACCCTTGTTGATACGAATGATTAACCTTAAAAATTTGGAGAAAAATTAAGTAAAAGATCACTAAAAGCTGACTGTCTTAAAGGGGGAAAAAAATCAGGTCAAACTAATGCTTTTAGTTGCACCTTTAGCTCTTGTATAACAGTCAACCATTCTGCTGCTCATCTGAAGGCTTGATTGGGCTAACTAAGGGTTTTAAATGGAAGGATTCTGTTGTTTTCGACATATCTTAGTAAAATTAGGGGGATAAATACATCAGACCTCTCTGCTAAATTTAGCTCTTTTTTTAACTCTTTACTCCGCCTGGTTCATTTTTGTGTTTATTCATCTATACTTTCTCCGTTTACTCGTGGAAAAAATTGCATGCAACAATATTTTTTGTGTCTTTAAACCAATGGGAATGTTTGGTTTGCAATTTTATCCCCCTTTTGTTTGGGTTCTGTCGAAATTTGGCATATTTCCTGTCCAGTGATGTATGGGGTGATAAAGTATCTTCCATGGTTTTGGTACATGGGAAATTTAATTATTGGTTGTGAGATTTGGAAGGGGCATAACAGACCCGTGTGGTGGGGGGCAGTAGAAGCCTTGACCTTCAAATGTTGTGTAACAGGGTTACCCTGTTGCTTGGGGTTATAATTTAGCAGAATCAGGGAGTCATCTCTGAATTAAGCTTCTTTTTTTGCTTTGTGGGCAGAACAATTCAAATGGTAAACGGATGAAAACATCCAGTTCCAAAGATGAAAATGGCGTCTCGAAATCTGAAGGTGAAGCAAATTCAGAGCTGGGGAACAATCCTGCTGAGCAAAGAACAAAATCTTCTGAGCCTCCTAAGCAAGATTACATCCATGTCAGAGCTAGAAGGGGTCAAGCTACCGATAGCCATAGTCTAGCAGAGCGAGTAAGTTCTTCAAACCTATTACACTTGTGAATTGTAGAGGTTCATTTGTCCATTGAATTTGGTGACTGTTCAAAGACTGAAACATTTCCTTTGTCAGGCCAGGAGAGAAAAGATCAGTGAGAGGATGAAGGTTCTGCAAGACTTGGTGCCAGGATGTAACAAGGTTGGTGTTTTTTGTTGTAAATTTTATGGTTGCTCTAATAATCTGCTGGTTCTCGAGTAATCTCAAGATAGGGAGTCTTTCAATTTGAAGCCTTCTTTTTTCCGGTCATATAGTTGGAGAAATCCTCAAACCTATGATAGAAAATAGAAAACAAGTGGTCAGAACTTCCCAAATGTTCATCTTAGGCGTTCCACTAGTGCCTTTTTGGCTTATCATGCTTTACGAGACAAGTCGTTCTCTTCGCATACATCAACTAAAAAATGCCAAAAAGCCACCCTTTGTGGAACAAGGCCAGTCTAACTTGGTCATTACATTGTTTTCTTCTTGTGCATCCACTAATTCTCTTTTGATCAGGTTATCGGGAAAGCACTCGTCCTCGATGAGATAATTAATTACATCCAGTCACTGCAGCGTCAGGTTGAGGTAACTTTAATTATCCTGTCATGTTTAATGCATTTCTGTGACACTACCACTGATTTTTTCCCCAATAACTTGGATCTTGTAGTTCTTGTCGATGAAACTTGAAGTCGTCAATTCAAGGGTGAGTTCCCCTATTGAGGGATTTCCTCCTAAAGAGGTGAGTCTTTTAGTGGACTGCTTACAGTACAATTTCTTTTGGTGTAGAAAGTACTCATATAGATGATATGGTAATAATTCTTGATATTTCTTTGAAATATCTTTCTTAGTTCCTTGCTAGAATGGACACTGCTACTTGTCATTGGGAAAATTGACAGAGAAGTGTTTCCAAACAATGGTGATTCTGTTGGTAATTAGGAAGATTCTAGAGAATTGAAGGATCATTGCCGTTCAAAAAAAAAAATTCAAGGGTCATTTCTAACAGGGCTAGTGTGTTCTATAATTATTTAACTCTATTTGGTAAAGTCAGAAGTATAACAGTTAAAAGGTCAATTTGTAATCTTTAAGCCTAGTTTTTTTTTTTTTTTTTAAGGTTAAGTATTTCTTTTTGTAAACACGAACTTTGAATCAACAATTGATATGGTCTCTTTTTGTGGCATTGTAAATCCATCCCTACAATTTACGGATTAAGTATTCTCACAAGAAGGTATCGTTGGTATGAATTAGGCGTTAATGAAACTTGCCATAGGAATCTTTCTCGAAATTCTGAAATTCTTAACTGAGAGAAAGCTTATCAACCAATCAGTAATTTGTATTTGCAGCATAGACGCTAAAGCAAGTTAGATTCCTGTATTTTTCGACATCTTTTAGGATATGTTGCCATCGAATATCTCACTTAACATTTGTTTTGAAAGCTTTTTTCCTGAATCCCTTTCCGCCCTTGATTTGGGGTAATGCTGCTCTTCGCATCAGTGTTGAGTCTGTGCTTGTGGTCAGCAAAATGGTGCCTACTTCGTCATATTTTGTTTACTTCCTTTTTCTCCCAACTCCCTAGCTTCAGCGTTACGCAAAGAAAAGCTCCCCAGCTTCAGATCATGTCCAAAACTGCCCATGCTCCATATCTCACTTCAATTATTGCCACGTTACCCGAGTTGAAATCATCTCTAACTCTGTTAACTAACGTCAATTAAAGGTCTTAAAATCAGCCAAAAGAACCTAACCCCATAGTATTATATAGCACACAGATTAGAATCTGTGTGTGTGTGTGTGTGTGTGTGTGTGTGTGTGTGTGTGTGTGTGTGTGTGTGTGTGTGTGTGTGAGTTAAGACTATTACTTTCCAGGAACCATATTTATGGTTAATACCTTCTTGACCATCTGTGTTAGAACTTGTCCCATATCGGTTAATTATAACCTCCAAAACTAGTATATGAGCCCGGGCGATCTCTCCACTCATTGCCAATTGGTTTTGAGTAGGATGCTTTAATATGGTATCAGAGCTAGGCTTTCGGAGGAATTTAGACAAGACTCTCTTGGTTATTGCCCCGTTGTTTGCGCCATCAGTGCACCATATTTTGTTATGATCCCAATGTTGTGGATCCGCCGTTTACCTCTCCACGTGCGGGCCAGGGGTCGCACGTGTGGAAGAGTTTTGGAGTTTGTCCTACATTGGTTAATTATAACCTCCAAAACTAGTATATGAGCCTGAGTGGCCTCTCCATTCATAGTCAATTGGTTTTGAGTCGGATGCTTTAACAATTTGAAACAAATTTGCAACATATGTTCGGTCACGTACAGTCTATCATTAAACCGACTCAGGGAGAACTAGTTCGAGACCATATGATTTGTCCCGAGCATTGGAATTGGATGATCTTTTGTAAAGATGAGTCATGGACCTGGATCTTGCTCTGTCTTTGTCCGACATCGGTATGGCCACCTAGAGGTAGGGTGTTTGTTTTGATTTCTTTAGCCAGTTCTTTGACAATGACGATGAGACTAGCAAAACAACTTCTCCAACGTTAATCAGAGGCCATTCACATCCTTTCTCCATAATTATGTCTTCTCTGGCTGTTTTCTCCCTAGTTACCACAAAAACCAAGGTCCCACTTACGGGCCAATAACTGGTTTCTGTCGGCCTTATTGGTTTTTCGTCATAGTTTGCAAGCAAACATGCATCGGTATGGTTTTCTCAACTCCCCTGGTGATAGGTGTTGTACACATATGCTTGTGTCCCCCACTAGCAGTTGTTTTTACCCTTCTTGTTCTCATCGATGGTATTTATATTGAGATTCTACTCTCTATGGACTACCATGAATGCTTTCTTTTAAACTAAAATTATTGATGTTCGGGCCCTAGGGTGATTTTGTTTTCATCTTCCTTCTTTATATTCTTCTAACACACAATTATATACGGCTGTTTTCAGCTAGGGGCGCCGACATTTGATGCAACTGGGATGATCTTTGGGACACAAGGAACAAGGGAATATGTGCAAGTATCACAGCCCGAATGGCTTCATATGCAGATCGGCAATAGCTTTGACCGAGCTCCGTGATTTATCCATCACCCCTATTAATTTGCGACTAGGTATTCCAGTAGCATATATTAGACCTCTACCTCGTCATCTTTAATCAGAGGCGCGAAATTTATCATTGCTTTCCACGTCTACGGCACAGTCTTCTTTCCTTACAACCATTCATAAATGTGATTGGAATAACACCGTAATTGTGTAGAAATTTGGTGTCTTCTTTCTGTATCGGCTAATTTAATTTACCGTAGTTTGTTGTATTTGTGCTAAAATGCCTTTTAGGGTGATTGTAATCAGAGAGGTGATCAAATCAGCTGATACAAATTCTATAGAAATTTATAGCAGGACTACCTTTTATGTGTGAGGATGCGCCAAGATTATTTGTAATTTCCTGTTTTATTTCATTATTGCAAGCGTGCATTTATGCCTGTGCACGCGCGTGAGAGAGAGACCTTCAAACTACCTACTTTACAGGTATTTTGAGCAACTTAAAAAATAATACTAGAAACCGAACTTGGATTTTATCCCATTGACAACATCTTCATCTACCTGGAATGCCTTGGTCAAAACATCAGCAGGAACAGATGGTTTTGAACCAAAAAGAGTCAAGGGAAGTACCACAACACCCGGCAATTCGCTATTGAACGCCGTAAAAATCAAAGCCTTTCCTTCTCCGACGTTCATCTGGAAGTGCACGAGCCCTTTAGGAACCACAAACATCTCCCCGCCGCTCAGAACCCTAGAGTAGTACACATTCCCCGTCGTCACAAACCCGACAAGCACCTTCCCTTCGATCACTATCCCAGACTCTGTCGACCGGGGGTGCACGTGGGGCGGGTTAAGCCCACCGGGCGCCAAGTCAACCCGGTTCATCGAAATCCCGAGGGTGTGTACGCCCGGAAACCCGAGAACGTTCCCCGGAGTGACACTCGCTCCAAAGGCGTTCGTCGTGTTCCCTTCCTTGACGAGACCGTCGAAGAAGAAGTCGTCCGAAGTAACTTCCGAGGATGATTTACAAGGGAAGCCATTACCAGAACTAGAGGATTTCAAATCTGCAACACAAAAGTCTTGTAAGGAATCAGGGTCAGCTGAAGAGTAGGGAAAAGGTGAAAGAAACAAGACAATCAAGTAGAAGACAAGTTGTTTTCTGGAGCTTGAGAGGGTGATCATGGCACCCATGGGCTATGAGCCTGTATTTTTGTTTGTATTTTTTCCTAAATGTGGGTGAGTAGTTGAAGGGATTTGGAATTTGTATAGAACAGGGTAGGTCTTGGGTCCTGGTTTTCAAAAGTGCTGAGGTTTCTGCTGCAAAAAAAGTCACTTTGAGAAGAAATACAAATAGACTAATGGCCACAGAAAATTAGTGGAGATTAGCTGGGTTGATGACCCAGAATGGCATGAAAATAACATCTCAGTAGTTGGAGTGGCGTATGATGCCTGCTATATTTTTGGTATTTTTCCGTAGTTTGTTCGTCTTTTTTGAATTTTTGTTAGATGCACATTTTAGTTTTCGGATTAATCATCCATATCGACAAGAGGAGTCTAAAAATATATATATATATTATGATCAAGAGCAAAAAAAAAAAAAGTTCACTAATGACGAAAAACCCAAAAGAACTCGTATATTTTTTGTCTAAAGTTATCGTCGTATATGAACTTTTTTCAACTTCGGTCCACGTTTTCAGACTTTGAAGATTCATCTCATCGAGGAGAATGATTAATTCCAAGAATTAAAACAAGAGGCTAAACAAAAATTACAAAAATAAATAGGAATAAAAATAAATAAACTTGGCCAAAAATATTGTGGAACTCAAAGAAAAAGTAAAATTGCAAGTGGGGGCCGGGGAGTTGATGAAGATTATGACCTCTGGAAGGTAATGTCTGTAATTTGCGACCAGTCGATAGCACCTAGAATTGCCCAATCACTCTTTTCTGGACAATGATGTGCAAGTTGTAGGGAAAGATTCTCCACAGAAAAGAACAAAGACATATTATTATTATTAAAACGAATCGGCTGCTCTCCGGTTCATGAAAGAAACTGGACTATCAAGTTGGCCCGTTTATGGACTCTTTTCGGGGCTGCTTTGATGATTTAAATAATCTGTATTTTAGATCTTATTGAGAATATTAGCCACACCAAAAAAATTAAATCGATCAAATATTGTTTGGTATGATTTTGAAACAGATTTGTTTATTTTACAACGTTACAAGATTACAACACCAAATCGGAACCCATGTAATCCATTTATCACAAGACAATACCATCTGAAATTATATCAACCGGTGTCCGATCAATTTAATTTTACGTGGTTGACGTTATCGACGAGCTCTAAATCGTGAACAGTTTGGATAATCATAACTAACTGAACAGTCCCGTCGATTTTCATGGACTCTAGAGGATCTCTCCCTTAATAAAATGCCACATCATAATTTTGAAGTGGCAACAACAAAATATTGCAAGCATTGATGAGATCATGAAATGGGATATCGAACCCCCATTACTAACCGAATTCAATTGAGCGTTGAGTCTCAATTAGGGTTGGCTGGATGACGATAGAGCTTTTAAGAAATCGAAACCCAGTGCTGATGGTAGTGAAATAAGAATGGTTCCTCTATGCGCATAATTGACCAGCCCAACACAAAAATCATTCATAGTTCATGGATGCATCCATTGTTTCTTCGACCTCCTAGATTTTGCTTAGAGCCAAAAAGAAGGAAGTTTTTTGATGCAACATTAAAACAAATTTGTCAAATAACTATATTTAGAATTGTCACAAATTTAAGTCATTAATTCAGTCTCAAACGATGCTCGCCAAATCAACCGTTGTTCCTCATAGTCAAAGGTCAAAAGCCGCTTGGTTGTTCTATATCTCCCTCCCCGTAACTCCATGTTTTATTAACTTGCACCTTGCAAGTGGAGTGGTAACCCAGTTGTAGGCACCATGTACACTCATGCATTTAACTGGAGTTCAAACCTCGCTAACTACAACTACCAATACTGACTTCCGGGGAGGAAAAAAGTGGAAAAAAATTTGCACCCATATCAGCTCGAAGCATATGCCATCATATTGCAGAAGCACAAAAACCCTTCTTACTTCCATCTTGAAAGAAATCTCACCTACGAGGATCTTAATTGAAAGGGAACACCTTAACAAGGAACATTAAAGAATGTAATTGCAAGTTTCTCTTGAATGTCACAAAGTCACACAAGTGCAATACAAGATGCAAGGTGCATGTTCATTTCGTAAACTGTTATGGTACACCCTCAAACTAACGATCAAACATCAAATGCGCCAGAAAACATCAAACTAAATTGACATTTTGAATGGTAAATGGATAGCTGACTCTTTCAAAGATTAAATCATCATTGTTTTCAATGCCACAAAGCCATCACAGATTTCACGGCAAGGTACACTTTAGCATTTCATGAACAAACAGAATCTTCCAACGCTTGGAAACGAAATAAGCTGAAATTTTTGGCATATGATGTCAAGGAATGAAGTCAATATATTTTGATCCCGAGTTCCACCTCAAGTTCAATGCTGCACTTGTGTGTGGCCTGAACGAGAAAGAAAAATGTGGACCAGTAGAAAGAAGAATACAATCAGTGACACCTCTCAATGGCAGCAGGGCTTATGGGGATCAAACCAGATGGGGTTACAAGTGCATCCACAGGAATATCAGTTGTAGCGACAGGTATAACTCCATCATCCATTATCTGTACTGAATAAGACAGTGCCACTGGAAAACAAAGCGAATCACGGCATGAGAAAGCAAACTAGATCTTGTTGAAACATTTGAGGCGTATAACAATAACACTTTCAAAATAAGGAGTAGGGTGACACATACCAAGGAGAGGTTGCTTCCATTTTCGCTCCTTTGCTAACTCTTGGTAGTTCATCAAGAAGGTGTCATAGTAACTTTTTGAGTTATTAACAAGTCAACACATGCAATGCAAATCAAATTGTTAGGAAGAAAAGTATTTTTTTTTAATTATAAAGTAAGGTATTAAATGAGAAAATTATACTGATTTTAAGAAACTTGTAGATCTGGAGCTACCGAGAGTTGTACTCATTTGACAAAGCTGAGGCAACAAACTTACCCTCCACCACGGCCCAAGCGCCTTCCTGATTTGTCAAATGCAAGTCCTACAGCCAAAATAAGTACAAATGTGCACTGATCGAGTTTAGGTTTCAAATTGGACGATGTGTGAGTGCTAAATTAAAGAAACAGGAGAACAGCATGTACCAGGTAACAGAAGCAAGTCAACTGGGTCATTTGCTTGCATAACTGCAAGAAAAGACATGTTTTAGGTTCATAGCATATCAATAAACCAACAGGACAAAAAAGGAAACATATATGCGTGTAAAAGTACGAAATTAAAAACCTAAAGACTGAAGCATATTCCTTGGCATAGTGTTGGTACATCTCTGGTCAAATATATCAGTCACATCTTACATTGTGCCTGCCCCTACCATGACCGAACTGTCATAGCCCCAGAACTACTATCTTCAGACTTCAATTTTAAACAAAAGCTTGCCCTATACAGCAGCATCCATGCCACTGAATCACCCACTTATCCCGCCATCAACACTGTTATACTCACCCCTCTAATTGCTTGTGTGCATACAATACACATGTAAGCTTTCAAACACAGAACAATATGACAAAAAACCTACATACCCCTAGTTTTTTAATCGGTCCCATCGTTGGGTTGCTGTGGTGGCAGTTTAGATAGGTCATGGGCCTAGAGGGTGGTGAATGGTGATGGGTTGGATAGTAATTTGGCTATTATGGGGTGTTGGTGTTGATGGTGGCGGATGGGGCGACTTGAACAAGGCTCAAAGAAGCGACAAAAGATAACAAGGTGACGAGGCGCAAAAAGGCGCACTTCTTTCAAATTGGATCACAGCCCTAGGATTATGTTGTCTGGGTTAAATAATACTTTTGGTCATAGATCTGAGCCCTAGGGTTTTATTACCTTTGGCCACACCTCTCTCTCATCTGCATCTGTGAACCTAGTCCATTATCATTGAAGATTACTCGATCAATGTGGGCTATGAACTTCAGTGATTCAATCGATCATCTCTCTCAGTCTCTCCTCTTTTGATCATCTCTCTCGTTGACTATTTGACATGTGGTAGACCGTAGATGTTTTATGTATGTTTAGGATGGTATGCTTTCTAAAACTCATTATTTAGTGTTTATTATTTGAAGTATTGGTGTATGTTATTTTTCCTATTTTTTCCGCATAGGTGCGCCTCACTTCAAAAAGGCGCGCACATCACCTTGCGCCTCTCACCCTTGACAACTATGCCCCATACCAAATAATCCTTCCTTCTTTAATTTAGTAAAGAACACTCGGATTAGTCTGTTAAGTGTAAAATGGACACGTAAAGCATGACCAAGATATGTCAGCAGATTCATTATGTAGCACAATTTTAAAAAATGAAAGGTTACTGAAATGTTTTAATCCCAAAGGAGTACTAAGTGCATTATGGCAAAACCTCATGGGTAGTTGAGTAGATTTTCCCGATTTAATGGTCATTGTAATTTACTGCCCAAAAGGAATGAATGGAAAGAAACAGTGTTCACACATGTCTAGCAGATATGTAAATGTATCAACTTACCATCTTCCCGTTCATTACCGTCAGCATCTACTGGAGCTGGTTCCAGAATGTTCATTGAATTTGCAATCATATCATCAATACGTGATATGTTAATCATCCGCATGTTTCTATTTTTGTCCTCCACTCGTGGAACATAAAGCTTCTTCTTCGTGAATGAATCGCCATCTTGAGTAGACCATCAATTGAAAGAATGTCAGTGAGATAACCTATATGCTTTGGTTACTTAAAATGGAGAACAGCAATGTACATAAAACTCTTTCCTAACATCTCAATTCAAAGGACAACCTACAATCATATCACATGAAAAAAGAAAGACCAGTTAACTATTTTGCAACTATAAAGATGGATAATCTGAGAAACATGTGTTGATCACGTAATTATCCATTTCAACGATAAAAAAATAACTTAATACCAAAGGTCCAGAAAGTCTCCAAGACAGCAGAGAGCGGATAGAGAAAGAAAAAAGAGCACCTGTACTTTTACTATCACACGGCAGCTCAAAAATAGAAGTACTGAAAGTGAGGCATAGGACAAACCTTTAGCTGGATTCTGTAAAACTTCGGACAAGATATTAGATGTATCAACTTCTCGTAAAGCTTTACAGCTTATATAAGCACACAATCGCTTGCAAGTCTTGAACCATGGAGCTTCAAGAATAACATTCTGAATTGCGCTGTCTGGAATAGACAAAACATGAAAAGACGATCTTTTAAGAACAATGAGCTAGAAAAGAAATTTCCAATCAATGCAGAAGGAAGATAGGACATCATCAACCATGTTGATTTCTGAAGACGTGAATTGAAACAGTAAAAACAGAAATACTATCAACTTTAACTCCTCTATTAAAACAACATAAAGGGATAAAAAGTCACTGGTCATCCAGAAATACAGTGGAAAGAAAAACATTAAGAGAATACTCCAAAAGCCTCTCTTGAACCCTAAAAGTACACTATGTGTCTATGTGTTTCACTAGGCGATTATTTTCTTTTTCCTAATGCTTTATGCTAGAAAATAAAACACCATAGAGCAAGTTAAAAGAAGCGGGAAAAAGTGGAATCAGTGAATATGAAGGGAATCTTCCCTCCCAACCATGTAAGTAAAAGAAAGATCATTGGGATTATGGCTCCATCTATAGGTGCAGAAGACATACTTCAGCAAAAACCATAGAAACAGCAATACGCACCTACTTAACAAACACGGTGCGAGACCAAGAATAAAGGTGCACCATTTAAACACCTTCCGTCTATGGGCATTCATCTCCTCTGTTCAATATTGATTTTTTTGAGGTACAAAAAGTAAACAATGACAATGGAAGCCAAATGTGTTCCTATTTTACGTCTGAAGTAACTTCTGTCCCAAAAACATTAAACAGTAGCCCAACCCTTTCGCCAGATTGGCAGGGAAACAGTAATGAAAGAAAAATGGGGGTGTCAATCAGACGCCGAGCAAAATCTACAGGGCACAGGCACAAGTCATACTATTTGCCTTGTTTGAATCGTCATACGTATCCTTTCAGATAGGTGTCCTGTTTCCCAAAGCTCCGTCGCAACACACCTAGAATTCCAACTCAGTCCAATTTAGCTATAAACTATAAGGCATCAAATAAGAAAAAGAAAACCATTAAAAGGCTTCAAAAATTGAATATTAGGTTTAAGAAATGATGACAAATCCGAAAAAGATGCTTAATCGTGGAGCTAAAAAATCATCATTTATGTGGATTATACTTTCTTCTCATCTTTATTTTCCCTAACAAAAAGGGATAACTGATTCCTCTAGCACAGTCATTGCCTTTTCCTTCCAGCAGTGTCATTACCTTTAGCCAAAGAGAGCCCTAGTATCAGCCACCAACACTAAACCACATAGTCTACCAACATAACAAGAATAACAGAACCCATCTAGTACCCAATCATTGGGGGTATAGGCGGGGGATGATTGGAGACAGACCTAGCCTTCGGCAATATGAACAAAGTGGCTACTCTCAGAATACCACTGAAATAGTGGCCCCCCTAAACCTCTAAGAACCGAGGAGCTACAGGGACGTTTTGTTGCAAAACCACGCCCCCAAATCAAGCCGAAAGGCATCAGGAGGGCAGGCCTAAAGACCCAAATCAATTTCTGTGCTCATTATCATGCCTCCTTCATTCATGGTCCAGAGTCTACCAACATAATTTTGGAAAATTCACGTCCAAAAAATTGTAAAAAATGTGTTTCAACTTTCAACACCACAGGTGAGGAACAAGCTCGCCAGTTACCCAATAGAGTGAATAATATTCAAAATGGAAAAATCAACTTCTGCCCCAATACAAGAACAACCAAAAAATCAGGTTTTTTCTCTGAGATTGGAATGGAGCCGACCATTGATTGCCGAGATGCAACTGGAGGCTCTGCAGTCCAAAATCGATGAAGCCGGGTCCATAACCAAGCACATACATACATGTAGACTAAGTACATAGACATTCACAGGTTTATTTTTGAAAGCATATATATGGTACCATTCTAATGTAAAAACGTGATCCATCTTACACAATTCATATTTAGCAGTGCAATGTAATGGTACATGCATATATATGTAGAGATAGTTACCTTCATGAGATCTGAGGGCGGGGTCCATGTTCTTGAGCTCCTTTTTAACTTTGGATCGGAGGGCTCGTTTCTGCTTGAATATGGCGTCGATATCAGGGGTGGAGGTGGAGTGGCTTTGACGGTTGTTCATGATCGTGACGGAACGAGAGGCGACGGAGAGCGGTGGCGGGCGCAGGCTAAGGGAGCTATAGAGGGAGAGTGCGTTGCGTGCGGTAGCCGTTGCTATCTTGCACGGTATGGCCATCAGCACCCCAACCTCCCCCCAACCCATCTGCGTCCATTGTTGGGCTAAATTTCGCTTTTATCTCCTCAACTATCAATTTATTCTGATTCGTCCTCAATCTATCAATTAAGCCAATCAAATCCTCAAACTTTCAGAGACTATGATTTTAGAATAATGATAGTGACACAAACTTTGTGCCACAACCAACCACAACCTCACTCACATAGGGTATGGGGCCCGCACGTGGGGCCCATGTGGGACCCACACCCCATGTGAGTAAGGTGTGGTTGGTTGTGGCACAAAATTTGTGTCACAATCATTTTTTATGATTTTAACACCCCAAGGGTGGGGTGGTAATTAGCAGAACAAATGACAGTATCGAGTCTTGTCAAGCCTAGTAACAGAACTTTGGTTGTTGCTCAGTCTCTCTCTCTCTCTCTCTCTCTCTCTCTCTATATATATATATATATATATATATATATATATATATATATATATATATATAGAGAGAGAGAGAGAGAGAGAGCTCAAAATTAGACTCAGGGGGCGTTCCACAAACAAAAAATAATTTTTTTCAAATATCGAGATAAGTTATTCTTTCTCAGGATATGATCACATAAAAAATGGTGAAAAATCAGTTTATTTTAAAAACACTCTTAGTGGAACACCCCATAAAAGACCATAGGTTAAATTGATAGATCAAAAAAGCAATAGAAATAGTAAATATGAAAAGTTAGCCCCATTCTTGATTCTAGCTGCATGAGGCCATGAGGAAAGATGAACTTGCGCATATTTCCTACTCCATCTTCTTTTAAAGTCTTACTACTATTTGTTATTCCAACTTTACATGTAACTTTAAGGTAGTGAGGATTTAAGTACTTAATTAACTTGTGGTCATGGACTCATGACAAGGAGGGCTTGGTCTAATTACTTACTTTTTTTTTACTTATTTTTGTTCTCTTAATTTATTCTACGTTTTGTGCCAATTTTTAAAATATTTAATCTATTCCATGAAAATACTAAATAAATAGAGTACTAAAAACTTAAAATGTTTAATAAATGTTAGTAAATCATTCAAATTATATTTACAAAAAATTATCTTTTCTCAACTTTTTTCATCGTGAGCAATAACTAATCCATAAAAGTTGTTGCAAAGCTAAAAAAAGTACTAAAAAAACTTTTTTAAAAAAAATACGTTTGGCCAAACCCCCGTAATTTGTATTAGGAAAATTTTACTGTCCGTCCAATGGGCAGACAATAAAAAGTGTTCTTTTACCAGTAAAAGTGTATGCACTCTTACCGGTCAAAAAGTTTTTTTACTGGTAAGAAAACACTTTTATCGTCCGCCCAATGGATGGACAATAGAGGGACTGTTTGTATTTAAAAAAAAATTAGCAGAATTACTACAGAGTAGCAAGCTACATTTCTGTTTTGTCATAACAACCTACTGAGCAAATATAATGACACTCTTATGCCAATCCCATGACCTTATTACCCCTGAGGTCAAAGGTAAGCGTTATGCTGTTATTAGGGGTGAACAAAAAACCGGTTGAACCGAACCGAGTACAAGAACCAAACCGAACCGGTTGAATTTTTTGGTTTTTAAAATATTTAAATTCGGTTCGGTTCTCAGAATTCAAATTTTTTTGAAACCGGTTCGGTTCCCGGTTCGAGAGTTTTTTTACACGAACCGAACCGAACCGGTATATGTTATAAACATTGAAAAACTTAAGAGGTGGGGATCGATCCCCCGACCTCTGGCGTAGAAAGCCACGTCCTTACCACTAGGCTAGCGCGTCTACTTAAGTTTTTAGTGAGAAGAAATATATTTAATATGTACCCGTGAGTCATACTATATATGAGTATATGCTTAAAAGCCCATTTCACTTGCCCAGTTACCATTTTTCCTGATTTCAACTGAGAGTAGAGAGAGAAAACCCTACTCTTCTCTTCTTCTGCGCCGACCTCACTCTCTCTCTCTCTCTCTCCATCCGAGATGGAAGATCGACGATCAGAGATCAGAGATCCACGTTCTCCATCAACGCCGTCAACGGCTCAACGCTCACGGGAACACCATCGTCGGCAACACACGTGAACACCATCGTTGGCTAACTCCATCAACGCCGCGATCTCTCTCGATCGGTACTCTCACACAACGTATATACATGTGTGTGTGTGTATTATTCATGGCTAACACCATCAATATTTGTTCCTTTTCCGTCCAATATATGTATGACTGTATGAATATTTCGTCCAATATGTACGACTGTATAAACAAGTGGGTTATGTACTATAGAACTCGTCCAGATCTTGTTGCTCGTCATGCGTATTACTCAGATCTGTTCATGTTTTTAGATCTGTTCGTTTTTTCTGGTGTATTAGATATTTTTTTAGATCTGCTCTCTCTCTCTCTCTCTCTCTCTCTCTCTCTCTCTCTCTCTCTGCCGAACCGAACCGACTTCCGAACCGGGACGAACCGGGACAAACCGAACCGGAACCAAACCGATCCCAAACAATCGGTTTCGGTTCTGTAGTTCCTCCGAACCGGTTTTGCTCGGTTCAGTCAAAAACCCCTCCGAACCGAACCAGTTACACCCCTAGCTGTTATTACTGATCTTACTATGAATAAAGTAGAGCTCCAACGGCCCTAAATTGAAAGGGTTTCGTTCTTTGATATGTTGTGCGCATGGGCGGAGACATAAGACTATGTTTGGATGACCAAAATCTTGAATAAGAATAGGAATATGATTACTGGGAATCAAATTTTTGAAATTTTTCTTGGGTGGGAATAGAAATATGATTAATAGAAATCTAATTCCTAGGCATTTGATACTTAGAGTAATTTTATTTTGGTGTTTGGATTAATTTAATAATCTTAGGTGGGAAATAATTATTAATTATTTTGGAAAGTTATTAAGTCAACGTTTTCTTTTCTTAATGAATGAGCATGGAATCTAGGATTCCCATGGGGTAAGGGAGGAATCAGATTCCCACTCAATTTGAGAATGCGATTCCTAGTTGAATGTGTCACAAGAGTCACATTCTTATTCATGTCTTTTCCAAATGTCAGAATCAGAAAAGTATGGAATCATATTCATGTTCATGTCTGATCCAAACATTGGAATCACGAAAAGAATGTATCACATTCTCATTCCTCCTCGAGATTGCTGTCATCCAAACTGAGCCGAAGGGACAAGAGGGGTCAAGTGACCCTTTTTACTATTTTCTCATATGGATTTCTAATAGTTTGGAGCTAAATTTGCAATTTGGACTCCTCAAAAATTTCATAAATTGCCCCAACTTGCTTAAAATACATACAAATCTCAAGTTTTTTCTTCTTTTCGAGAGTTGATAGTCTTACAAATGAGGCTATTGTACATTATTTTTTAAATATAATAACTCATTTGGACCAATTTTAAAACAAAAATGCAAGTATATATGTATATCTACGTTATAGTTAACCTCTTAATTTAGTTATAATTTCTTTGCATAAGCAAATAGAAAAAATAATTTACATATAAATCTAACTTTTTACCCCACTAACCTAAAATCATGGTTCTACCTTGGTTGCTCGGTAATGTCTGACCATCACTTTCAAAAAATTTCAGTACCGTATGAAATAGTAAGAAATTCCATGGGGACTAGGGCTCATATCCTTTCCATCTAGCCAGCACGGGAAAACCTATGGGTACAGACCCATCGATACAGAAAATGTACAGAGCTGTTCGGGGGCCCACTTTTGGGTCTCACACAGATGATCCAAATCATTCATTCATCTTAAAATGACTTTCTGAGGGGTCTTGCGGGAAATCAGCTCAATTCGACGCTCGTAAGTTGTAAATCTGAAATCCCCTTGCTTCATTCCAATCGTTTTGAATGAAATGGGAAGATTTCGGATCAACCACTTACGAGTGTTGGATAGAGCTGATTTCTTACGGGGCCCCTCGGAAAATCATTCTAAGATAAATGAACGGTTCGGATCATCCGTGTGGGACCCACACAGCTCTATGCATTTTCTGTGCTTCCTCCCTCTGTACGCCTAGCATCCTCCAGCCAGCACTGAGTTGACCATTTTACCCTTTAATTATCAAAAGGTATCCAAATGTAGTCCAATGGAGACCGGGGCCTCATATCCTTTCCATCTAGCCAGCACTGAGTTGACCATTTTGCCTTTTTAATCAATGAAAAGGTATCAGTGTAACATATTTGTACGCATATTAGAGTACGCACAGCCATTTAATTTTTGTGAGTGTTTCTAATTTTTGTGTTATTTTATCAAGGCTCTGTAGACTGTTGTTGAGGAGGGGAAGAGAGGGGCACCCGAAAAATAGGAGCAGAGCTACGATTTAGGTTTGGGAGTGAAACTATTTGACGGGAATCTACTGGTATTGTTGTATTACTAGAGTAAATATTTTTGTAAAAATATGAACAAAATTGTTAATTTCAAAATCATGCTTTGTCCTGGGTTTTTTTTTTTATTTTTAAATATAAAAATACTCGCTTCGTCCTTTTTAAGTGTGTACCTTCGTAATTCCAACTTATTAAGAAAATATCATCATTACACCTTTCACATGAACTTCTACATTCACTTTCCACTATTGCCCTTGATGGAGTCATCGTCATTAAATTTACTCATTAACTTGTCCAAAAAGAATCTACTTTTAAGGCCAAAATGGGAAATGTACCGACTTTTATCCACTAACTTTTCAACATCACGCTTATTTAGGAACAACTCAAAATAAAATACACTTCTCTTCTTAAGGAACAAAGGGAGTGGCAAATGCTTGATTCAATTCTCCTATGGTCTTTAAATGAAAGTCTTTGAGATATTTTTTTTTATGATCCCAACTATTCATTTTAAAACGCTACTTTAGCAAAGTTGGTTTGGAAAAATCAAGTTGTTTGGATACTGGTAGTTGCCTAATCTATTAATGCAAAACTTTTTGTAGAACCGGGGTGGCACGTGACACCCCACCCCACTTAGTAGCTCTGTTCCCAGCACCTGTCCTAGGCACAAGCCCACTAGGCCATCGCTTAGGGCCCCCAATTTTGGCCCAATAATAGGGCCCTATATTTCTAAATCATAATAAATATTAGTATATAGGTCAGTCACTTAGCAGATAGTGTTACAGTGGTTTAGCAATAAGACTTCCTTGATGTAGCCGTCAATTCCCGTTTCAAGTCTTCCTAGCTAATTGCAATTTTTTGAAGCCTAAACATTTCGAACATGCAGAAAAAATTCTAAACCATTGCAAACAGTGCAAATGTAACTCGCAACCTAGTGTTCCAAGTGTTATTCATCTCAAACAACCACTGCACCAAAAGGTGCTTTTATACTTATAATGAACAACAAATATATATACAAGTTTTAAAAAGGCTCCATTATTAAAATTCGCTTAGAGCCCTAAAAATCTCAGGGTCAAGCTTGTGACCATCCTTGCAGAAAGGAAAGAGATGACAGTGAATCACAAGTGGAGTTTTTCAATGAAATGCACCATTTACCTAAAAAAAACATGGCAACAATATGATCTGTGATATAAATTCAGTTAATTGTGGTACACAAGATCTATTGGTGATATGGTTTAGAAAGTCTGAGAATTTAGAAGTCACGAAAAATTTCAACATGTGTTAAAAGGTGTTTGCCTAGAAGTTAAAGTAGCATGCCATCAGAGGCGGTACTATGAGGTAGGGCTGTCCAGCGGATCATCCGATCCGCTAATCCGACCAATCCGAACCGATCCGATCCATCCGCTGATCCATCCGTGAATGTTCGGTTCGGTTCCGGATCGAGAATTTCCTATCTGACGGTTCCGGATCCGGATCGGATCGGATCGGATCCGCTCGATCCGCTCAATAATCCTTCTTTAATCTGTCAAATCCGCCTGATCCGACTCGATCCGATCCGATCCGTAACCAATCCGTGAATGTTCGGTTCGGTTTTCGGATCTTAAAACCCATAATCCGCTCTGAGCGGATCGGATCCGATCCTATCCGTCTGGATCCGATCCGTGGACACCCCTACTATGAGGGGTCTGTTGGCACCGGTGGCGACTCCAGGAGTTCGGAAGCGTGGGGTCATTTATAAATATCAATTACTTTTATCAACCATAAATCAAAGAAAATATCGCAGTAATGACAACTAAAAATTTTGTTCCAACAAAAATCACATTTAAAGCTCAATCTAATAAACAAAAGATATCATCAAAAGGTATAAAACAGTTTTCTCTGTTTTTAGTTTTCACCAAAAAAAAAAAAAAAAATCTACACAAGCTTCTACAATTGCATTCGACACAGTCTCGAGTTCTGAAATCGTTGCATGATAGTCTCTAGGTCAATACTATCAAGCAATCCCCCTGTCCCAAATTGTTGCTTTTGCTTCACTTTTTGAATCATTCAAACAATTATCTATTTTTATAATCTATAATTTTTCTATGATTTTAAAATATGTGTTTGATAAAATTAATTGAGATCTATCAAATAAGATCCATATTAGATATATAAATCATTAAAAATGTGGACGATATGAACAATTTTTTTTAGAGGTCCCATCCCAAATAGTAACTAGGAGCAACAATTTGGGACGGAGAGAATATTCCTTAGTAAGCCAGATCAACCTCTCTATATTAAAAGAACAAAACGAGTGATTAGAATTCAAACAAGCCACACAAAGAGGGGGGGATGAAAGTTGGGGAATTATCCAGTGGTGTCAACCCTAAATTTATGGGGGTTCAGTTATGAATTTCCTAAAAAAAATTACTACTAACATAGTAGTAGTAATTTTTTTTTCGCCACGGGGGTCGGCTGACCCCCCTTATCTACCTTTGGCGTCGCCCCTGGTTGGCACAGGTCACCCTGGTCCAACATCCTATTATACATGTATTTTTTAGGTTATTATATATGACTAATCTTTGAATATGCATGCTTGTTCTATATTAAATACTACTTCTTTCAATATTCTAAAAATAATTGTCCAGTTCACAAAACGAAAATTAAAATAAATGTATTTTGGTTCAAAGAAGTTCTTACTTTTCTGTCATAAGATACAAAACATCAACAAGATCATTTAAATTTTGAAAAAAAAAAGCTTGAATATTTGTTCAGGTAAAATCATATCAATTACTCCTAAATTTTTTCTCGGTTTGTTAGATCGAACTTTTTTTTCTCGGTAATGTGAAAGACCGATAATATATTGATTATTTTGGGTGCCACCTCTAAGTTTAAAATCCTAGTTCCGCCGGTGAATGCTATATAGGTCATGTTCGGTTGTCTGTTTTCCTCCGGTTTAGTTTTGTTTCTGTTTTGCTGACATCATCATTTTTTCACTTTTCTCTCTATCTCTCTTCACTTATTACACCTGCTTACATCATCAAAACTAAACTAAACTCCCTCAAAACTCCTAACCGAACACAGCCATAATAACTAGGGTTTAAGGAGGATTAACAGGATAGAGGGTTAGTGGTGTTGTTAAAATTAGGGTTTTCTAGGTAATTTTGCCGGAGCCTAATCCTATATATCTATTCTAACCTGAACAGATCTCGATCAGAGATTCAGAATCAGAACGAGCGGAAAACTTGTGTGACAAGAAACCTCGATCAGAATCAGAGACAGAAAGATGGTGAAGGCTGCTATTGAGGAAGAAAAACAAGGGCATCAGATTAAACCCTCGAAACTCATTGAGAACAAACGGGCTCGCAAATTAACCTACAAAAACAGGAAAGATGGTATCTTGAAGAAGACTATGGAGCTTTCGATTTTGTGTGGCATCAAAGCTTGTACTGTCTGTTTGGGGCCGGATGGAAAGGTCGAGAGTTGGCCGGAAAACTCGAGCGAGGTGATACATGTGATCAACTCTTGTGAACAGTATGTGAAGAAGGGTAAGAACATTAAACTGGGTAAATCTGTTGATTGTTTGGAAAAATTGGATCAATCTTTTGATTGTTTGGATGAGAAATTAGCTGGAGAGGATGGAAATCCCAGTGCGAAGAAAGAGAGATTTGAGAGATTTTTATTGGGTTTTTCGGATGGGTGGATTAATGGTTTGTCGGTGGAGTCATTGGAAATTTTCTCGAGAGACTTGGAGTCCAAGTTAGAGGCTATAACGGCTAGAATAGGGGTTTTGGAAAGGAATAATGAGGAAAACAAAGAAGTGGGTAATGAGAATTTCGTACCCAATTGGTTTGGAATGAATGCTCCAATGGAGAATTTTGAGGTGTTGAGCAGTACAGATTTTGGGTTTTGCCAGCCATTGCGAAATCCCGGGTTCGACAACCATTGCGAGAATTTGGTGCCTAACTGGTTTGGAATGAATGCTCCAATGGAGAATTTTGAGGAGTTGAGTAGTACTGATTTTGGGTTTTGCCAACCATTGCGAAATCCCGGGTTAGACAATCTTTCAGGCACTTTCCAAACTCTGCCAACTATGGTCCCTTTTGATGCTCCTTTGAATTCTGTAAAACCAATGTGGCCAATATTGAACGACTACAGTGATCCTATGATCGGCTTTGATGCTCCTTTGAATTCTATAAAACCAATGTGGCCATTGAACAACTACTGTGATTCTATGATTGGCTTTGATGCTCCTATGAGTACTGCTTCTGAAGGAACAGTTTGGCCATTGGATGATTTCTATGGAGATGCTATGATTGATTTCGGTGATCCATTGGGATTTGGGAATGTTATGGTGTCTATGAGGCCACTTGAGAAGACTATGTAGCATAGAGATTATCCCTCCTTGTTCTATCCTTGACTGGTTACCTTGTGGAATGGATATGAGACATTCTTTGGGGTTTTTGAGCTTACTCTGTTATGCTGAATTTAATTTGGGACTGAACTAATTATTCTCGAGTCGCTAATATATTCCTTGATGTTGTTCTCAAAATCTGTGAGCATCACGCGTAAAACTTACTCTATTTTTGGTGTCTCCACAATATGCCACCGGCCGGAGAATTTCCTCCTTCCACAAGTGTTTTTATAGGAAGTTTTGGGTTTATTGGTTTGATATTTGAATACAAGAATTCCATATGGGATATGGTTTGCTATTCTCTTGCTTTTTTTTTTTTTTTCCTTTGGTATTTGTTTCGGACCCGTTTAAGGGATCACTTTGTTCTTGATTAATTTCTAGTTATTTGATTTGAGAGCAGTTTGTGTTTTTCCAGTTTTGGTGCTTTTGCTTTCTTTGTAATTTGTTGTTCAAGTATTGTTCTCCTGCTCTCTCTTTTTTGGGTAAATTTGTTCTCCTACTCTCTTGTACTCTTTCCTAATCAAAAGTCATTACTGTATTTTGTTGACCATCATCGACAATTCAAAAAATAGAAAAAGAAAGCAATATTTTTACCATTTTTTGGTTTGGAGCTGTCATGTTGCATTCAAGTATTTATGAATACTCGGTGGTAGATTTTCCTTTAGTTATTGTGTTATATTTTGGAAGTGAACAGAAGGGCCTTAAGCGGTCTCTCTTGAAATTCTCAAGTGAAGCAAATGCTAAACTAGAAGAGGCACTTGATGAAGTGAACCTAGAACGTTGCGATCAGTGGCGGACACAAAATTCTCATCGCGAGGGACCAAATTATATATAATCATAAATTAACATCAAAATATCATCCTTAAATATTAATAAAACAATTTTGAGTGGACATTTCTTCATAATTTTTAAAACCTAAAATATAGTAGAAAAATTGAGATAATTAGAGGGTGAGCGGGGCTCGGGCCCCCGCTAGCTTGCACCCCCTTATGTCCGCCCCTGTTCACAATCTGGAAAATCTAGATACTACTTTTTCTCCTACGAAGTTGGTGGCTGTTACTGTTTTAATTCACCCAGTATATGACAAAAATGAAGCTATTGCAATCTAAGAAAAATCAACTGAAATTACCAGAAAGGTCAGATTTGTGGAAGACTGTGGATCGTATTACAAATTTGAAACGGAAGAAAACTTTGACAATATTTTACTGCTATATGCAACTTAACATGTTCACTCCGGTTAGACTCATGATCAGCTACCAAGTTTAAAGGCTTTCTTTTCTCTCTGTTTCACTTATTTAATTTAACTTACGATTCAAAAGAGTATTGGACTAGCCTAAAAACTTTGTGCAGCAGGTTCTTTTTGGAAATTTCTTTGTGCAATTATGGAACCCGTACCTTGAACTTGATTCAATGATCCCCAAATTAGTCAACTTTTATATTTTCTAATATATAAAATCAAAATTCCAATAGTGTTGGCTACTCTAAGCCTCCCGATCACAATTTTCTTAGTTCGTACTGTCTACTTCTTTATATGCTCTTTATATGATCTCATAGATAGGAATCCGAAGACGAAGAGAGAAACTTTTTCGTTGGGGAAATCTATTTGGACCGGGAGCTGGTGAAAATGACCCTTAAGATTCAAAAAAAAAAATGCCTTTCTCTTTATATATATTTTCCTATTTAAAGGCTTGGTTTTAGTAGGACTCTACTCACCAAATGAACTTTGCTTATTTCTTTTTTTAGGATCACCAAATCAAATGATATTTCTGTATGGGGCACTTTTGTGATCTTGGATTATTCATTTTAGGCACCTCCTTTGGGGAGCATCCTAAACTGCAAAAATGGGCTTGTGGGAGAAACTACTTTTTACAAATAGCAATTTTGATTTTTTGTACAATTCGATCTTTTGTCACCAAAGCACCAGCAAGCGAAGTCGAGCATATATAGGACGATCTTCACCTGGCACCAATAAAGACTAGATAAAGGGAATACGGGATCAGTATTTCCACTTTTCTTAGTAATATCTTCGGTAGTGCTTCTACCTCTATGCTACCTGTCAGTCCTATTGGAGTCATTTGGAATCGTTTTAGGTCTAATTTCTATTACTTTGGCTAGATTATTCCCTCCTCGCTGGTCCCAAATAAATTTAAGGATCTGTGCGCAAAGTTTTTAGACTAGTCCATAAGAGTTGAACGAAGAATGAGCCTACATGGATTACTTCAGCACTGTACTGTAGTGCCTTGTACTCGAACATTGGCTCAAGGCAGAAAGCGAGTCAGAATAGGGAAATGGGGTGATTGAGATTTTTTCTGAATTCTTTTTTTTTTTTTCGTTCTTTCCACTCGGACCCAAGGTTTAGCCAAGGCTTAGATCAGGAACCCACTACTCGTCGTATTTGGTTTGGTATTGAATCTATGTATTGTGCTAAAGATCTAAAAAACTTTCCTTTTTCAATCTCACAGATGAAGCGATTGTCACCCTAACAGAAAACCAGTCCGGTGATACAACAGAAAACCAGTCTGGTGATATTTCAATTTTAACAATCACAAACAAAAACCAGATATGTGCTGCCATCTTAGTCTTCCCCCAAGTTGACAAAGCTTTTCGACGTGATAGTTCAAATAAGTGTTCACTTTGCAGGTGAAATGCTTGTTGGACATATTGTAGGTGAAAAACTTACTGGAGATGTCAAGAACTGCACGGTTTGGATGCCGTTGCCTGCAGAAACATCTGTAAGTCGTGAATGTAACACTTGATTTTACTGTGAAGTACGAAATATGAAGAGAAATTGTTTGGTTTATTGAAAGTTGCCATTGCTTGATTTTCTTGCATGTACTTACTTTACCTTCCAGAAGTCTGCGACGTTAGGAATTTTAGTAAGGTTGAACAGTCAGAGTTAAAAGTTTTAAACAATATCAATAGATCTAGAGCCTAGTGGTTCCTTATTATGTAACCAAAAACCACAATCCCCGGTGTGACCATATTAGACTTGAATCATTGCACGAAAACCATGTAGTTTGACAGAAGGCAAGAATTCGTATACCTTGTAGTCTCATAACTCCATTGCCCACAAATATATGAATGTGCATTTGAATATTTGTTTGTCCCCAACTTCCCCTTTTCTCATCAGAGTCAATTATGAAGGTGAGGCTTAGCATCCATCTGATTCTGATCTTATAGGAATATATGGCAGTAGTTTTAGCTGATATATTGGAGAGTACTTTTTTGTCTCTCTTCTGCAGTTGAGGGCTTATTTCAATGAAAAATCAAATTTCTGGGAGGTTTTACTCTTCCACAATTCCATGACCTAATATATGCATGTAACATGTTCTGCCCTTAAATCCAACATCAGCTTCACAATGTTTAGTGACAAAAGCAAGATAATGCTCTTAGTTTTCTCTTGTTAATCCTGGTGTAACATAAGCGTATTATTAAGCATCTTGAAGTATGTTACCAAGGAGGTCAAGGAAGCAAGAACCAAACGCATGTATATTCGTCGTAATATTAAAGAGGGGGGATAAAATGGAACGGGAAAAAGGAATTTACAAACACAGAATTGGTTATGTAAAATAACTGAAGTGGACAAAGATACAGAAACACGTCCATATTTACCTATAAAATACTGAGACAAACCTCCTAAATACAAATTTGAAACCTCTCACTTTTGTGGACTTTTCCTAAATTAAAGGTCCTGCGTACATTTCCGGATTTGCCTCATAAGGATTATGGGGTAGTCGCGAAGACATTAATCTAGTAAGATGCTTGTATGGTTTGTGAACTGCAGCATGTGCTACCTTCCTCCTCCAAAAACTTCAACAAGTACGAGAGAGAGAGAGGCATTTCACGAGACAAGTACTTTGAAGATAATTAGGAACCAAGTCAGGCATCTATATCCTCCGACAGAACTTTCAAAGACTGCCTAAGCTTCCGCAGATGAAGAGCTATCTCTGTCAAAAGTTTTGTACCTTCACCACCCTTCTGAAGTGTCATAGCAGCATGCTTTAAGAATCCACTGTCTGCTTCAATTGCTTTCAGTCTCTCCCTTATAATTGACACTTCTCTTGTAAGAATGGCCTTATTCTCATTGCCTGCCACTACCAACAAAATTCTTTTGGTTATTAAAAGTATCTAATGGATATAAAAATTCCCAAAACATGAAACCAAACCAAAACAAAAAGAGCCTTAAGTTCCAATCGATTGGGGTCGGCTACATGAATCGTCTTTCCATTGAGCTTTGTCGAGGTTATCGTGTTCTTATATCAGAAAGAAAAGTTACCTGTATATTCATCTCCATGCTCTACCATGCCGGAGTTTACATTGAGTTTCTTCTCCAAATTTGACAACATGCCCAAAAGAAAAGATCTATCGCCTTCAAAATCTAACGACGAGTCCTCAATTGTCCTCTCTCCACTTTCTTCCTGCAAATGGCCAGATGGTTCACGATTATGCCCATTCACTGCAATTTGATCCCCTCCTTTTGGGCTTCCACAATCCGATTTCTCACTCACGGACGAAAAAGAGTTCAACTCTTGGTAATGTTCATCGTCACCAACTTCACATTCCTCACTACCTACTCTATTTATCTGTCCGTACCTTTCTCTATAAGTTTCAAGTTCAGCCTCTAAGCCTTTGATTTCTTCATCTCTCTTCGCGAGCAAATCCTTCATCACTTGTACTGCTTCTTGGTCATATTCCGCCTGCTCCTCCATCATTCTCTGATACTGTAAAGCTTCCATTTGAACAGCCGCCTTCTCTGCTTGAAGCCTCGTGATCATGGCCATTGCGTTGTTTGCTGCAACTGCAGAAGCACTTCTTTCTTCATCCAGTTCCATGTACAATGCTATCAATGACTTCCGATCCAAGCGCACTTGTCTCTTCAAACTATGCAAAATGGAGTCGCCTTCTGTTTCGTTTGTGTCGTTGGACTCCAAAAAAAACTCTGACTTGTCGAACTGCAACTTCTTTTGAAACCTAGAAGCCCACCGGGGACTCGCTGATGCTGAGTCCGTTAGTGGGATTCCAAAAAACCTGTTTCCTCTAGTGAAGTTTGGGGTCCTAGCTTCTTCGGTTATATCTTCGGTGTCCGGTAGTAATGGCGCAGAAGCGGCTTTGTTCTCTTCTTTACCTGTTACCAAAAAAAACACAAAGAAGAATCAAGTAAAGAAGACACAGATGAAAGTGAATGAGAACAACATGGACCATAACTTAACCCCAACGGTTGGCAAAGTGGTCTTGCCTTGGGACTTCAGAATTTGCTCCCACGTAAGGTCTATTCCCCTTGGTAGCAAACTCTTGGGGCCATGGGGTTATTCCCGGTTGTTACGTCCAGGGCCCCGGAATTAGTCAAAGTGCACGCAAGTTGCCTGGATATCCGGTTATCAGGAAAGAAAAAAAACATGGACGATAACTTACATTGGTTATCTTCTTCCTCTGGGAGCTCCGATTCGTTATCCGACATAAACTTCAGCTCCGTGTAACGAATATGAGGCAATTCTAAATTCCGCGATTCCTCGTTTTTCCAGGTCGACACCGGAGCTCTAGGGGACGGAGCAGGCGCTTGTGAAAGAAAACTCGCATTTATCGACGAATTCCGAGTCATGGTTTTCGAAGAGGAGGGCTTCACCTTCAAGGCCTCCCCACAGCAAGAACATCTTTGGACCCCACTCTTCTCAACCTTGATCACATCATCTCTCTTTCCAAGAAATGGTGGTTTGTGATGAATCCTCTGATCATCCTCCATAAAGTTATCAATATCCTTATGAAGAATCCCGACCAGGGATTTGTACGTATCCTTATCGGATTCTCTCTCGGTTGCGAACGAGAGGAGGCATCCCTCGCACATGGTTCGGATGTCGGAGAGTTTTCTGTGCATGTGGCAGTAGGCAAGGGAGGAAATGTCCCTCTTGTGGGATTCACAAATGGAGTCATTGTAGTAGAAATTCGAGTTTCTGTGGACGAGGACGTGGTCGATTCTAGTGCAGAGCAAACATGGGATTTTCAAGTCGAAGAACTTGGCGAATTCGTTGGAGACGAACGCCAGGAATCCGTCGATGAAGAGCAAGAATATTAGCGTCCATTCGAGAACGGCGTACACTACGAAGCGTGGGAATCTGCCCAATCTCCGTTCTGCAACATGCTTGAATGATGGCGATGCCATGGTATAGCAAAAACCCAAATGGCAAAAACTGCAAAGATTGAGTGTTTTCTGGAAATTTTGAAATGCAGGGATGAAAATGGAGGGAAGATCACGACCTTGGTTTGGATGAAACCAGGCCTAGACCATGACCTCTCTCTCTCTCTCTCTCTGTATCTATGTCTCTATCTCTCTCTGTGTACGTTTGAGGTAGAGG
This sequence comes from Vaccinium darrowii, assembly GCA_020921065.1. Taxonomy (NCBI): domain Eukaryota; kingdom Viridiplantae; phylum Streptophyta; class Magnoliopsida; order Ericales; family Ericaceae; genus Vaccinium; species Vaccinium darrowii. The sequence goes on from CM037159.1 coordinate 30,835,606, forward strand.
AGAGAGAAATTGCACCATACAAAGCATGGAATTTGGGTGGTGGTGTTGGTGTGGCTAAATATAGAACGAACACGTTTGAGAATACTGTGGGTTGGTTGAAAAAGCCGCGATAAACCGTTAATTCAGGTAATTCCTCTTTAAAGGCGTTGTTTATTGAACCTGGTGGAATGACCATTTTGGGTCGCAAGTAACGGAACTTCTCTACTACGCCATTTATTGAGAATGGATAGCTATACAAATTGAGGGCTGTAACAGTTGGTTTGACACTACCGATTTGGCTGTAGTCGGACAGAATTTTGATGAAAAAATGGTTGTGGGAAGTAGAGGTGTCAACGGGCCGGGCTGGCACGGACATGATATGTTTAAATGTGGAACGGCAAAGCACAACATGGTTTAGACGGGTCGGGCATGGCACGGTCTTAGACGGGCACGGTAAGGCACGAAAGTAGGCCGGGCACAACATGGCACGGTACGATTCTAGATAGGCACGACACAATAATTATTAATTTTTAATGGACCCTTATTTGTTTTTTTTAATTTATTAAAGAAATTGACTCACTATGTCATTAATCATAGAAAACTAAAATCAGTACTCCTACATAAATAAATAGGAGTACTGCTTATTTTATCAGAGATTCAAAATTAGTATTACACAGAAAAAAGAAAAAAAAACTATGTAATAATTAATTGTTTCAAAGTCATATAGATAAGAATATATCAATATAATTATTACACAAAAAGAATTTTTTCCCGACGAAACTCAGTTGTAGATGTGCCGGCGTGGACACAGCACAACACGATTTAGGTAAACGGGTTGGCACGGCACGGTACGACACGGCAAGGCAAGATTAAAAAATTACACGACACGATCAAATAAACGGGCCGACACGACACATCATGAAGTTAAATGAGCCATGCTGGCCCACCTCGTTTGACTCCTCTAGTGTGAAGTTAGAAAAAAAAAAAAAAAAACATTTAGAAAATCCTACGACGTCGGTGAAACGAATTAGTGTAAAAATAGTGACTGGATTAGATAAAATTTACAACCTTAGGTGTCGTGACAACAAAATAGAACCCTAGAGTAGTAACAAGAAGCAACGCTTTGCAAAGCATTTCTATTATATAATTATTAAACCATCAACAATGTGGTAGTTCCAGTAAATAAATATCCTCGTACAAACTCTCCTGCGATTCCAAACATTTCACCACGCCTGCTTAAGGCTCTGTTTGGTTCTTAGAAAGGGAGAGAAAATTTAAAAAAATTCCCTTCCATTGTTTGGTTCTACAAAAATAGGAAGGAAAATATTCAAATTCCTCAGCAATTGCAGTTCTGCTAGTACGTAGGCAAAACATTTGCAGCCATGTAAGGTGATACGCATCCCTGTACCTGAAGCAAATAAACAGTTACAACAAGAAACCGGCAAATAAAACAATATCCGAAGCTTACGTTTTGAAAGAATCAAGCACCAATATAATCGTGATAAACCTCCTGGTTATGTAACGCACAACAATAATCGGTAAATGATGTGTAGGCCCTTAAATGCATTTCCGCCATTTGTATCGCTACAAGTGGTAGAATTTGGAAGCATTTCCAACATCTGGCATTCTAACACAGAAAACAGCCTACAGGATATTGAAGAGGACCCATTAATCAGTTCATTGTTCTAGGCTATAGCGCATGAACTTCTTGCTGTTTCACGTCTTCATCCAAAGTTCCAAAGAGTTGTCCCAAAAAAGATCCAGTAATCCAAAATTTTCTTATCCATAATAAAAGTGCATCTCATAACACTTACAGACATGGATCAATTAGTGCATCCCGAAAATAACAAGCCATTAATACGTCGTGTAACCCTCTTGGACACCAACTAGGCAACTATGATGAGATGAGGGACAGAATTTTGCCCTCGAGGATATACAACTTTCCTCATTTCATAAGCAATGCCATGAAGTGCATATCAAACATGACATGATAGGGATAAATGGGATGACAAGGTGTCCTAAGTAATACAAATGTGCCCTGCAGAAATAGACTTATCAGCGGATGTTTATGTTACCTGCAACAAAGTAGTTGGAATCTGGATAAACCCCTGCAATAAAAGATCTACTTTCTCCAGAGTGTTCTGCGGAACAGGGGTAATTACATAGAGTACACGTTTGAAAGTGTCGATGCTTCTCACCAAACCTGGTTCATAAAGAATCAAGTAGTAATAGGAGGGCGTGAGAAGACGATTCTATATGGATCACTCTTATCCAATATTTCAGCATTAATTCTAGAAGATATGAACTAAGATGATCAGGTTATCCATATCGTACAATAGAAACCGCGTGGAAAAAGAAGTATTCAATGTCGACCCAAGAAACCAAACTGGCTTTGCTTTCCCAACAACACAAGATACATGAGCTCCTAGAAGTTTCAGTTGAGATATTTCCATCTATACTTGCCTGGTCCTGAATTGTTGGTGTCGTCACTTAATTTCATCGTTATCAAAAGTGCGTTAAGATGTCAATTTTGATAACGATTACCACCAATATGGCCTGTAAGCTATAGAAGACAAAATAATCCATCTACAATTTTGACATTGCAAATAGCTAAAATCAACATATTACTTTTTCATCAGCAGCAAAAACAGATTTCATCAAAATACAAATAGAAGGTAAAAATACCAGGGGAGGAGGAAAATCATGACTGAGACAAAACATTAACGTGAACTATAAAATAAAGAAAAGTAAGCTAATAATAAAGGTGAAGATAGTGAACCCTACCCAGACCAACACAATGGGGCAAATGTTCAGAATCTTCAGAACTAACAGCCAAGCCAACAATGGTTGCATTCAAGCTGTAGAAGACTTCCGTATTTGGCACCTAGTGCAGAATTATTAAACAATGAGAAACTGTCATATTCCGTGTGAACTCAAAAGAAGCGATGTTGTAAAACTTAGAAGTTGAGCAAATGAACCAAACTGAACCAGATTGGATTTCAAAGTGGAACTGGCACAACACAGCCAAAACATTTTTTGAAGCACTATCTCAACTCATTGAACAAACCTGGCAATGGAGGTGCTTAATCTTGATACTTGACATAGGAATTTCATAAGGAGGATGTGCAGCCAATGCATAAGCAAGTTCCTTGATTGTGGTGATACTTAAGTCACTGGAGAAACATTGTCTGAAGTAAGCCATGATACGCAAATCCCGTAGAAGACGAGCATCTTTGTGCACTAGCACCCTAAGAAGCACGAAGGAGAGGCAGTGTAAGAAAGAACAACATAATCTAAAAACTTCCTAATTCATGGAAAACCAAAATTTTGCCAAGTTTGGATCATTAACTCATTAAAAAGACAGACAATGAACAATAGATAGTTGGACCAAAAAACTTTTTCCCATTATTCTTCTGAGGCTTTTGGTCACAGTAAGCTAGAATTTAAAATCAAAACTTTATCAATTTAAATTATTTATTTAAAGAACATCTGACATGAACCAGAATAAAAGTCCACGAAAAGGGTATTAAACCAACAAAGGTATTCCAAATCGTTTATGGATACTCTTAACAGTACTGCATACGATAACGGAATTAAAGCATAGTTTGTAAAATAAGTCCATCACATACAAAATCCAGTTCGGAACAAACGTGGAAACACTGAAGAACATACGATCTCTTTAAATAATCCTGACGAGCTGAATTGACTTCGATGAGCATCCCTGTTGCATCCTGCCCCTCATCTAACCAGAATGCTCCAGCTGGTAGGTTCTTGCTCTCAGCAGAGATGCAAATCTTAACCACATGGGTAGGAGAAATATATTTCAGCATATCCACCAGTAAATCATAACCAATACCTGGAACGAAAGGAATGGCATAACACAATCAGTATATTACATGAAACATATAAACAGAAGTTCTGCACAGAAGTAAAAAAGAACCAAGAGAGATTAGTCCATGAGTATAATTTAATGCGAAAGAAAGGTTAAACAAGCATACCTTTCACCCAGCCAGGCGTATTAACAATAAGGGGCACTCCAGTATTACCAGGGCCTTCACTAAGGTCAGACTTGCAATACACTTTCCAATAGTAATCATATAGGGCAAAGATAAATTTTGAGTAAGCTGTAGGATCTCTTTTCGAGGAAATATCGCCATAGAAAAAACATCTGAAAACATGGCAACAAAGATAATACCAAAGTTAAACCGGGTGGAACCATGATGATTAGGTTTTCTCCCCTATTTGAGCTAACACAAAAATTTCTCTCGGGGCGTGGAAACATGAGATGTAAATTCCTTGCACTTAGTCAATAGATAGACTACTAGGGGATATACTTCAATCTATAGTAGCCCAAATACAAACATTCAAGCCCAAACCGATAAACTATTCATCCCAAAAGAGTTATATCAATTGATAAGTTGGGAAGCGTTTACTCATAAACTATATTTTAATTCAAAACCATCCCAATCACCGGACGTCCTAAGATCACTGCTCAAACTTTGTTTGGCAACACGCCATCTCAGGTTTTGGATCCAGCATAGTTTTCTTGAGTAATTTAGTTCCAAAAACTTACCTTTCACTCAGATCTTCACCTCCTAGAGAGGAACAGTTCATATAAATCACTGCATCACCATCCATCAGTGTTCAACTTCCGAGGCAATCTCGTTCCATTCATCTTCCAGTTTTACGTTCTTCTATTTTTAGGTTGTTCCAACTTAATCTAACAACTAGCATTATGGAGGCCAAGTTTTCCAGCAGTTCATCAAAAGAAAAAATGGCATGTCCAGGCTGAAGCCAAGTCAACATGAACCCCACAACCCTTTCAAACCCTTTCAAACGCTTTCTGGATAACTGGCTCGCTCTTTGAAGCCACAAACACAAGCACAACTGTGTTACTCAAATGACGTGGTTCCATGAGATGAAGATGAGTGGTGAGGAGAATATAGATATGTACAAACATAGCTTCGCACGACTTTTTAATCCTCTTTTTCTTCTCAAGAGGACACATCAAGTATACTCCCAAAAGCAACCAATCAGGTATTCTTTTGTAAAGCAAAGTAAATAATTGAGCAAAAAAGTTGCACTAAAATAATGTCTATCAGGTAGAAAATTCCTAGACATGTGCAGGCAAAAAATGCTTCAAAGCACTGCATAATGCCCAAATGATGTACATATCAAAATAACATGTTCCACCTTTGTAAGAATATGACCCCAATGAGTCTGTAATTGCATTGAAGAGTAACTGCAAGAACTTAAATAATCTATCCCCTCACTACAGTACGATGTTCCTCAAAGTTAATGGGAATAAAAATTATCCTTTCCCACTAATGCACCCTATTTGGACATCAAAAGGAAATAATAAAACACTCCAAACCTTATGGGGTTGCAAACCTTGCAAAGTAATCATGATTTCCAGGATATCACAACATTTAGGCAAACTAATATATATTCAGGAAGAGTACATACCTCTCCGGTGTCTTCAGACATGGAATTGTCAAATCTGATCAAGGGAGATAGACAGAAAAGGATTAAATTAATTAGTAAAAGGTTCAAGTAAACCATCATAAAATAGAAGTGACAATAGATTAACAAAAAACTACAGTCTGGCACACAGACCACATTTTTGGCAAATAAATACTGGGCAGTACCTGGCGTTATCTTGTCAACCACGGTGAGGGATAGACAGCCGGGAGCAGTGAATTCTGTCTGCCCAACATCAGTATCCAAATAAGCTACTCTTTTGTATCTGCATCAGTAGGATAAAACCGATATACTCATATAGTGGCCAGTATTAGCAAATGATCCAGCACATTTGCAGACAAGTCAAAGTATTCACCTTTTATAAAACGAAAAAACATCGGGATAAAAAATCACAAAAAACAAAAACAAAAAGAGAAGTAAAATCACTGACAAAAGCACAGACCTTTGAGCAAACTAATCCATATATATCCCCAACTGGAGAGGAAATGAAGAACATGTAAAGTATGTTAATCAGATCAAACTATAAGATCATATTTTACAAATGAACACGTAAAAACAATCCTTTCTTTGCCCACAATAGCATGAGGCTCCGCAGGGCAGAACCACAGAAGAGATCTCCAAGAAATAAGGCCATCCCCAATTCTCACGGTTGCTGTCACAACTCAAAACTCTTTTTTGTCATTTGACCTAAATATATGGCTATGGTGCAAGAAAAATAAAGTATATGGTTATGGACCACTCTCATGGCTTTTCATCCAATTCTTTTTTTTTTTCAAATTTCCTAACTTGTCCCAAAAGCATATTTTAACCACTTTTTACGACAAAATTGAATGCTCCAATACTACTCTTCTAGGTTCAAACATGCATCATCTCTTTTTTTTTTTTTTTTTTTTTTTTTTTTTTTAAAAAAAAACAAGCTTATCCCCATAAGCTTCATCTGCCAATTTTGGCAAAAAACTTGGTTCTCCCTCCTCCATTTGATACCAATTCTATGCAATCATTTGAGCAATTTACTGACCACATTAGTCACATTGCGGTACAGAGAACCATGGATGCCAGCAAAATCTACAAAGCAATTTTCTCTTCAAAAACTGAAGAGAGAGGCCGGAGACAGAAATTCTGGAAATATAGTACAAAAACACTAAGTAAAGAGAGTAATGAATTTCTTCACAACCCGGATAGTAAATGGAGGCCGTAACCAGTTTTCAGAGAAGATTCAGGAAAATCATCAGAACCCAATTAGCGATCAATACACATTATTAGCATCTCCAGCCCTTACTCTTTTTAATTGAAATAAACTCACTCCAGTCCTTGACTCAAACTCATACCAGATTGAGTTTACCCCAAATTTTAACCAAATCAAGGAAAACTCCAATTTTCAAGTCGAAATTAGAAAGATTGATTGTTCTCCACATCTTACAACTATGCCATCAATGAAGCTTTTACTCGAATCTAGGAGTATTTAATTTGTGCATAAATTTAGGTTTGCCCATAGGAGTGCAGAGTGCTCCATACTACCAAAGGAAGCATTTTTTTACTCAATTTTTTTGAGTAAAAAATTGAGTAAAGGCTGGGGAAAAGGGAAAGAGACGGAGGAGGAGGTTGTGAGGGAAACCTCTGGAGGAGAATGTTGAGGAGGTGGCGAGAGAAGGTGGTCTTGCCACTGTTTTTGGCGCCGCAAATTAGGGAAATGGGAGGCGGCGATGTGATCGAGTCGTATGCTATGGATTCTGCAGCTTCAGACCACTCCTCCGGTATGAATATGGTCGGCGACGGACTTTCGTTCTCTGTAAATGAACCCATCTCTCTCTCTCTCTCTCTCTCTCTCTCTCTCTCTATGTTATGCGTGCATGTGTATAGTTAGGCACACCGCCCGCGTGCTGCGTTGAGTTGAGCCCGTGCTGATTGTGCTCTCTCCCTCATACGCCGCCGAGGCCTGTAGAATGCTTCTGTTTCTACTCGGTCGTATACCGCTTTTTTTGGACCTGGGCGCTGATCGCGTGATCTCATTCAAGCCGTCCATCTTAACATTGGACGATTCAGATTTTTTCATAAAATAATTGACTCTGTCATGAAAAAAATTTAAAACATCCAAAACACTTTTCGATAATTCAGATTGCGATCACCAACACCTTGTCTTCAATGGGTTAAAATAAAAATTAGGCTAGGGGTTTTTGTCATTACTAAAATGAAAAATCTCGGAAAAGTTGAGTTTTATAATGAGCATAAATTAATAAAATAGCTTTTTGTTTCCATTAGATAAAAGTCAATTTCTATAAAATCTCCAACCTAATGCATCATTTATCCATTTGGTTTCTCCATTTTTGCTAAAATCAACTAGCAAATGAAGAATTGATTTTAGCAAATGGGAAACAACCCATATGCGCATGTGACACTTTCTTGGTGCATGAGACGAGCGTGTGCATTCATGTAACACATCATGCATCAATGTGGTATTGCCATGTGTATATTTAGTACTATAGTTTGTTAATTTTTTAGTGCTCGTAACGTTACTTATTCAAAATGCTTTTAAAAGACAAACTAGCGCTGGCATTATGTGACTTAGCTAGGCAGTTCTCACAGCTTAAATGGGCTTTATAACTAGGTCAGCATTTCGCATTGGGCCATTCTCTTGCGGGCTAAATAAGGCCCAGCGAGAACCCTCGAACGGGACCAGTATTTGTTAGATTTTTCTGGTACATGGTCGAGGTCGTGCGAGAATTGAAAAAACCCATCCAAGTTGGGCGATGGTCGAGGTCGTGCGAGAATTGAAAAAACCCATCCAAGTTGGGCGAGGGTAGAGTTAGGGTAAACACCACCCATCCCAATACTCGCCCCAAACCCGCCTTGAATAATTTTTATGCATAAATTTTTTTTATTCTTATATTTTTACCATTACAACTACTAAAATGCTCCTACCCCATTATATTATATGTGAGTAATTAATTTTCATGTTCTTTATAGATAGTAGATTTTGGTTAAGTTGTAGTAATAGTTATCTTGTTAACTTTTATTATTTGTACTCATTAATTTTAGAGTCTAAAACTTATTTTCTTAATATGTAAAAAAATATATGAGTGGGACGGGCGGGTTAACCCATTATCTAATGGGACGGACAAGAGTACCCATCCATTATCCAGCTGGGGTTGGGTATGGCAAAACTCCCCCCCCCCCCGGCTCCATTGCCATTTTAAAGAGAATTTTTTTGGTGCATGTAGGGTACCGTTAACGTGATACTAAGCACCAACTTTCGGCCGTCCAAAAGTATTTTTTATGTTTCGGCCGTCCAAAGGTATTTTTAACGCACGGTTCAGATTTTAAACATAACTCTTTCGTGGAAAGAATTCGGACAGCTAGATGCGCAGTCGGTACCACTACGTCCGCTGTAGGGGTGAGCATGGATCGGATTGGTTCGGATTTATAGTAAACCAAGAACCAAACCACTACCTACGGATTATGAATTTGGCGAACCAAACCAACCCACAAAAGGCATCGAACCAAACCAATCCAAACCATTAAAATACGGATCGGATTCGGTTTCGAACCACGGTTTGCTTAAAATTGAGATATTATTTCCGTAAAATATTTAGAGTACTTACAATTTAGGTTTACTACGTTAGGTTTATAATTTTATATATAGAATACGAATAGATCCTCATATATAGAAATTTCGGGTAATTAATCATGGTAATGAAGGAAATCATAGAATAGGAATAGGCTATGACCGAATCATGTATAGAAATTTGAAAAAATTGAAATGTGCCGTGGAATCAAAATTAGAATGGGGAATTTCATCATTGAATTTATTTGTTATGACTAAACCACTATTGATGTATTGGAATTAGGGGAATAAGTTGTGAATTTTAGGCAAAATAAAATCTTATTAGATAATGAATAATAAATAAATTAAATTAGGAAGTTAGTGGACTATAGCTTATATAATAATAATAATAATAATAATAATAATAATAATAATAATAATAATAATAAATGGTTCGGATCGGATTGGAATCGGAACCATGAACGTAATTTTTTTTAAATCAAGACCAAATCACGCTACTAAAAATTCGAACCAAACCAATCGATTTGGACTGAATTCACGGTTTGACAGATTTTCTGCTCACCCCTGTTCCGCAGTACCAGCCGGCATCAAAGTTTTTCTCCATTCTAACTGCCACTCGGATTGCACAGCATCTGCAGTATCCACGTCTCGCCTCTCTCTATCTCTCTCTGGTTCTGAATTGCTCTCTCGTTCTTCTTTGCCTCGCAGATTGAACCCAAGGGTTTCAGCACACCGAGAAACAGGTACTCTTCTTTCTTCTGCTTATCTAACGTTCTTCGGTTTTTCACAAAACACCTGCAAAGGGTATGCTGAATACGAATTCTGCATCTTTACATCGTTTAGTGTTTGGTAACTCTGCAAATGCAAATCTATCATCTTCTCCAAGCTGGATATTGAGCAAGCTATTGATTTTTTTCGTGTTTCTTAATTTTCTTCCCCTCTTACTTGCATCTTAATTTCACTAATCAAGCTAAGATTGGACCCAATGTCATTACTTTACATTATGAGTTTTTTACTTTCTAGCTTGTTTTTAGGAGTCAAGGGCATGCAACCAGACCCATAATCAATTCCTTGATATGTTAGCTAGTTTTTGCGTTCAGATTGTTGTCGTTGTGTAGGTTTGTTTATGATTAGGCTTTTTTTGGTGTAGCCGGTCTTTTGGCCTTTTTTTCTTTCTTTTGTACATTGGTATGCCTTTTCACTTCATCAAGTAAATAAAAAGAAGTAATCCTTGAAATAATCTAGAGCCCGATTAAGGCCTTGTTCTCCAATAGATTTTAGGTAGATTTTATGAAAATCTCATAAAATGAGCATTTTATGGAGAGATGATAAAATGGAGTTGTTTTCCCAACTGATAAAATGTAGTAGTTTTCCTATAGATTTTAGGAGGATTTTATGAAAATCTGATAAAATGACTTTTACATTTTATGTGTTGAGATTGGAGTGTCATAAAATGGGAGATTTTATGTACCTAAAATCTATTGGAGAACAAGGCCTAAGTCCTAGAGAGGGGGGGGGGGGGGGGGGGGGGGGGGGGGGGTGAATAGGACTATAACTAAAAAATTTAACCGCTAATTAGCACATGCAATTACCCAATATCCATTTTAACAATCACTAAAAGATATGCAATGATTAAGCAATTAAAGTAAAGAGACAAGACAAGAAGATTTACGTGGAAACTACTTAGGGTCTAAACACCCTAAGCATAAAACCACGGCCTAATCCTACTTATGTATTTTCATAAATCAAAAGGTTTACAAGAATTAACAAGACTAGGAATTACCCAACAAGCCCCTTGTGACACCTAGCTCCAATTCTTGATATAGTACCCCGTACCCCTCTTTGATTCCATGGACTCCACAAGCACACCCGTCTTGATCTCCGAGTCAACTCGGCACCGGTCTAACCGGCTCACGTAGGAACCAAGGCAATATCCATCATATGAATGAAATGATAAGGAATGAAGATTTTTGTGAAAAACAATCAATCTAGATGTAATCCATGGAGTATTAGAAGATTAATCTAGATTGACAAAATAAATGATCAAACACAAGGTTTAAATCATATAATGCATCAAGAACCCATAAAAGATAAAAGATATGATTTTTAGTGAAGGGTTTTTGAAGAAAATAATCAATCTAGATATAATCCATAGAGTATTAGAAGATTAATCTAGATTGCAAAAGGAAATGATCAAACACAAGGTTTAAATCATTTTCACAAGAAGGAACACTCAAGAACAAAAGATTAGATGCATTTTTCTCTCTCTAGAGTGTAAAAAATTCTGATTATGGTTGTACCCTAATTGAGGAGAAAAAGATGTTTATATAGGTGCAAACAAGGTTTAGAGCGCTGCAGCGCAATTGGGGCGCGTGCTAGCGCTACCCAGGTAATGAGCGCTACGGCGCATCTGGGGCGCGTGTCAGCGCTTCCCAAGCCTAAGCCTAAGATGCACTACGGCACGTGTCAGCGCTATCCAAGCCAAAATAAGCCAAGCTTCTAAGATGCGCTCTGGTGCAACCAAAGCGCTTCCCTCCTTCATGCCTTAGAATGAAAAGATATTTCTAATAAAATGCAAGGATTAAACAAAAGGCTTAGCTTGTTTAAAAACATGCATTTAGTTAAACATTAAGACTAAATGACAATGCTAAATGCATGAATTATACCTTTCAATAATCAACGTAAGCCTCGGCATGAGCACCATCTTTTTCTCATCACTTCAACACAAGAAAGGGAGCATCTAGACGCAATCCTAGACTACTACCCTCAAGCCCAAACAAAATACATATGCCAATGGTTTGTCGAAATCCGGAAATTGCCAATTACATTAACAATCCTAAGAACAAGTGTGAAATGAATTGAGTTTTGGGTCAAATTTTGGTTGTTTCAGATGCTACCTAGTGGGCCTTGATATCCCCAAACATGTCATGGTCCAGGGCTTTCAGATTGCCACAATTTTTCAAGAATTTGCATCACTCCAATTTTGGATTCAGGTAAATTTTGTTTCTCCAAATTTAAAATGCCAAAATACCATATTCGTTGCAATTATCTAAAGACGTGCTTTTCAATTTAAGGAACTTGCTTGTTTAGAGTTTGTCCAACTGATAAACTTGATTTTCAGGTGCTCACATGAAGCTCTTGGGCTAACAAAAACATTTGTGGGAAGTAATAGTACCAGAAATGTGCTTGGTTTGGGTAACGAATACCGGGGTTTTATGACAAGATGTGAATTACGTATGGGGTCATTTGGTAGATGTGGTCAGTTTTTAGCTCCGAGAACTCCATGTTTGGAGAGATCGCGTAACTATGCAACGCATTCTTCTAGAGAACAGAAATCAAATAAGATGCTAATCTATTTGACGGGTTTGGTTTTTGCAATGGTGGGGTGTAGTTATGCCGCTGTTCCTCTGTATAGAAGATTCTGCCAAGCTACTGGCTATGGGGGTACAGTGCAGCGACGCGAGGTAGGACCTTATCTCATGACTTATTAGGTATAATTTTTTTGTTATCTTTGTTTGATGCTAATGAATGCCCTTACCATGCGTTAGAGCGTTGAAGAAAAGATTGCTCGCCATGCTCAAGATGGAACAGTCACCACCAGGTGTGATTCGTATCTCCCAAATAATGCAGCTCTACAAAATCTTTAGTCAATATTGTGAAATAGTGTTGTTCAAACCTTTTTCGTTTTTTGTTAGCAAGGATTGAATTCTACAAGACATGATTATACATTTTGCTTTTTTGCACCCTAGTGGACAGCCTAGTGGCTTAGACAGTATTTTTTTAGTTTGAAAAAAGTAGAGTTAAGTCTCTCTCTCTCTCTCTCTCTCTCTCTCTCTCTCTCTCTCCACATACACGACCTCCCATACCAAATTCCATCTATACTACACCAATCTTCACCTGGACGAATCAAAACGAACACCACCTCAGCCTCTACCCGTCCGGACCAACCCCCTTCTCCGGCAAGCCTCCACGCCGCCGGATTTCTCCATTAAAGCAAGGGGGATTTTGAACTTCCAACTCCGATCTATAGCCACCAGAGCACTTTCAAGCCAAGCCACCACCGAATTCTTACTCCTTGGGGTGAGGGCTTCCTCCTATAGGTCTCAGTTTTTCTCAAAGGAACTTTTCCTGCAACCTCCATAACACTCCGATAACGTTTATTTTTGTTTACTTTTCTTGTTTTTCGTAGTTTTCTTTGTAGTTCTTTGTAGTTTGTAGGGTTTGTGCGTCCGTAGTCTTTGTACAAACCATGTCTAACCGTCAAGTTCGGTGTCGACAAGGGGATGACATGGGCCCCTTGAACCCTAAACCCCAAACCGGTACTCTTGCACCCGAGTGTGAGTGCAATGGGGCAAGAGGAGCAGGTGTTGCGACTTGGTTGTTTTGTACTTGAGAATTAGGGTCTACTAAGCCTGCCATTGATACTAATTCTGTCTCTCTAATGGCACTAAGCATTTCTGCCAAACCTAAATCGAGTGTAACTAGCTTGGGTTTCAAGACCGATGACCAAACATACACAGGAGCTAGTAGCCTAAAAGAAAAACAAGATTTACAGCGGGCAACGATATATCTTTATATTACGATAATGTTGTTCACTGCTAGATCCTGCCCAATTGAACTCCTTGAAGCCTGCACTCAGAATACCACACTAACAAACAAATTTAAATAGTCTCAAACTATGAACAAAAATAAAAACTAATTGAAATTAAGTAACCATGCAAACTGTCCAGGGAACGGCGCCAAAATTTGATCTTGCCGTACCGTACCAAAAATAAATTTATAAAAATGAAGAACTAACCCTTGCTCAGATGAATAGTGGTCAAGTCCAAGTGTTGATCTGCATGAGCAAATTGGCTAAATTATTATGAATTTGATTGGTTTGTAATTTAATTCAATGAAAAGAGGAGTTGGTTTGATTATTTTGAGAAACTAAGAGAATCAAGAAAGCAAGTAATTAAACTGGTTGAAAAACTAGTGAGAGATGGATCTAGGGTTTCAAATCCACCCCGACCATGTAACTGAGCTATGCATAGGTTAGGGTTACCGTTCGAATCATAAGGGAATATCGCTAGGGTTTTGCAAACCCTTTTGGTTTTGCAAACCCTTTTGATCATCAAGAGAATATTGATTTGCTAACGGGGATGGACTATCCCATAACATAGATCATCTCACTAGTACAATCCATCTCTTTCACGGGTTGTCGAGTGGAACAATCCATCTTACGAGCATAATCCATCCCAGTTACCCTAGCACAAGCAATGAAAACCATTGAATAACTACATATTTGAAAGATAGCACACAAATATTCAAGAGATTGAAAGCATGAAAATTTGAAAACATTCAATTCAATCACAACGATTCAAATAAATAAACCTAAAACTTATACATATTTAAACAATTGTATGTTTTTCCAAGACAGTAGTCGACCGAGATGTAGTTTTTTGAATTTTTGTCACTGCGTTCGTGCTCTCTTGTTTATAGGGAGATTGTGGTGCAGTTCAACGCTGACGTGGCTGACGGAATGCCATGGAAATTTATTCCCACCCAACGCAAGGTTATCTACTTCACAATGTGTGTGCTTTATATCCATTGGATATATCTATATGGGGATATGTAAATATATCAAGAGCCATATATGCTTTCTGGTTTTGATATTGATTTCTGGGATGCATCGGTAGGTAAGGGTTAGGCCAGGAGAAAGTGCACTCGCATTTTACACTGCTGAGAATCGAAGTTCAACACCTATAACAGGTGTATCTACATATAATGTTACCCCAATGAAGGTACACCTTCTCAATTTTCAGTTGTGTATTTTTTAACTTTGCACAGAGGAATCTGGCCTTCTGCTTTCATTTCTTGGATAATTACTTTATCCTCTTCATTAGAGATTAAGCCAATTGAGATTTTCATGTTGTATAATCATTTTTGAACTGATCATTATGCATAATCCGGTTGCTACATATGTGAATTGATTTGGCTTTTGAAGAATTAGCAATTGAGCTGGTCTCTGGCGTCTGATGTGAAATGTTAACTGGCTTTTTATTCCTCAATAAAAAGCAAGACATGCATGCCCATGAAGAATTAGTTAGTGGATTGTCATATGACATGCAGTCATGTAGGTTGATGGCACATTATCAATTGCAGTGAGGCAAAAGCTCAGCATTGCTCTTCACAATTCGATTTCTGTACTAAGTACAACCACAGGAGGATGGTGAAGACAACGTGTTGGCAAGTGTGATAGTCATTTGGCTGAGGGTTGTAGAATAATCTAAATTACTGTGGACAAAGCTCAAGTAACAGTCCTTTATGTTTTATTGTGATTTGCAAATACCTAATGTACAGGTGCATATTGAAACTGAGAGCATGTAGTTTGTCGTGGTCTTGTGAGTTGTCTCAGGTAGTTCGATATGGTTGCACCTGTGATCATATTAAGCAGTTAGTCTATTCAAATTCAAATTATATGGTGACAGAGTGTGGGCACTTTGCACGTGACTGACTTGTAAATGGAACTGTTTTGTGGAACATGAAATAGCCCTTATAGACCCCAGGCTAAAGTTTGGATTTGAGGTTTTAGTTGAACAGTGTTTTGTTCCGTTTCTGTGAAGTGATAGTGTTTGATGCATATTTTCCGTACCATCTGCCATTTGATATGGTAATTCCTATTGAAACTGGAAATTGATTTATTTTATCCGGACCTTCCAATCAAAATCTTCCAAATTAACTGCCCTCTTCTAGCCAAACCATCTCTTTGTAATTGGAGCTTCTTGAGTGTGCAATTTGTTTCCCAGCCAAATGCTGTACTTCTTCCCTAGTAGGAAGCCTTTAAGGACCCTTTGCATTGCTTCTATCGTGGGATGGACACCCGAGCTTGAATATAAATTTGATCCATTTTGGATGGAAAAATGGTCATAAAATGGGATAATTTGCTGTGACACATTAACGATGTCACATGATTAGGTGAAGAAATAAATGGATAAGAGGAAAGAGGATCAATGAGGCCCACAATAGCATCCTCTTGAGGGAAATTTTTGAAATTCTGCGAGGTAACTCTTTGTCTATAGTTAGGTTATTAGCAAATTCATTGATCTCATTAGTCTTATTACTGATCTTAAAAAACCTGTTTAATCAGTTAAACTAAGATATGCTAGCACCAGCTAGCTCAGATTGGGTGGTTGAGTTCCGAAGAATGTATTAGATGAGGTTACAAATGTCCGCTTGAGTGTTGAATGCATCCCGAGCATCTTTTGAAAACAGCGATACTGAACTGAACTTTTGTGTCTTATTTCTTTCTTCAGTATTTCTCTAAGTTCTTCATCACTTGAGCTGCAGGGCTCATGTTTTCATTGCCTTCTTGCTCAAGACGAAGTTTTGATCTTCATGTAGAACTATTAACTCTCCTGAATGTTACTTTGTGTGGCAAAAGCATTCAAAATGTACGGATTCTAGCGACCCCTACAAAAAAATTGATTAGGTTGTGATGCTTTTCAGGCCGCAGTGTACTTCAATAAGATTCAATGCTTTTGCTTCGAGGAACAACGACTTCTTCCTGGGGAGCAAATTGACATGCCGGTGAGTATTGAGTATTATCTCCCTTATATATAAGCAAAGGTTTCCCATAAAACCCTTTTGCTGTTTTTTATTACTATTTAATGATATGCATTTACAGGTGTTCTTTTATATCGACCCCGAGTTTGAAACAGATCCTAAAATGGATGGTATCAACAACATGATCTTGTCCTATACCTTTTTCAAAGTTTCTGAAGAATAGAGGGCCACTGCCCTTGTATTTGTATCAGCAGATATCCCTCCAATAAGTGTTGGCCAAGATTCCCCAAGGTTTATTCTTATTAAAGCAACTAAATTTTATAGGCATTGTTGATTTGAACCAGGGATAGCGCTTTAGACACATGAATTTGTTCATGGTCGCGGAAAGGAATGAACTATGGCCAACTGCAATATATTTTTACATTTTCAGCGCGGTCAAAATGTTGCAGATTTTTAGTTTCACAATTGTTTGCATATTAAAGTTTATTTCCAATCATTTTTTCTCTTATGCTCGCCAAAATTTGGGTTTTGGTATGTTGTGAATATTGTTAGGGGTGGGTTGGTGTTGGACATTCATATACAGTTTGAACGTTCAATTTGTAATAATGGATTCTCTTTGTTTCAAGTTTTGGACCAGAGGGAACAATTCAAATAAGGATTATGCATTTGGGTGATCAACGGTTCGAATTCGTTCAAAGTCTCTTACCGTTAAGAGTCTGTTTACGCCCAAATTTGGCATTTTTTACTAGAAGGCCAAAAAGTATTATTTTTGGACCGAATTGGACTAAATTTAATTGAGAAATTAATGGGCCACATTAATTTTATCCTACTAAGTTCAGGCCCAATTAATTTTTGCATAACAATTTGGCCCAATTACTAAATTAATTTGGTAGATGCCCGAGTAGGATGAGTGCATGGAATAATTTTTTCCAATGAGTTTTATCTTTTTTTACAAGATTCTAGACTGCCTAGATCTTGTTTTCTATTCCATTGTACCCAAACTTTGTTAAACTGCCTAGATCTTGTTTTCTATTCCATTGTACCCAAACTTTGTTAAACCGTTAATAAAGTTTGTTTTATTTTCCATTACTTCATTGTCTTCTCATTTTCCACACAGTTGGAAAATTATCTTGGTGATTTTCTTCTTCTCACACGGTTGAGAAATTTTAAGTCCTTGCTCGTAAGCAAACAAGAAACCACATTGTGGTCTCACCCTTTGGGTCACACGCAATCGCTCTACATACGAAGTCAGAAAAGACGCGCAACCCTTTTCCACGTTGGACGTCGACAAGTCCTGGCACGCCCGCACAACAATTGCTAGCGCCATTGAGTTTTTCCCAAAAATGGAGAAACATTTTGAACCACAAAGCCCAGCGCTTATATCTCTTTTTCGACTCTGGCCACACTATGATTTCAGTCAACCCCGATGAGTTTTCTCTTTTCTTTTATTGTTCTACAAGATTCTAGACCGCCTAGATCTTGTTTTTCATTTCCTCGTACCAACTTTGTTAAACCATTAATAAAGTTTGTTTCTTTTCAACTTTATTATTCCGATATAATAAAGTTCTTTTTTTCTTGTTCTCTACGGTTATTTTCTTCTTCTCACATGGTTGGGAAATTTTAAGTTCTCGCTTGTAGGCAAACCACGAACCACATTGTGGCCTTGCCCTTTGAGTCACACACAATCGCTCTACATACGAAGTCAGAAAAGGCGTGCAACCCTTTTCCACGTTGGACGTCGACAAGTCTTGGCATGCCCGCGCAACAACTACCGGCGCCATTGAGTTTTTCCCAAAAAACGGAGAACAGAGTCTTTGAGCAAGTCCAAACCATTGATTGCAGCAATGGACAGTTCAGATTTAGATTGTCTCCTCGAGTCCAAAACTTATTAATGAGGTTATCATACTAGAAAAGAAAATGAAATGTTGACTTTAATAAATTTTTTAAATAATTGTTTCCCGTACAAGATTATTGAATTAATCCAAACATCGAAATGAAATCACTTTTGGTATCAAATTCCTAATTTCTCGGAATTTGATTCTCGGTAATCATATTCCTACTCCTACCAAAATTTCGGTCATTTAACCATAGCCTAAGTTCCATCGATGCCGGGTTGTTAAACACGTTCTTAAACAGCTTTTCTAGGGCTCAAGAGATTGCCAACGCCGACAAGATATATCCCAATAACTCGACTTTGATTCCTCCATTTTTAATCCAAGGTTTAGCTATTTAAATGGCAGAAAATCCATCATGATGAAAAGAGGCCGAAATCAAAACCCTGTATACAAGAGAGAGAGAGAGCATTTCCAATGGAGGATAAATTGAATAGATTTGGCCCCCCCTTTTTCTACTTTTCACATTCTATTTTTTTCATTTTGGGTGTTTGGATGACAACCCCCAAAACACATTCTTTCATAACTCATTTTTCATTTTGCAAATTCTAAGCCAAAAGTCAAAAAGAGCTTTGGAGCTCCTTTTTTATTTCTACTTCTCATTTTTCCTCTCCAAAACACATTCTGCACATTTCTCCCAAACACTCCTCCCACATCCAAAACTCATTCTGACCAAAAGCCAAAAAACCAAAAAACCAAAAAGTCAAAAATCAAAAGCTAAAAAGTAGGCTCCCAAACACCCCTTTAAGTTTGGCAAAAGACTGAGGTGGAGTTCAGATGGTGCGGTGGAGTGGCAAAGACTGAGGTGGAGTTCAGGTATTATAGACCCAAGTATAAGATTGAAGGCGATCGTGGCGTAAGATCGATCGGGCCGCCCAAAATGAACACCAATGCTTTCAAAGTGGGGAGATCTGCGAGGGAGAAGGAAGAAGTGAACAATGGGTTTAAATTGTGGCCTGTTAGATTTAAGCACAAAAGTGTGTCTTGCAAACACAACTTTCTAAAAGCGTGTTTAATCACGCTTTTTGTCACTAGGTGTAATTAATTTGAATTCTGTGATTTTCTTTGGCAAAAAAAAGTTTGAACCGGTTTATTGGTTTATTTAGCAATAAAGCAAAAACCTAGTACTCCCTCAGTTCCTATTTGTTTGTTCACTACGAAAAGTCGTGCCACTTTTCAAAAAATAAAATAAAATGTTTTCGTGAATCATTTTTCAAATTTTTTTACACCGAATTAAAGTACTCAACGTGTACTTTAATTTGGTGCGAAATTTTTTGAAAAATGATATATGGAAGCACTTAATTTTTTTATTTGAAAAAAGATAAAAGAGAGAGCGTGGAACAAACAAATAGGAACGGAGAGAGTAGTTTGGATCAATGAGGTGGTTTATTCTCAACCAACAAATGGTAGGTGTACTTTTGGTTTATTGAGATGTGACCTTTTAATCCAAAGGAATCCGGTTTATTGGATCAAAAAAACGGTTTACACTTTTTTTTTTGCCAAAGAAGGCCTTGTCTAAACAAGCACATAGGCGTGTTTTCAAAACACACATTTTAAAATGCTTTGGTGAGCACGATTTATTGTAGTCCGGGAATAAACTTAAAAAATGAGTGTTCTAATAAAAAGGCTTATTATACCTGTAAACGAGCCTAGGCAAAAGTACTGTTTAATCCGGGAGACAATTAACTAAGGACGAAAGCAATGTAGAGGCACCCTGGCGCTTTATATAGGAGAGATTTTTAAACATCACTAGAATTACTCACTTATTAGGGATTTTTTTGGTTCATTCATGTTTTAGCCACTTACAATAAGGGGAAAAAAAATTTGAATTTAAAATAATCTATAGTTTTTTGGATCAAATAAGCCAAAAAAGGCAAATAAGCTAAAAAAGGCAAATAAAGTGGTTATTCATAATTGTTACTATTAACAAACACGCTTCATTAACTTTTTTTTTAAGTAAAGAAGCTAAATAAGTTAGATTATAGTAATAGTAAGTAATAGAGGACGAGGCCCTCAATTCTCACACTGACTCGCGCTCTCAATCTTTACTATTGAAAATTTTAGTAGGTTGAGATGTGTTTTGAACACACTTTTCACCCTCGCACTTGCTCTCCCACTCACATACACGCAAACAAATTATGTACCTCAGCCAAAGCCCCAAACCTAGTGTCGGACCCCCTTATGCACACGCAAGCGAATTATTACGCCCCGAAACCCCAAACCATCTCGGATCGCCGGAAAGTAGCTAGCGCGGCCGCGCCGTGTGGCTGCATAGCACCCTGAACAGCACCACCGTTTCCAAACCGCAAACCCTACCAGACCGGCTAAGAGCGTATCAACCCGTTTGACAGTGGGTAACCCGGATTGTGTTTATCCCCATTTGCCAATGCCAAAACATCTCCCGCAAAACTGCAAATACACACAATCAGAAGGCAACCGGCTCAACTGAACTGATGAACGATGTTAAGAACAGCAATGGCCACTCTCTCGCACCTCCCCACCAGCGCTCTCTCTCTCCAAAACCCTAACGCCCTCAACAACTTCTTCCCCCTCTGTCTTCACAAATCCCTCCGTTTCCGACCCTTCAATTCCAGACTCTTCTTCGAGGCCAGGCGTCTTTCACTCTCCTCCTCGGTGCCCGAAACTTCATTCACTCCTCCGACCTCCAGTAATGACCTCGACCCTCGCTATCTCTCCTGCTCGATGCCTAACAAGCGACTCAAGGTCGCAGTTCTTCTCAGCGGCGGCGTCGATAGCAGCGTCGCGCTCCGCCTCCTCCACGCCGCAGGCCATTCCTGCACCGCATTCTATCTTAAAATCTGGTTCCAGGTTTCTCAAATTCTGTGCTCATAACTATTATATTGTTTCTAGATTTCATTATTAGATTACTTGACTTTATTTCCTTCATTCCTTAATACAATAAAGGAGAGTTCTTTATAATTGTGCTTCTATTAGTTTTGATAGCTTGCTGCATGTGGGAACCCGGCGGGCTAATTTTAATCCAAGTTCGTTGTTTTTTGGGGTTTAGATCGTGTGCAGTGTTAGTGTGTTATCAGTGGCAATTTATACCTTGAAAATGTAAGGCTAGTCCCCATAAATAGAGAGAATGTGTAATTGGAGCTACTCACGTGTAGAGGACTAAGCTGGACCTGCCCGGTGCGGGCACGACACGTTTAGAAGTCAGCATGACATGACATGACACGTCACGACCTGGTGTGGGCTGACAGGAAAGAACACATAAAGCGTGGGTTTGGTCTGTCATCTTGGAGCATGCAACTTGGTGACGTACGAGCACGACAAGAGGCTAGATGAATCATTTCTATTTATGCATTGGTGAGATTGACTCATTACGGACGGTTACATAAAAAATGGAGCTTTGATTTTGTATAGAATGAATTGAATAACTTGAAGAGGTTTGTACCTCCGATTCGTTTACTTCTTTATGTAAGGCTAGTCCCCATAAATAGAGAGAATGTGTAATTGGAGCTACTCACGTGTAGAGGACTAAGCTGGGCCTGCCCGGTGCGGGCACGACACGTCTAGAAGTCAGCATGACATGACATGACACGTCACGACCTGGTGTGGGCTGACAGGAAAGAACACTTAAAGCGTGGGTTTGGTCTTGCATCTTGGAGCATGCAACTTGGTGACGTACGAGCACGACAAGAGGCTAGATGAATCATTTCTATTTATGCATTAGTGATATTGACTCATTACGGACGGTTACATAAAAAATGGAGCTTTGATTTTGTATAGAATGAATTGAATAACTTGAAGAGGTTTGTACCTCCGATTCGTTTACTTCTTTATCATTACAAGTATATGATTAAAGATGCGCAATTCAAAATCGTGGTAAATAAAAAAGCAAAATAGTGGTTGATATAAATGAAATAATGGGTATTTCAATTTATTATACTACTACTATTTGAATTATTTTGTGTCAACTCTAAAAAAAATGTTGGTTTCTGTTTTGTAGATTTTAGTTTTACCCTTACAAGGTCTAACTAGGCAGGGGCACAAGATATGCACGACATGGGCATGGATCAGGGATTGTGGCATGGCTATAGGCCATGCTGCTCCTAAATTATTCTGATAGGGCACGGCACAATATGATTAATTAAATTAGCACGTTAGGCACGAAGATGACCCGACCCATTTGACACCTGTACTCATGGGCGGTGTGTGTGGGTACTTGTTGAAAAATTTGGTGATGCAACCAGACATCATCTAATATGATATACTACAGATTGGAAGTTGGATCTACCAGAGACATGCTATGACTTATAGATTGAAGATGGATTCGAAAGGTTGGACACTGTTTAATTTCCTTTATCAGTTGGATGATAAAGGTATTAGAATTATTTTCAATTTTGTGAAAAGTAAAATGAAGCAATCAAACATTGGGAAACACAAGTGAAACATTCATTTAATTCAGTACTTCTCTTAAGTACGGGATAGAACTGATTACGCATAATTATTCCTCCTAATCAGAAAGGGGAAGGAAAAGAAAAGGAGAGATTTGATGGATGATGCTTGCACTAGTTTGACTTACTTTTTGGAGCATGATGCTTGCCATTGCTTGGTACAGAAGTGAAGTTTAAGTATACATCTCTGTCACGATGATAGAATCATCAGGGTTCCATACTTCGTACTAGTCAGAACCTGGTATTGACTGTGCGACTTGGTATTTACTGAGAGCCCTTGGTAAGATGCACTCAGCCTTTTACCAAGTGATCTGTTAACAAACTTGCATGGTCACTTAGGCTGAAGCAAATTATTCAAATTGCATTCAGTTCTTTCAATGATCCCCAGACACCAAATTGCAAATGGGGCATAAGGGCATCGACTATCGCAAACACATGAATCACTATATCAAGATATCGTTAGATACTTGTGAATTGTGATCACTTTCCCGTCATATCATTTGTTATTTTTAGCAGGCTATGGATCTTTCATCTTTGTACAACCTGTCCATACAGATTTGGTTCGTGGCTGAAGATAACATTGTATGTGTTTCATACAATTATACATTGTATGTGTTTCATACAATTATATACTGCTTTTATTTGGTTAACCCACTCAGCTCAACCTAACTAGTGACCCTTGTAAATGAGGTTATTAAATATTTCTTGAGGAAAATTTGTTTGCATGATTCATCATCAGTCTGCCACATGTTCCAGTGGTGATCCTGAATTTTGATGGCTACTTGTCCTTTATTGGTAGTAATCAACTTTTTGTACTCTATAGCATGGCGAGTCTCTTCATTGCGTTTGAACATTTAGTAAAGCTTAAACCCCCAGCACAGCTGGTTCTAAACTTTCTGTTTTTTTGTAGGAAGACTTTGAAAACTTTTGGTCTGAATGCCCATGGGAAGAGGATTTGAAGTATGCAAAAGCTGTCTGCAATCAGGTGATTTCGTCTTCTTTATATTTGATGTTTTCGGCAGTTGTTTCTCTTTGTGCTAAAAAGGATTGAATTGGATTGAAAATCTGAAGTCAAGCTACAAACGGCTGTTCGAATATTGGATATCCTTTTAATCCTACTGTTTAGGTGCAGTTTGATACTTTATTTATTTATTTATTTTGGCTGTCAATTGACACCGACCATTTCTGCCTGTAGTTGTTTTACTGTGTTTCCATTCACTCGATTGCATTCTCTGATATATGAGTGTGGGGTTACTCAATTCAGTAGGAAAGGTCATTCTTCCTCTTGGAATGTTATATTTAGTTCTTTAGTTACTATTTCTAACTTTGTGATTATCCAAGGTATTATGGTTATTCTCTTGTTGTGTGACTTGATATTATAAATACATATGCTGGTAAAGGGGTGAGCTATGCTCCTATTTTCTTTAACTGTATTCCTTCTTTCCCTCTTCTTTCCTCTTCCTCTTCTTCTCTCAAACCCTAACTTCATATTTCATTGCGTAACTCGTCGTACTAAAGCATCAAATGATTTCAGGTGGATGTACCATTGGAAGTTGTGCATTTGACAGATGAATACTGGAACAATGTGGTATGTAAAAGTGTAACTTTTTTTATTCTGCTATAGTACTGCCTCCTGCTTTTTAAAAATAAACTTAATCACTTGTCAACAACCCTGTCTTCACTCAAAGATGTTTAATGTCTTACCTCTATGAACTAAATGAAGTTCCGAAACTTATAGGTCCATATTTCAGGTCTCCTACATTGTTGAGGAGTATAGGTGTGGCCGTACTCCTAACCCAGATATTCTTTGCAATACAAGGATTAAGTTTGGTAGGTGATGTTGGTTATCAAGCAGCATTGATCTTGCGTCGGTTTCAATTTTGTCTTGAGGATTTTTTTAATACCCATGCAAGGAGCTTTGATTTCCAGGTGCATTCATGGATGCCATTAGTGGGATGGCATTTGACTATGTTGCTTCTGGACATTATGCCAACATTATTCAGCCGCCTGCAGATCAATTGAATAAGCCTTCCGTTTTGGAACTATCAAATGACATGGTATCTATGTGAGATAATTTTTCTCTGCTCTCTTTGTTAAAGCAATGCCAGTAGTTTGTTTATATCTCAAAATAATAAACTTCTTATTTTTTTATCGGAAAATAAATAAATAAATAACTTGTTATTGGGTAGTAATACTTGTACCTTTTTCTGGTGTAAATTGGATTGGCTCTCTTCAACGTTTCTCAAAATTACTGGACAAATCCCTCAGGTTTCTATCGTTCATTTCGGGAGAATGAGAAATTTATGCTGATAAAAAAAAAAAAAGTGAAGGAGAAATTTAGGCCTCGTTTGATTCGGGTATTAGAAGGCTGGGATAGGATAACACCAATCTAATCCCGCTCAATCCCGCGTTTGGTTCCCAAAAAGTATATGGGATTACTAATCCCGGGACTAATTTAGTACCTATATGGGGGGTATTATATTGTCCCATTTGGGGGGGGGGGGGGGGGGGGGTGGGGGGGGGGGTGGGACTAAACTGTCCCGGATAAACACACACGGAAG
The DNA here is from genome assembly GCA_020921065.1 of Vaccinium darrowii. Classification (NCBI taxonomy): domain Eukaryota; kingdom Viridiplantae; phylum Streptophyta; class Magnoliopsida; order Ericales; family Ericaceae; genus Vaccinium; species Vaccinium darrowii. Next base: position 30,861,050 of record CM037159.1, read on the forward strand.
GTCAATCGTGTATATTGCAAAAATGCCACCGTCTTCTTCTCTTCTCTTCTCTTCTCTCTCTCTCTCTCTCTCTCTCTCTCTCCATTTCTACTGGGTTTTCTCACCATATGAGTTCTAGCAACCACCATTCGTCGACTTCCGGCAACCACCATCCATCCGTTGTTGACCTCTACCGACCACCGACGACATCTGGTAAGTGACCAACGACCTCGATGAGTTGCGTTTGGACCACGTTGTTGCTCAAATCACTCGATAATCTACTGGGTACCTTTGATTGGGTACCTCTGACTGTATGACCCTCGGTTCTTGTTCGAGAATCACTCGATAACCACCATCCATCCATCAATTTTATGATCTCAGTGATTCCTCTCTGATTCTTGATGGAGGCGATGGAGAGTTACTGGGTTCTGATTGATGCACGCTATGTGTTCGATGAATTGATTGAGAGTTCCTGGCCTCGTGATATGATCTGTTTTTCTGGTTTTAGCCACTTCCATGTTGCCTCTTTCTTCTGAAACTTTGCTTCTGTGGAGGACATGCATTCGATGTGTTCAATGAATTGACTTTGCTTCTGCCTTGTGATCTCATCTTCTTCTTGATTTTTCTTTTTTTTTCTTTTTCTTTTTGTTGGGTTTGTATCAAATTGTATATTTCTTATGAGATGTACTCTATTTTTATTTTTGTTTGCTTTGTATGTATAGATATGGCAGCAAAACTAAAAAAGTTATTTCATATAATTTGAATTTTTTTAATTTGGTGGAATTGGTTTGAGAGATGGAGGGAGAGGGAAATAGATAGTCCTGAAATTAATCCAAAATGTAATTTAGGGAACCAAACATGGGATTAGCCGAGACGTGGGATATCCCGATGTTAATCCCGCGTGAACCAAACAGGGAATTGTGTGATATTCAGCACTAAATTAGTCTCAGGACAAATAATCCTGGATTATGAATCCCAGGACTATCAATCCCACCTATTTTAGTCCGCGAATCAAACGAGGCCTTATAGAATATGCAGACTTATAGGTGACCTCTTAAAGTTGTCGGCCAAAGGTTATCATAGAAGTCTAAACTGCATCAATACTTTTCAAGTTTTGTTCTAGAAAAGTACACCATACTTACAAAATAATGCATTAGATCTTGTTATAGGTAGGTTTCTTCTTCTTTAATGTATCATTGTCATCCTTGATATTCTTAATTTGCCGTATTGCAAGAGAAAAGTAAAAGGCCAAAAAGAGAGAAAACTACAATATTTCACTGTTTCTCTCTCTCCTACTTTCACATGGGTACTTCTCCTTCCTCTACTGAAGTCCTCTGCTGGAATTCATGGCAGTGAAGCTTCTTAACACCTTCCAAATCACTTCCTTGTTTTTACCCAAGTACACTGCTATAGTCGCTCCCCAATCTCTCCTATTGCCTTCTCTTTGCAATGTTTCACCGATTCCTTAATGCTCTTTCCCTCCTTATATCCATCTTTGAAAACATTAGAATATACTTGAAGACATTAGTAAGTTGCCCTTGCTGATTAGAGATATCCATATCTTCTCTAATTGGCACTGCTTCTATTATTTTTTCCATACATCTTATAATTCTAGCTTTTCAATTGGATCCCATATGCCGAGTGTGGCAATATTTCTTCTTGCTTTATATCATCAAAGCCTTGTAATCAACTCACCACTTCCTTGTCCTCAGTTGGAGTGGCTCGTGGCTTATCAAGTTATGCATTTGTTGCTGTTTCTCTCATCCATTTCTTTTTGCTGCCTGTTCAATTGCCTTGGCCTCCTCATTATGAAGCATAAATGTGTTTACCTTCACACCACTGTTGCAACATTTTCCTCCACTTATTAAATATGATGCCTTGGGCTGTGGTATAGTCTATGAACACTTTTACACGCATCCATACCTCTCTAGTTCTGTCGGTAATGTCCTTAATGCTTGTCCCCCTCCTTAGGACGGGTCACTCAATAATCAATATGAAAGGAAGTACTTGGGTGCATTTTGCCATCAATTGTTCCCACAGGGCACCTATATTTCATTATGTTTTATATTATGTATTTTGTGGGTCTAAAGCCCATTGGCAATGGGTTCCTATTTTCTACTGCAAGGTGACATGCGGGTGGCACGTGTTACGGTACGAATTGACTACACTGGGTTGCTTCAAGGATCACTTGTTTGGGAAGGGAAAAAAAGGGCTGCTTAGTGGGGTGATGGCACTATGGCAAGGTCGAAACCTCACATAGTGAGGCCACGACTAGGTGCCCCTTAGAACATTGCAGGCATGGATCTCTAGCATTGCGGCAACCTAAGGAACCAGTGGCAAAGTGAGTAGGGATACATGTGATACTTAAAGAGGCCGAAGTTCTGGCTAGTGGCCACATGTACCTCTCTTATTTTGTGCTCCACATGTGCAGGGCACGTATGTGGCTTTTTGTTAGATGCACTTTTACATCAAAAAACAAGGGTTTTACTCACTGTATGATTACTACAGAGAAGGGATTACATGCTTATTCTATTTTTTCTCTGTTCCTCCTCGTGCCATCTTTGCATGTTTTTGTTTGTGTACAAAGCATTCCCCTTGGGATTCATGTACTCCATAGATTGTAACTGTTTTTCGACATAAAATACTCTTGATTAGTTTGCGTTATTTAGAGTAATGTGGTTAAATGCAACCATTGCGTGGAGACCTTTGTTTTGAACAGATAAAATGTAACACAACCAGCTAGATTGTTTTTTGGAAGCTCTACCTATTGTCCTTCCAAATTTGAATTACCTTGAGTTTGCATCTGATTACATCAACCTTATAGCATAGGAGTCGTGTGTTTTTTACTGTGTTATATTGGTTTGTGTGATATGTTTGCGAGCATTTTTGGGACTATACCTTGTTATGCCTTTGCTTTTCACTTTTCAGGTCAAGGATCAAACATACTTCCTTTCACATCTCTCACAATCCCAACTTAAACGACTGATTTTCCCTCTTGGATGTGTTTCAAAGGTTAGCCGATACCAGTTCCATTGGCATGGAAGAATTTTACCATATGAATGTGGTTTGCGGTTAATTATACTATTGAGATGGTTGCAATGTATTGTGGGTATATTTGCAGTGTGTTAGTTCTAATGGTCGCTTCTTCTTTATTTTTTCTCGACAGAAAATTGAAATTGATTGAGATGGCAGATAACATATATTCGTATCCATATTTTGGAAGAACTCTGACCAACATCTTTCCTTTTATTTTTTTGTATTCTCTCTCCCAAATGATCTCCAGGATGAAGTCCGTAAACTTGCAGAAAAACTTGATTTGCCTAACAAAGATAGAAAGGATTCTCAGGGAATATGCTTCCTTGGAAAGGTATGCCTTCTCTATTATTTGTTGGATTTTGCAGGAACTGTTTATTTTTGGGATTCACATGTCAGAAGAATCCCCTATATTTTGGATCCAAACCTTTTTCGTGACGTAATCTATAGATAAAACTCATCATTTGTTCAGTAGGAAATGATACATTTTCTGATTTTGGTCTGTGTCAAAACATTAGGTTAATAACTTCATGTCCTCTTCATTTTGGTTTCTGTGGTGTTGTTTTGTTTCCTAAGTTGTACATTCTCCATCTAAGAGAATAAGTTGCAAGATATGCCTGCTTCTATTCCTCAAACAAGTTTATGTTGACAGATCAAGTTTAGTGAATTCGTTGCGAGACACATTGGGGAGATGGAAGGTGTCATGTTGGAAGCGGAGACAGGAGATTTCCTTGGAAAACACCGTGGCTTTTGGTTCTATACGATCGGCCAACGCCAAGGATTACGACTCCCTGGCGGCCCCTGGTATGCCAGTGTTTTTGTTCTCTCGTATAATTGTCAAAGCAAAGACAAATATGAAGTAGGCTACTATATGCCCCACTTTCGTTATGGGGCTCATATATGTGGAACTTATGTTTATCATGAAACAAACTGTAGTTTTCGGACAAGTGAGGGCTAGCTAACAGTGGTGATAATCATAGTCAAAACTTTAAAGAACTCATTATTTCCATACATATGCTACAATGATTGGTTTCAACAGTACATAATCTGAATTCTTCACTCATCATCCATAACATTGTTGCATCTTTTGTAGGTACGTTGTTGAGAAGGATGTTAAAAACAACGTAGTCTTTGTATCAAGAAACTATTTCTCATTAGACAAAAGAAGGCGCTTGTTTCGTGTAGGATCCCTAAAGTGGCTTGGTGACTCACTTCCTATCCAGATGGATCTACTCCGGTGCAAGGTAGAGGAACTTAATTCCTGTTCACTCTCGCCCACGCCTCTTCTTCTTTCTTCTTTCTGATCAAGTGATCATTGAGTTTCCTAGTTTTTCCCATTTGTTTTAATTCATTAACACACAGTTTAGTTGATTGTGTCATTGCATAATTTCATATGGCTACCCGCTTCCTAGTGAACTGACTCTTGGACTGGCTCTTGGGAAGCTTCTTGCCTCAACTATTGAAATGGAATAAGAAAGCCTCCGTGACCACACTTGCTGGCATGTGATGTTTGGACCTGTGATGAATAACTAATGTTTAGGGAAACTTTTCAAAGGGTGACTAGAATGTATATGACAACCTCCCAATGTGTCATGTCCATGAAATCTCGTACATTGTTTTATATGGTTAAGGTTAGTTCATCGCTTATGACTGACTGAGGTTGAATTATGAAATCCCATACATTGCTTTACACGGCTGAGGTTAGTTCATCAGTTATGACTGACGGGTTGAATTATGAAACATTTCCTTGTCCATGCTTCTGTTTCATTTCTCTGAATTAATGTGGCGACATGTGACCATTGTGAGAATCTTTTACACCACCCAATTTCTTGAAAATACTTGGGTTTTGTAAGATGTTTTTTGGTAGTTCCTTTTTTGGAAACAAAGAAAAGGAAAACCATAGAGATGGCTTTAGTTGATTGAAATAATGTAGTGCTTATCCCATATCAAATGAGTAAACAGCCTGTATCTGTAGACACATGTTGTATCCAGTTTTGGTGTTTGAGAGCTTAAGCATGTTGGCCATCAATTTCATTGGCTGTGCTCTTCATATTTCAGAAATTGTAGAAGACCTGTTTAGCTAACTATTTCCAGAAATGGTTTGGGAAATTTTCTAAAAGCAAGGCACTCTTCAAACTATCACCAAAAAGGCCATGCATAGTTTTTTCAACTCTTTGATGCAATAAACACCTGGAAAATTATGTGAGACTTTTTTTTTTTCAGGTTAGGCACGGCCCAGGTTTTTACAACTGCAGCTTGAAAGTGGAATTTGCAGAAGAAGGGGAGAAAGTTGCAGTAGTCCAGTTATCTGAGGATGATCAAGGCCTGGCAGCTGGGCAATTTGCAGCCTTCTATCAGGGAAGAACATGTCTGGGCTCCGGTGTGATTCTCGAGTCATGGAATAATCAGGGTTTTCCTGTTTGTGTGAAGGCTCTTGAGGTTGCCGCAATGGGGGATAAATCAAAACTGGGGAAACCAGTTAAAATAAAGGCAAAACAAGAGGAGGCTTGTGTAATGGAATCTGAGCAGAAAGATTATGTAGAGCTTGGGGTAAAACTGAGTGGCATTACTGGTCAAGCGAAATCAGAGCCGCAACATGAATCAATTTCCAGAATCCCACTCAGTTGGCTACAAAGGTGGAGAAAAATTTGGTCGCAGGTGTTCTAGATTTCATATGCCCTTTTCGTCAAGAAATTACAAGGGCCTTGCTCGTTTAACAGTTTTAGCTTACTTTAGTTTTGGAGATAGGGGTAATGAATGAAAAGAGATATAGAGAGAAATGAGGGTAATTGATAACAAAACTAAACTAAACTAAAACTGTGAAACGAACAAGACCCAGGTAAGTCTGTGCTTGCACGTTTGGATCCTGCACTACGGAAGTGGTAAGAAGAAGATGAAATGAAGCCGCTAAATTTTTTCTTTTTGTTGCTTATCATAATCCTTTCTATTCAACTCCGTCCACAATTCTACGATCTGAATGCAACAGAAATGTGTTCTGAAAGACAAGACTTTGAGCGACGGACAGAGGGGGAAAGCTTGTTGTTGGCTAAGAAATTGAGAAACAGTTTTGGAATTTTGTTTGGATTCTATTTAAGAGCATAGGTTGGTTTGGCGCAAATTCATGATTTCTTCTGTAAGTTCGGTCAGTGGGTTGGTTTTGTATAGTTTGTTGAGGTTTATGGTCAGTTGTATTAAGCAAATGGATTATGTGAATGGTCCATGACAAACACAAGAATTTGTTTAACTTATCTTTATTTGACAACGAATAAGATTGATGTCTTGATCTAAGAAATACTCGACTACTAATTCTTATCGGTTGGACTTGTTCTAGAATCTACTGATACGTCCATCTTGAAGTGCAGGAATTTCGATAATCATCCTTCAATTTTCCTGTTCCTTCTTTTTTTGGCAGCTGCATAGTGTATACTTGGTGAATGCAGAATTACACTTTGTGAAGCAGGAGCAAGGCACAGGTTGCAAAAGCTGCAGCTCAATTTTTCAATTTCAGTTCTCTTGTCTTGACTTTGTGGACCTGTGCAAGTTCAATGATAGAATCTTATAGCTGAACAGAATCATGAATTCAGACTGTAACGTCAGTCATTTGAATTCGAAATCACTATAACAAATTCTAGTTCTTGTGATTAAATTTTTGTCCACAGAATGAATTTTGTCGCAATATGTTCGCTGCTTGTGACGAAATTTCATTTTGTAGCAACAAGCCACTGACTGTGGAGTTATTGTGACACTGTGGAGTTATTGTGACAATATTGATTTCGTTGCAATATTTTGTTCCAACGAGTATGGCGGGAAAGTTTCCTGCCGGTGGGAATCCAATATTGCCACATAATAATTTTGTCACGACAGGTTTTTTTGGGTTTGTCGTAAAAAAAGATCCATTTTGGATATATCGTTGTGTTGTTTTACTTACTCTTATAGCTTGTCATACATAGAACAGTACATGAGTCTTGTCGGCCTTTCCACTCATTTTTAGGTTTTGGATTAGATTTTTTAACATGGTAGTATTAGGCTCATCAACAACTTCCAGGCGCTTCTCCAACACCTGCTATCTTATCATTTTATCGTTGGTGTTTCCTTCATTTGATATCATCAAAGCCTTGTAATCAACTCACCACTTCCTTGTCCTCAATTGGAGTGGTTCGTTGCTTATCAAGTTATGCATTTTGTTGTTTGAGAGAGAAAGGGAGAGAGAGAGAGAGAGAAGTGTAGGGTGTTAACGAACCCTCACACAAGTCAATGTTATTTATATTATTGTGCATCTCATTACAAGTCTAAGATAGGCGATGTGGGACAAACTAACATAAACGTATTCTAACACTCCCCCTCAAGCTGGAGAATAAATGTGATACCCTTGACCCGTAATCGCATTTATAATTTAAAGAGTGTTGGGTTAATTAGCTTAATTTAATTTTGTGTTGATGGTGCTTATATGTCTTTGTGTTATTGTTTAACACAATATGGTACGTGGGAACACAAACACTTGGCTGCGTATGATGATTTTCTAGAATAGTTAGACAAAATAGGAGTACATGGGTATTGTCACACTAGATAATTTTTCCTCGGAGTCTAATAAGACACCAGGGGGAAATTCTACGTTCTTTTTCCTCTGATATCATCACCACCGCTTGAACCGACCAAGAGAGAGTGAGAGAATACAAAGAAGGAAGAAGAAGAAGAGGAGAAAGAAAGGGGAAATCAAGAGAAATTCTGGGTTCCCTAAGATTGGAGCAACACTTGGTAATTACATGGTTTCTTCTATTTGATTTCATTAATCTTTATGTTCAATTCATGTTTTGTTGTTGGGTTTATGATTAGACACCATAGAAACCCTTGACTATGGAGTTTTGAAAGAGTTCTTGGTGAATTTTAGGTGAATCCATTCTATTCTTGCATCTCTGTAAATCTGCAGATTCTAGGTCTTGTTCTTAACTGAATTTTGGGGATTTTATTGACTGGGTTTCACAACTCATAATTTTCTGAAAATTTTACTGAGAGTTCCTCTATGGGTTTTCTTGGTTGGGTTAAAATTTCGGACTTTGATTCCATGTATAGAGCTCTGTAGAAATTTTGGAAGTTGCTGCTGTCAATTCGCGTTATGCAGACTGAACAGACACACTTTGGGGAAACAGTCATAACTTTTAGTACGGGTATCGAAATTGCTCACCGTTTGATTTTTCTGAAACTAGACTCGTGTGTCTTTCTATCCATGTAAGATTTGTACCTTAAATTTGACTGTGCAAAAGCAGTTTTTGAGTTAAAGTTCAGACACATGCAGTTTCTGCAATTCTGTTTTTCTTCTAGCTTTAAATAGGTGTACAAGTCTTGTCCGAACTCCGTTTTTGACCTATGAGCTATCGATTTGAAGCTTATGATGTGTATTTTGAGTTGGTGTGGATTTTGTATCAAGGAGTTGATAGGTTGCATCATTTTTAGATCCTTAAGTTTCAGCCTAGTTTTATCGTTGGACCTTAAAATGTTGTTGTGGATACTTAGATCATTTAAAAAGTTTAACTAGAGTTTGTGACTCCTTGAATGGCATCTAACATGTATCTACATTACTTGTTACTCTAGGAAGTTCAAGTGGACACGTGGACCGAGGTGAGTGATTATTACCCAAACTATACGATTTTTGACGTGTTTTGCTACCGAACTTGGAAGCTGTATTTTGTTACATGATTTTCTTGATATTTTGAACTCCATGGACTTGAAATGAAAGGTGGACACTTTTATTATCTATTAATGGCATCCCTTACGTCCCAGCTTGCTAGGGGACAGTGCTAAAAGGCTAGCAGGATGTGTTTGTGTATGCTGTGGGATAATGCGATAGACGTCTAGCTTATCCGCACCAGGGACGCCTGGTGAAGCGTTGTGAATTTGAGTGGGATGTGCATTATAAATTATATTGTGAATTGTGAATTCCTTTTGGAATATGTGAAGTTTAAATTGGATTATTTAAAAGGCATGATTTTATATGGTCCATGGGAAGCGTGTGGCTTGTGTAATAATCATTCATACGAGCTTTAGCTTATGTAAATGTTTTTCCACCTTTCAGGTAGCGAAGAGTAGGGTGCCGTAGCATAATCTGTGTGGAGCCGTGGCTTGTGGATATGTTGTAGATAGGACATAGACAGGATGTAGTACTTATCTACTCTTTTGGTTTGTAAATATGTGTGTTTAGCTGTAAATCTTGTAAAATAAGCACAGCTCTGGGATGTACTTTGAGTTGAGATCCTGTTGTATAGACTTGTTATGGTTTTTGAATGTTAATACATGCTTGAGTTCCGTTGCATAACTCTATGAGTCCCTTATTGGTCATTTGCTTATCGATTGTTTAAGGCTATGGTGTGGCCTAAGTGATGATTTCACTGGCACTTTGTTATGATTAAGCCTATAGGGACGAGTCAGGGTCGTGACAATAAATATCAAAAAGTCCCAGCTTGTTACATAGAAACTCTAACCGCGGCTTGAACAATGATTTGGTAAACATGTCAGCCAACTGTGCACCCGTAGATACATATGGAGTAGATATCACACCACCAGTCAGCTTCTCACGTACTAAATGACAATCAACCTCAATATGCTTAGTCCTCTCATGAAATACTGGATTTGAGGCAATGTGAATAGCCGCTTGATTATCACAATACAGAGGCATGGGCAATTGCACACTAAATCCAATCTCTTCAAGAAATGATCGCAGCCACACCACCTCACATGTTGTGTGTGCCATTGCTTTATACTCTGCTTCTGCACTGGACCGGGCTACTACTGTCTGCTTCTTGCTTTTCCAATTAACAAGATTTCCACCAAGAAAGACACAATAACCAGTTGTAGATCTCCTATCAGACGGTGCTCCTGCCCAATCAGAATCAATGAACGCCTCAACGCGCAAGTGTCTGCTAGCTCGATACAACAAACCTCGTCCTGGATATAGCTTAAGATACTTCACAATTCTAAGGACAGCCTTCCAATGTGGATAACGAGGAGTTGACATAAACTGACTCACCAAACTAACTGCAAATGAGATATCCGGACGTGTAATCGTGAGATAATTTAACTTTCCAACCAACCGGCGATACTGATCAGGATTTTGAAGCAACTCCCCTTGGTCCACACATAATTTGACATTGGGATCCATAGGAGTCCCAACAAACCTAGCTCCCAACAAACCTGTATCCTCAAGAATATCCAGCACATACTTTCTCTGTGATAAGCTAATACCTTCTTTGGACCGGGCCACTTCAATACCTAAAAAGTACCGAAGTTTTCCCAAATCTTTAGAATGAAATTGCTGATGTAAGAAGGTTTTTAACTCATCAATACCTCGCTGATCATCACCTGTAATAATAATGTCATCCACATATACAATCAACAATACTTTCCCTCGATCAGATGTGAGAGAAAACACAGAATGGTCAGTCTGACTACGATGCATGCCAAATCTCAAAACCGCATCACTAAACTTACCAAACCAGGCCCGAGGAGACTGTTTGAGGCCATACAGAGCTTTACGAAGCCGACATACCTGATTACACTCCCCCTGAGCAACAAACCCCGGTGGTTGCTCCATGTAAACCTCCTCTTGAAGATCTCCATGGAGAAAAGCATTTTTGACATCTAGTTGAAATAATGGCCAACCAAGATTCGCAGCGAGAGAAATAAGAACTCGAACAGAACCAAGTTTAGCAACATGAGAGAACGTCTCCGAATAATCAACACCATAAGTCTGGGTGTAGCCTTTGGCAACAAGGTGAGCCTTATAGCACTTAACAGTGCCATCCGAAAGATACTTGACAGTGAATACCCAACGACAGCCAACAGGTGTCGTACCAGTAGGAAGAGGAACCAGTTCCCAAGTACCATTATGATGAAGGGCAGACATCTCATCCTCCATAACTTTCCGCCACTCAGATACAGATAAGGTCTCCTGAACAGACTTAAGAACAAAAACGGAAGAAACCGAAGTAGTAAAAGCGCGAAGGGATGGTGACAAATGATCATAGGAAACAAAGTGAGCAATAGGATGGAGAGTGCAGGATCGAATACCTTTACGGTGGGCAATAGGAAGATTAAGGTTGTCTGGATCCCGCAACGGAGAAGAAGATGGCGCGGTGGGTGAAGGTGGTGCTGCTGGCTGAGATGGCTCTAGCTGAGACGGTGCTGGCTGAGATATAACTGGTGGATTTTTAGGACGACGATGATACACCTGCAAAGGTTTCGGTGGAGGAACGGTACTAGATGGAACGGCTAGAGGACACACAGACTCATATGCAGGCAAATCATTAGTGGCGACAGACTCTGAATAAAAAGGAAGAGACTCATTAAATGTGACATCCGCACACACAAAATGACGACGCAAAGATGGGGAGTAACATTTATACCCTTTCTGAGTGCGAGAGTAACCAAGGAAAATGCACTTAATGGACCGCGGGTCCAATTTACTCTGGTCGGGATCAAGAGCATGAACATAACATGTACACCCAAAAATCTGAGGGGGTAATGAGTGGAGAGGCCGACCAGGAAACAAGACTGTATGGGGTATCTGACCCCCAAGGACAGTAGAGGGCATACGATTGATCAAATGGCATGCAGTAAGAACCGTGTCACTCCAGTAAGACTTAGGAACTTTCATTTGAAATAATAGGGCACGCATAACTTCTGATAAGTGTCGAATCTTGCGTTCGGCAACCCCATTTTGCTGTGGAGTCCGAGCATAGGATGACTGATGAATAATCCCATGATCATCAAAAAACTGAGATAAAGTATTATGAAAAAATTCGCGTGCATTATCAGACCGAAACATACGAATGCAAGTATTAAACTGAGTCTTTATTTCCATGTAAAAGGATTTAAAAATAGTCTTCAACTCAGATCTCTCTTTCATAAGGTAAAGGTATGTAATACAAGAGAAATCATCAACAAAAATAACATAATACTGAAAACCAAAAACATTGGGCACATGAATAGGCCCCCAAATGTCTGAATGAACTAACTGAAAAGGATGTGACACACGACGTTCAACCCTAGGATAAAATGACACTCTATGATGTTTACTAAACTCACAGACTTCACAAGATAACTCTTTAAGAGAACTACACGAAGGTACTAGACGCTTCAAATTCTGAAGAGATGGATCACCAAGCCGACAATGTTGTTGATATAAGGACTCTGATGATTGGAGAGCAACAGGTTGAACACTATCACTGGTTAGGTAATACAGACCACCACGCTCAACACCGGCACCAATCTTCCTCCCCGTCTTGAGATCCTGAAATACACAACCATGAGGAAGAAATGTGACTGAACAATTTAAGGATTTTGTAAGTTGACTAATAGACACAAGATTAAAGGGTAAACGAGGAACATGCAACACAGAGTTTAAAGTAAATGATGGAGAGATAGAAACTGAACCCAAACCAGTAACCTCAGTGGTAGAACCATCTGCTAAGGTAACATGAAAGATTTTATCCATGGACTGACAAGTAGAAAAGAATTTAGAAGTACCAGTCATATGATTAGTAGCACCAGAATCGATAACCCAAGGAGAAGAAAAAGATGATGCAACACAAGCAATGGAGGGACCTGTCTGAGCGAACGTAGCTGTGGAAGAAGAAGCTGCCGGAGCAGAAGGCTGAATGGGCATAAGACGCTGGTACTCCTCTGCTGAGATAGTCACACTGCTATCGGTAGAAGGAATAAACTGCCCAGCATCCTCAAAATGAGCAACCTGATGAGCCTGGGGAAAACCATGAAGATCATAACAATAGTCCACTGTATGATTTGTACCCCGACAATGAGTACAAAATCTGGTACCACGACCACGACCAGAACCACCACGACCAAAACTACCTCCCCCTGACGTGCGACCACGACTATTTCCACCACGACCATTGGACCCAGAATCACCACGACCACCAGAACTGTTACCTGACTCATAGCCACCAGAACTTCGACTACCAGAACCACGACCACGACTACGACTACTAAACCCAGAATCACGGCCACAACCACGGCCACTACTTGATCCAAAACCACCAGAAACAGCTAAAGCAGAACGATCAGATGGTGGCTGAGAGACAGAGCCAGCATCTGAGATAGAAGCCTGGCGAAGACGACAAAACACCTCATCAAGAGAAGGCAACTCCCGCTCCCCCAGTATCTGAGACCGAACTGAATCACAAGATGAGGGCAATTCACATAGAAACCGAGAGACCTCCAAACGTTGACGCTCCATAATCTGAGGATCACTCGAGATGGGCTCATAAACCCGGAGTTCCTCACAAGTGCCATGAAATTTGGAGTAGTAGTCCTCCAAGGATCCAGTACCAAAGGACAAAGAAAAGAATTGCTAATGGAGATCATATGAACGCCGAAGATTATTGATACCAAAATACATCCTGTCAACCCGATCCCATACTTGCTTGGCAGTATCAAGGTAGAACAGAGGGCCACTAATATGAGGTTCCATAACATTCCATAACTCAACACGAATATGACAATCCTCAGCTTCCCAGTCATTATACGTTGTATCCTCTTTCTTTGGAGGATCATCTGTCAAATAACGAAACTTTCGCTCACCCATATAATAAACCTTGACAGCACGAGACCAAATAGCATAATTGTTACCATTCAAAATAATGGAGGTAATAAAATCCTTCTCACGGCGCCGAGAAGAGCTAGAAGAACTACCAATAATACTAGAACCAGAACTAGCAGCAGAAGCAGATTTTCCATCAGACATCTTGCCAAATAAAGGTGAGACAACAACACAAATATCTACTAAAAATCACAAACTACAGTAACCCCAGTCAACAACCCACTTCAGACAAGAGTAGATCACCACCAACTAAATTAGACACCAAATGACAGATAGCCAGATACACCCACCATCATCAATAGCTCATCAACATCAATAGTGAAACAAGAGAAGACCATCACAAAATTCAAGAGCCAAAATAAACCATTAATCAACTTCATACCAGTAAAGTGACTAACAGACCAGCAGCAGCAGAAGCGAACTAACAAGTACCATAAATCAATGAACCAGAGTGCTATAGAAACCGATGAAGACTGAATAACGAAGTCAAGCACTTGAACAAGGATTTCAAGTACTGTTGCATAACTACCAGAGTCGAACAGAGATTTCGAAGGCCATTCTTGGGATTTCGAACACCATGAAGACCATACAGAATCAACACACCAACTGGGTCGAGTCCTCAAGACTTGATGGAAGTCGATTTGAAAAGCTTCTTGTCGATTTATGGCTGTCCAAGTCCAGAAGAGCATTGGGTGACCATAAAATCCCAATTTCGAGTATTGAAAGAAGATTTCGAAGATGAAAACTTGGATTTCGGCTACTGGATACCAGGTGCAATGGTTATGACTGTGTTTTCGAGTTCGATTTTGTGGGTTTTCGTTGTGATTGCGAGTATTGAGTGTCGTTTCTGGGTTTTGAAGGTTTTGGGGTTCTCGGCTTAGGGTTTTGTGAGTCGTGAGTGGGTTGATTTACAGGTTTTGATGGTTGGGATGTACTGGATAGAGATCGGCTTAAGGTTTTCAGGGAGGTTTCGAAGATAGATGATGAATACAGCAGTGATACGTGAGTCTGAGGAAAATACGTGAGTTTGTGAGGGAAATTAGGGTTTACAGTAGGGTTGTTATGGTGGATTAGGGCTTTTGGCAAGGCTGCTATGGTAGATTAGGGTTTGTTTATGAATAATGACGGCTGATTACGGTGATAGACAGAGTTAGATTAGGGTTTGGGTTAAGGATCGCTCTGATACCATGTTGTTTGTGTGTGTGTGTGTGAGAGAGAGAGAGAGAGAGAGAGAGAGAGAGAGAGAGAGAGAGAGAAGTGTAGGGTGTTAACGAACCCTCACACAAGTCAATGTTATTTATATTATTGTGCATCTCATTACAAGTCTACGATAGGCGATGTGGGACAAACTAACATAAACGTATTCTAACACATTTGTTGTTGTTTCTCTCATCCATTTCTTTTTACTGCCTGTTCAATTGCCTTAGCCTCCTCATTATGAAGCATAAATGTGTTTACCTTCACACCACTGCTGCAACATTTTCCTCCACTTATTAAATATGATGCCTTGGGCTGTGGTAAAGTCTATGAACACTTTTACACGCATCCATACCTCTCTAGTTCTGTCGGTAATGTCCTTAATGCTTGTCCCCCTCCTTAGGACGGGTCACTCAATAATCAATATGAAAGGAAGTACTTGGGTGCATTTTGCCATCAATTGTTCCACTGGGCACCTGTATTTCATTATGTTTTATATTATGTATTTTGTGGGTCTAAAGCCCATTGGCAATGGGTTCCTATTTTCTACTACAAGGTGACATGCGGGTGGCACGTGTTACGGTACGAATTGACTACACTGGGTTGCTTCAAGGATCACTTGTTTGGGTTGGAAAAAAAAAGGGCTGCTTAGTGGGGTGATGGCACTATGGCAGGGTCGAAACCTCACATAGTGAAGCCACGACTAGGTGCCCCTTAGAACATTGCAGGCATGGATCTCTAGCATTGCGGCAACCTAAGGAACCAGTGGCGAAGTGAGTAGGGATACATGTGATACTTAAAGAGGCCGAAGTTCTGGCTAGTGGCCACATGTACCTCTCTTATTTTGTGCTCCACATATGCAGGGCACGTATGTGGCTTTTTGTTAGATGCGCTTTTACATCAAAAAACAAGGGTTTTACTCACTGTATGATTACTACAGAGAAGGGATTACATGCTTATTCTATTTTTTCTCTGTTCCTCGTGCCATCTTTGCATGTTTTTGTTTGTGTACAAAGCATTCCCCTTGGAATTCATGTACTCCATAGATTGTAACTATTTTTCGACATAAAATACTCTTGATTAGTTTGCGTTATTTAGAGTAATGTGGTTAAATGCAACCATTGCGTGGAGACCTTTGTTTTGAACAGATAAAATGTAACACAACCAGCTAGATTGTTTTTTTGGAAGCTCTACCTATTGTCCTTCCAAATTTGAATTACCTTGAGTTTGCATCAGATTACATCAACCTTATAGCATAGGAGTCGTGTGCTTTTTGCTGTGTTATATTGGTTTGTGTGATATGTTTGCGAGCATTTTTGGGACTATACCTTGTTATGCCTTTTCTTTTCACTTTTCAGGTCAAAGATCAAACATACTTCCATTCACATCTCTCACAATCCCAACTTAAACGACTGATTTTCCCTCTTGGATGTGTTTCAAAGGTTAGCCGATACCAGTTCCATTGGCATGCAAGAATTTTACCATGTGAATGTGGTTTGCGGTAAATTATACTATTGAGATGGTATGCAATGTATTGTGGGTATATTTGCAGTGTGTTAGTTCTAATGGTCGCTTCTTCTTTATTTTTTCTCGACAGAAAACTGAACTTGATTGAGATGGCAGATAACATATATTCGTATCCATATTTTGGAAGAACTTTGACCCACATCTTTCCTTTTATTTTTTGTATTCTCTCTCCCAAATGATCTCCAGGATGAAGTCCGTAAACTTGCAGAAAAACTTGATTTGCCTAACAAAGATAGAAAGGATTCTCAGGGAATATGCTTCCTTGGAAAGGTATGCCTTTTCTATTATTTGTTGGATTTTGCAGGAACTGTTTATTTTTGGGATTCACATGTCAGAAGAATCCACTATATTTTGGATCAAAACCTTTTTCGTGACGTAATCTATGGATAAAACTCATCATTTGTTTAGTAGGAAATGATACATATTCTGATTTTAGTCTGTGTTAAAACATTAGGTTAATAACTTCATGTCCTCTTCATTTTGGTTTCTGTGGTGTTGTTTTGGTTCCTAAGTTGTACATTCTCCATCTAAGAGAATAAGTTGCAAGATATGCCTGCTTCTATTCCTCAAACAAGTTTATGCTGACAGATCAAGTTTAGTGGATTCGTTGCGAGACACATTGGGGAGATGGAAGGTGTCATGTTGGAAGTGGAGACATGAGATTTCCTTGGAAAACACCGTGGCTTTTGGTTCTATATGATTGGCCAATGCCAAGGATTACGACTCCCTGGCGGCCCCTGGTATGCCAGTGTTTTTGTTCTCTCGTATAATTGTCAAAGCAAAGACAAATATGAAGTAGGCTACTATATGCCTCACTTTCGTAATGGGGCTCATATATGTGGAACTTATGTTTATCATGAAACAAACTGTAGTTTTCGGACAAGTGAGGGCTAGCTAACAGTGGTGATAATCATAGTCAAAACTTTAAAGAACTCATTATTTCCATACATATGCTACAATGATTGGTTTCAACAGTAGTTCATAATCTGAATTCTTCACTTATCATCCATAACATTGTTGCATCTTTTGTAGGTACGTTGTTGAGAAGGATGTTAAAAACAACGTAGTCTTTGTATCAAGAAACTATTTCTCATTAGACAAAAGAAGGCGCTTGTTTCGTGTAGGATCCCTGAAATGGCTTGGTGACTCACTTCCTATCCAGATGGATCTACTCCGGTGCAAGGTAGAGGAACTCAATTCCTGTTCACTCTCGCCCACGCCTCTTCTTCTTTCTTCTTTCTGATCAAGTGATCATTGAATTTCCTAGTTTTTTCCCATTTGTTTTAATTCATTGACACACAGTTTAGTTGATTGTGTCATTGCATAATTTCATATGGCTACCCGCTTCCTAGTGAACTGACTCTTGGACTGGCTCTTGGGAAGCTTCTTGCCTCAACTATTGAAATGGAATAAGAAAGCCTCTGTGACCACACCTGTTGGGATGTGATGTTTGGACATGTGATGAATAACTAATGTTTAGAGAAACTTTTCAAAGGGTGACTAGAATGTATATGACAACCTCCCAATGGGTCATGTCCATGAAATCTCGTACATTGCTTTATATGGTTAAGGTTAGTTCATCGCTTATGACTGACTGAGGTTGAATTATGAAATCCCATACATTGCTTTACATGGCTGAGGTTAGTGCATCAGTTATGACTAACGGGTTGAATTATGAAACATTTCCTTGTCCATGCTTCTGTTTCATTTCTCTGAATTAATGTGGCGACATGTGACCATTGTGAGAATCTTTTACACCACCCAATTTCTTGAAAATACTTGGGTTTTGTAAGATGCTTTTTGGTAGTTCCTTTTTTGGAAACAAAGAAAAGGAAAACCATAGAGATGGCTTTAGTTGATTGAAATAATGTAGTGCTTATCCCATATCAAATGAGTAAACAGCCTGTATCTGTAGACACATGTTGTATCCAGTTTTGGTGTTTGAGAGCTTAAGCATGTTGGCCATCAATTTCATTGGCTGTGCTCTTCATATTTCAGAAATTGTAGAAGACCTGTTCAGCTAACTATTTTTCCAGAAATGGTTTTGGGAAATTTTCTAAAGGCAAGGCACTCGTCAAACTATCACCAAAGAGGCCATGCATAGTTTTTTCAACTCTTTGATGCAATAAATACCTGAAAAATTATGTGAGACTTTTTTTTTTTCCCAGATTAGGCATGGCCCAGGTTTTTACAACTGCAGCTTGAAAGTGGAATTTGCAGAAGAAGGGGAGAAAGTTGCAGTAGTCCAATTATCTGAGGATGATCAAGGCCCGACAGCTGGGCAATTTGCAGCCTTCTATCAGGGAAGAACATATATGGGCTCCGGTTTGATTCTCGAGTCATGGAATAATCAGGGTTTTCCTGTTTGTGTGAAGGCTATTGAGGTTGCCGCAATGGGGGATAATCAAAACTAGGGAAACCAGTTAAAATAAAGGCAAAACAAGAGGAGGCTTGTGTAATGGAATCTGAGCAGAAAGATTATGTAGAGCTTGGGGTAAAACTGAGTGGCATTACTAGTCAAGCGAAATCAGAGCAAGCAACATGAATCAATTTCCAGAATCCCACTCAGTTGGCTACAAAGATGGAGAAAAATTTGGTCGCAGGTGTTCTAGATTTCATATGCCCTTTCCGTCAAGAAATTACAAGGGCCTTGTTCGTTTAACAGTTTTAGTTTAGTTTAGTTTTGGAGATAGGGGTAATGAATGAAAAGAGATAGAGAGAGAAATGAGGGTAATTGATAACAAAACTAAACTAAACTAAAACTGTGAAACGAACAAGGCCCAGGTAAGTCTGTGCTTGCACGTTTGGATCCTGCACAACGGAAGTGGTAAGAAGAAGATGAAATGAAGCCGCTAAATTTTTTCTTTTTGTTGCTTAACATAATCCTTTCTATTCAACTCCGTCCACAATTCTACGATCTGAATGCAACAGAAATGTGTTCTGAAAGACAAGACTTTGAGCGACGGACGGAGGGGGAAAGCTTACTGTTGGCTAAGAAATTGAGAAACAGTTTTGGAATTTTGTTAGGATCCTATTTAAGAGCATAGGTTGGTTTGGCGCAAATTCATGATTTCTTCTGTAAGTTCGGTCAGTGGGTTGGTTTTGTATAGTTTGTTGAGGTTTATGGTCAGTTGTATCATGCAAATGGATTATGTGAATGGTCCATGACAAATGCAAGAATTTGTTTAACTTATCTTTATTTGACAACGAATAAGATTGATGTCTTGATCTAAGAAATACTCGACTACTAATTCTTGTTAAATTGGGCTCCGGTTGGACTTGTTCTAGAATCTACTGATACGTCCATCGTGAAGTGCGGGAATTTCGATATCCTTCTTTTTTTGGCAGCTGCATAGTGTATACTTGGTGAATGCAGAATTACTTTTTGTGAAGCAGGAGCAAGGCACAGGTTGCAAAAGCTGCAGCTCAATTTTCCAATATCAGTTCTCTTGTCTTGACTTTGTGGACCTGGGCAAGTTCAATGATAGAATCTTATAGCTGAACAACATCATGAATTCAGACTGTAACGTCGTCATATGAATTCGAAATCACTACAACAAATTCTAGTTCTTTTGATGAAATTTTTGTCCATAGAATGAATTTTGTCGCAATATGTTCGCTTGTTGTGACGAAATTTCATTTTGTAGCATCAAGCCACTGACTGTGGAGTTATTGTGACAACATTGATTTCGTTGCAATATTTTGTTCCAACAAGTATGGTGGGAAAGTTTCTTGCCGGTGGGAATCCAATATTGCCACATAATAATTTTGTCACAATAGGTTTTTTTTAGGTTTGTTGTAAAAAAGATCCATTTTGGATATATCGTTGTGTTGTTTTACTTACTCTTATAGCTTGTCATACATAGAACAGTACATGAGTCTTGTTGGCCTTCCCACTCATTTTTAGGTTTTGGATTAGATTTTTTAAGATGGTAGTATTAGGCTCATCAACAACTTCCAAGTGCTTCTCCAACACCTGCTATCTTATCATTTTATCGTTGGTGTTTCCTTCATTTGATATGTGTTATTTGTCTTGGTTGTGTTTGTGATTCGGTGACATGAAATGCGATCAAGCTAGACAGGTCTGATAGTCTAACTCTTTTAGGTTATTGGTCGATCGAATATCATACTAATAATAAGACATTTTGTTGAAGACGTACGGATGTGATGGACATCTAACATCTCATTTATCACTTTTTTAGGAATGGGCTAGTCTATGTTGCTCACCTCCATATCTTCAGAGTTTATCTACAATAATTATAAGAAGGGAAAAAATACCTAGTTGTCAATGCTAAAATAATACTAGCTAGGAAGATATAATATATGGAGTAGTTATTTTCTAAGGTTTTGAATTTGGGAAAAAGCAAAGTTCAAAAATACCCAAAAAATTCTCCAACTATTAACACTCTGTCTCCACCAATGACCTCATTCCAACTAGGACGCCCTGAGTTAAAGCTCCACGAGAACGCCGCCTTAACCCTCTACAAATGTGTAAAAATTTTAGGATCCGACAATTTTGAATAACAAAAATATGAGTCTGATTACTTAATTTTCAGCATAGAGTTCAAAAAGAAAAAAATTTGAATGCCTTTCCACAGTTCACTTTAGGCCCCCGAAATATGAGGATCAACTCCACTGTCGCTAGCAGTCAGCAGAGGCCCTCGAACCACACAATTCTTCCTGGAAACTCCTTTGACCAGCTCATACCAGACCGTCCTCCGTCGTCAACTCCATCGAGCACCTTCCCCGATTGCCAGACTTCATGAAAAAGTCCGCTAAATTATTAATTCAAATGCAAGTCCTTCATAGGTAGTATTAGGCCTTGTTTGATAACCCAGATTCAACACTTAAAACAGAATGAATTAACTAATATGTAATTAAGTAGGTTTGATAACCACATTTTGTATTACTTAAAAAATTAAGTGTCTCTTAAAATAAATGCTAAAATGTTGATAAAAATTAAGTAACTTTGAGCTACTTAATTTTTACTGAATTTACAACTACCACAACTTCTCTTCCGCCGCCACCACTCCTATCGCCACTCTACCACCGCCGCCACTCCTATCGCCACTCCACCACCACCACCTCTCCGTCACTTCCACCACCACCACTCACACCACCATAACCACCACTCTGTCACTTTGATCACCACTGTCACCACTATACCACCACCACATCCACTCTGCCACTTCCACCACCACTGTCGCCACCACTCACACCATTCCTCTACCACTCCCACCACAGCTGCCGCCACTTCTCCACTAGCACTCTGTCACTCCCACCACCACTATCGCCACTACACCACCACCACCACTCTGTCACTCCCACTACTGACACCGCCTTCACCACCACTCCCACATTGCCACTACACAACACTACTCTGCCACTCCTACCACAATTACCGCCACCATCATGACCACCACTCCGTCACTCCCACTACCATTATTGCCACTGCACCACCACGGCAGCACCACTACTCTCCCACATCACTCCCCCATCACCACGGCATCACCACTACTCTCCCACCTTCACTCCCCCACCACCATGATGCCACATTTCCACGACACCACCATCACAACCATCATCGCCACTATACCACCATCTTGCCAATATTCTGTATATTTCTTATTTTGGATAAAAGTCCATTTTTTTTTCATGAATTGCAAAGTAAAAAGAATTATGAATTTAATACTTCAGTTCCTTGTACAGATCAAACAACTTATTTTTTTCAGTGTTTAAGATTCAGTACATATCAAACAGTTTATTAGCTTAATAAATTCAGCATTCAGCTTTCAACTTTTAGCTTTATCAAACAGCCCCTTAATTCTCCTTTGAACATATTGAAATGCTGCTTCCAACCTATTGAATTTTTTTAGTGAAAACAAAAATTCGTAAACAGAACAACTTACACAATATTAGACATACAACACTTTTCAAATATTCAAAAAAATTAATGCTAGTACATTTCTTAAATATTTCCGGACACAATTTTATTTGGAACTGCGCGATTCACAGAAGTCTATCAAACGACTCTAAACATAAAGTTTTATTTGGAATTATATTTTGAATTGTGTTCCTTTAAACATATACAAGTGGCCATTACAAGGATTTGGGGTTGCTGCTGTGCAACCCTCGCACAACACCTACTGTGCACCATCCGAGCCGTCCGTTACTCAGATTTTACCTTGCACGCACGACAACGAATGGTTCAGATGTAAAGGTGCTGAGGTGAAATCTGGGTCGTCCATTTGAGCAACGGATGGCTCGGATGGTGCATAGTAGGTGCTGTGCGGGGGCTGCACAACAGCAACCCCCTGTCCCCGTTACAATGCCCTTTTGAAGTTTAAAAGAAGATTAGAGGCACATGCCGATTATAACATAGTAAATCTCTCACTCTATGCTGCAAACGAATCGAGCTACTCCCCGGTTCATTTTGATTTAGGATTTACTTGGTTTGACTCATTTAGGAATTGAGCTGAACTCGAGCTTGAATTTTACCCTCGTGTAATAAACAAGCTGAGCTCAACACTGCAAAATTCGGCTAAAAAAAGTTCAACTCATTTGTAGTCGGTTCGTTTATATGGGCTTGTGCTTAGTAATTGAACTTGACTCGTTTACATCCGAGCGGAGCACAAGCTCGAGTTTCAAGGTCGTTTAGTTAACGAGCCGAATGACCCGAATTCGAACACAACTCGGCTCAGTCTATCTCGTGGTTAGGCTAAAAGGTAGCAGGCCAGCTAGAGCGGGTCATTACAACTAGCTCGACTTGCAAGGTTGTTTAGTTAACGAGCCGAATTCGAACACTTCAAAACTCGGCTCGGTTTAGCTCGTTTGCATCCCCTCCATGAATAAATGTTTGACCAAAGGTCAAACATGCACCAATCGAACGGCTGCGATTCGCTGTTCCTTTACTGGGGCGCCAAAAACCCTGCCGAGTTAAAAATACAGGACGCAGAAATATTAAAGGTGAAAAGAGAGAGAGAGAGAGAGAGAGAGAGAGAGAAACAAAACCCAAAAACCAGAAGCTCTTCGCAGTCAAGAGAATTCACTACTTCATCTTCTTCTACTATTCAAATCCCATCGTATACAAAACATACGAAGATACATACATACGGATAATTGTATCTATAGGATTGGATTTTCGGATTCCAAATTCGAATTCGATTTCGATTCCTCGGTTCGGCGATTCGTGAAGCATGGAGCTTCAGAACACAGTGAAAGAAGCCCTAAACGCGCTGTACCACCATCCAGATGACGCCGTTCGCATGCAAGCCGATCGATGGCTTCAGGAGTTCCAGCGGACCATCGATGCTTGGCAGGTGATCCTCTTTCGCTCTCATCAGTTATGTTGATTCGTAGGTATCGATATGCAATTAGATGTGCAATTTCTATATTTGCAATTCACGAATAGTTGATGTTGCGTTTATTGTATGAATTTGATCAGTGATGAGAGAATTGAGTCAATCCTTTGTAAATAATCGGAGAGCTTTGTTTTGTGGAAGAGAGCTATAAGCCATGTTTATCGTGATTTAGGCTGAATGAGTTTAATTGAATTCTAATTCTGGGGTTTATCATCCACTTGTTAGAAGTATTGCCCAAGATTAGGGTTTTGCTAGCACCCGTCTATCTTTTTGTCAGCACCGCACATTGGTCAGAAGAGTAATGTGCGCCTTTTTTTTTTTTTTGCTTGGCAATTGTCATTTTCTCCTTATCGCTTAGAAATTGTTAGAATAAAGGGAAACAACTTTTTCTCAGTTAAAAGTTCCCATTTTTTGCGGCGATGGAATTTGGTGAAATCGCCATTTTGACGCAGCATAATGCAAATATCTAGTTGTTTTTGAGATCTTTGTTTTTCCTCAATGAGACAACTCATATTAATGTATTTTATGCTGTTTGGTTACAAATGACCTTACGTAGAGCTGGCATTTATTGGATTGCCTTGGCATCATATAGAGACCCTTTGGGAATGACCTTATATAGAACTGAAGTTTTAGCCTTGATATTTCAACGGCACAGACTTTTAGGTACTCCAAATGACAAAGGCTTTTGCCAGACTTGTGTTAAAGTTAAACAACAAATATAGGTTCAGGATGTTGGTTTACATGTTTCATACTTTCGCTAGACTTTTGTTTTGAATAGATCTTTGTACTCCCTTCGTCGCAAATTGCTCGCCCTTTTTTGGAGAATTAGCATGAATTTTTTCCCAAAAATTGTTACACCAATTTAAGATCTCATTGAGAAGAAAAAATTGGTGTAAATTTTTTTCAATAAACATTTTCACATGAACATTTTTTTCATGTATCTTGCACGGTTCCTCAAAAAGGGCTAGCAATTTGGGACAAAGGGCGTAGATACTAACCAGATAAGGAGACTTGGTGGATTTCTTTTTTGGCTTGGAGTTATTCAGCGTTTCTATGTTTGTGGGTGCGAACAGCGGGGTGTACTCTAGATCAAATGGGAAGGACTAATTGGGTTTCTCTCTCGTGCGTTAGCCCGAAAGAGCAACCGCATGTCAATAGATCTCCTTTGAAGTTCTGTTGAGCTCCTCTTGTATGTCAAGTGACTAGGTGACCATCTACTATTTAGTAACGCTCTCGGTATATATGGCAACAGTTCTTTCCGTTCATGTAGGGCACTTTTGGAAGATTAAAAGTCGAGGGACTTGATTATCCTTGGGGCCATAAATCCTATATTTGATTGCGTATATTGACAATGGGTAGTGGGGTAGGATATGACGCTAGTCGCTATTTTTGTTCTCTGTTTTGCAACAAATATCATCAATTCATTTTTGCTGATTGGTAAACCAGGTCGGCACTTGAAGGTGAGTGAGGATTCCTAGCCGCTAACCTCTATGTGAAAAGTATATTTGGGGAGCATCCTTGGGTGAATGTGAGCAGTGAGCCCATGGATGTTTGATAACTCAATCACAGGGGAGGGTGGGATAGAGTGGGATAGGGTAAAAACTTGTAGACAACAGATAAAAAACCCAAATATATAGTTGTGTCGGCCGGTCCTACCCAAATAAGAGATTGGGTAGTGGGCACTATTGTCCGTTATTCTCTGTATCCCACTAGATATAGGGTACCACTTTTTCTCCCTGAATTGTTCTTGTCTCATCTTATCGTGTGCCAACTGGGCTTTGCCTTTATTCCGGTTGTTGAGAAAAGCGAGATGAATTGGTCAAGTTACATTCTATTGAAGTGGTTTTCATGGTGAATTGTTTATCACAGAGAACATGCATTCCCATCCTTGTTTGTCAATATTATCTATTTATAGAATCTTGCTGCAACAAAGACGAAGGGTATGAAATTGTACAAGGTCTAGGTTAGTGAAAATGGACCGATCAAAATCAATCCAACATTAAGGGTCAAGTTGGTCGGCATGTATTTAATTGAGTTTCCATGGGTTCATATCAAAATTTACCAAAATTTATACTTCATAAGTTGCCTTTTGGATTCAATTAATATGAGATCGACATTGAAGGCAATCAATCCATAGGTCACTAAATGATCACTGATCCTGAAAATTTAATAGTAGATCAGTAGACTTTCAAATAAAAACTTAAAGTTGACAACTGCAAATTCAAGCACTTCTTGCGTCAAATGAGGAGTCTTGGCCACTTATTGAATAAAGGGAAAGAAAGAAAACAGGACTCTTAGTTAGGAAATCAAGATTGAGAATTTGAGATAGGGACATAGGGTGGAGTTGTTGCTATTGGTTAACCCGAGGCCGAAGTATCTTCTAAAAGACGCTAGGCGCTAGTCGGACGGCTGAGCACCGCCTAGGGCCTAGGTCGATTAATCGGTGCTTGTCCCGCATAACTGTCTAATTCCATCAAGCCGCCTAGCCGATCAGTTGCCAATTGATCCCGCCTAGCGGCTGATTGGTCATCTTGCCGCTAATTAAGTGCCTAGTTCCCTAGTTGAGGCGGCAGACCATCGCCTAGTGCCTAGGCACCGACCGACTTTTAGAAAACATTGGAGATGGTTGTTTGTGTAAACTACATTGTCTCTAAGGAGGCCTATGTAATGGGATTGTAAGAAACCAAATTTGACATAGTGTGGAAGCTTTAACTGGGTTAGTGGTTGGCCCTATTGGGTACCCAAAACAGAACCCATTTTCATGAGAACTTGGTATATGCTTAATTGGATCAAATCTCATGCTTTAATTGGGCTCCAGCAAGTGGGCGGTGGGATTGGGCACCCAGGATTAGTTAAGGTACACGTAAGCTGTCCCGGACACCTGAGTTGTCAAAACAAAAAAAGGAAACATGGTTAATTGGATGATTACTCTATGGTTGAAAATCACATATTTGTCAAGATACCGATTACCAAAACTGTGGTAGAAAAAACGATGAAATCACTGTCAAAACTAGAATTAACTTATGACAACAATGTTGTTGAACTAAATTACAAGGAGAGTAAAAGATATTTGTATTTTATGATGTAATGGGAAGGGAATCATTAGCACGTAAATGCTCCACTGGGTTTAACTAATGCAAAATGTATATTGATACTATTTCTTCAACAATATTCGTGGTGTGTTCGGCGGAAATTGTGTGTCTCTGTTTTGATTCCATTTGGCCATTCCTTGTAGGCTTTCTTCCCCTCCTATGTCTCATCTTCACTGGGTATCATGTGCTTTTGTTTTTACTACGTGGTCCGTGGTAGCATAGAGAGTGATAATAGCGTTCTTCATGGTCTTTTGTCCTTCTTGTAATCCACTCTTTAGTTAATGATTATGTGAATCACTTTTAGCTTCATTGTAATGCATGTGTCCATATGAGCAAACACAGTGGGTTATCGCAAGGAAAGTTGTACGCATATAGACACATATTGTTAATTAATGAACACATATTAATAGATGTATGATATTCTTCGATACTTGAGTTTAAATGTCAATTACCTTGGTAGATGTACGGGAGAGGTAAGGTGATGTTGGTCTAACTTAATTTTCCCTGAAGATGGTGGGCGTTATAGGTGTGTAGTGATTTTTTGTTTCGCTTTTTGTCAAATTTTTTGACTCAGTTCATTGTCTCAACAAGAGAATTGGAAAAGTATAATTCTAGGGATTGAAATTGAAAAAAGTTTAAATCAGATGAACCTAAAGACACTGAAAGCTGTCTTCTTTTATTTTTTTCATCTTCAGAGAACTTTTGAGGATTCTGGTCATATTTTTTACCTGTTAGATCTAATTCCTCAATGACAATGATTGATCCAAAAGATTGGCCCTAATATGATAAAAGATTAGAATAAAACGACCAAAAAAAGACGGGGAATATTATTCCGAATAATTTTGTACTCTCCCTGCGAGTTGGATATTCAAGAGAACATGTGCTCTCTAATTCTCCTAGCAACACGTTTTAGCTATAAAAACTTGTAGCCTTGTTCTTTACGGTTTTTACGTGATTGATTTTAAATAGGATTCGTTATTATGATTGTAAAAGTCACTGGTTCTTCTTTGTGCACATAACTATTTTTTTGTGTACTGGTTCCTTTCCTAACAAATGTAACATTGGATATTTGGACATCATTCATCATTTTAGGGTTGTACATGGTTCTGTTCTTGTCAAGTTATTTGTGCCTGTTTATTTATTAAGTTTAATTTCCCCATTTTCCATGCGATGAGGCTCACTAATATGCTATTGCTTGTTTAGGTCTCTGATAATTTACTTCATGATGCTAGTAGCAATCAAGAAACCTTAATATTTTGTTCCCAAACGCTTAGAAGCAAGGTAATTTGTTTATCCTACTCTTAATCTCTAAAGTTTGCGATTTGTACCAGTTGCTATTATTGTATATTGTTGACATTTAAATACGTTTTTTCTATTAGTATGTTTGAAATTTGTTTAGGTCTTGATTTAGTTTTTGGTACATCAAAACAGCCATTTGTTTGGCACCCCATTCCCACACGAACACAGAAAAACCTTTCTTTTCTTTTGGCATACTGTATTTTCATTTACTTTGTGAAGTTTGGAGTCAAGACTTATTTTGTGCCTAGAGTGGGGTGAATTGGTGAGGTCCTAAGAGCTATAAGCAATTGAAATTCAGTTTAAACCACATTAAACAAACAATTAATTCAGCTATTGGTGGTTAACCCTACAAATTACAATTGCAAGAGTAAGATTCTCAAACCAAGATTTATGTGGAAAACCTTTTAAGCTGTCCTGAACGAGAATCCATGAGCAGGTTTGATTGTGTGGAAAACCTTTTAAGCTGTCCTGAAGGAGAAACCATGAGCGGGTTTGATGTTAGAGCAATAAACTAAATCAAAAGTTCGAATGCAACCCTCAAGTTAGTTATATACTACCAACCTGAATGCCCTAGACATTTGACGTGTTGAACGAAAAAAACCTTCCATTCAATCTCCATACTCTTTTGGCCCCGGCCGCTTCGTCCTTCTCTTGATTTTGAATTGCAAGCCATGGAGTCCTCCAATCTCCACTTCCTAGAGCCCCAATTACAATCGCCTAAAGACATGGGTGTTCATTGCGCAATGAATGGACCAAGTGCAGTAAGGTCCGTTCTTCAAAATTAGAATTAGAGAAGATTTTCTCGATCACTTTGCAAATATCTGCTCTTCGCTATGCTGTTATAGTCTGAAAAATTTTAAGCAGTCTTTGGATTCTAGAAAGTCTAGGTCACCAAAGTAGTAATTGTTAAGTTAACATTAGTCCCAAAAGCATAAGCTGTTAGGAAATGGGCCCAACAATGTATATCAAGTTATTCACCATCCTCCCTCAAGTGTAACCCCGTCTTGTACATGGAGATGCTGATATTCATAGATAGAGCGAAACAGAATGCCAAGGAGATAAGCAGAATGAAAACGGAGAAACAATGCAAATGTGACTTGAACACAAGAGCTCTCCCAACCTGAGCTCTGATACCATCTTAAGTTACCATTAGTCCCAAAAGCTTAAGCCATTTGGAAATGGGCCCAATGATGTCTATCAAGCTGTTCAACAGTTGTTACATTTGGCGGAGAAGAAAACGAGCTGCTCTTCTTTGGATCTAAATTTTGTGACTTCTGTAGAGTCTGTAAAAAGCCCATTTGAGTAGTGAGGTCTCTGGATTTGTTTGGCATACTGGACAGCACTGTTCAAGTGGTACTCTGTTTTTGATGGCCGACCTTAATTGGTAACAGTCAGAAATGAAAATGTGAACTAAACTGGACAATTTAAGTCTTTGTGCATTGGAAACCCACGTCGTAGGCTAATTAGCTTACACAACCTAGCCATTTTGGATATGGGATTCACCATATCCTACCATATAATTTTCTCCATCTGGTTGGCAGGTACAGCGCGATTTTGAAGAGCTGCCTTCAGAAGCTTTTCGCCCATTACGAGATTCGCTAAATGTAAGTGAGTACGATTTGTTGGGGCTATGGGGAAAATGCTATCTCATATTTAACTGGAAATTCAAAACAAATGACTTTTTGTTTATCTGCTGCTGTCTTCAGTCTAGCATAGGGAACTTTGTTTTCTTTGTTGCGCTTGCGTCATGTCGGTAACGCAGAAATGTTTATTTTTCTGGCCAAAAAATGTTTCTTTTAGTGATTGCCAGCTCTCTTTGTTGTGGTTGTTTTGAATGCAGAGCTTATTGACAGCATTTCATAAAGGTCCCCCTAAAGTTAGAACCCAGGTATCATAGTTTTCTAGCTACAACAAGTTCACTCTTGTGCACACATGTACGGCATGGAATGGACATTTTGAAGATATTTTGCTTAAAATTTTCACTTTGTAGATTAGTCTTGCTGTGGCTGCATTGGCTGTTCATGTTCCTGCTAAAGATTGGGGAGATGGTGGAATTGTAAATTGGCTCAGAGATGAGATGAATTCTCATCCAGAATGCATACCAAGTTTCCTTGAGCTACTCAGAGTTTTGCCTGAGGTATATGCATCCTTTTTATGACGAATATTTATTATGAGCAATCAATTTATATCTGCATATGACATCATGAGAGGAATGTTTCATTGGGTTCTGGGTGGGAATGATATCATGTGCTACTACCTGTCTTGGGAATTTGACTGAGGATTAAAAAAATGTCCTTTCGGAACACTATGACTAGATGAAGTTGAAGATCAGGTATACCATGCCACCTACCGTCCCCTCTTAGAGGAGTGATAAACACGAGATTTTGTGAAAGTTGTATGGGACGCAATTTAGCATATCCTAAATTGGTGCGATCATACCAGCACCAATTTAGGATATGCTGAAGCATGTATGCACTTTAAAATAACCTTCAAATGAAAATCAGCTAATAAACAGAGACAAATGCTGTTTTAACAGTCTGATGCTTGCACTATAGAATGGGAGGGAAGAAGAAAGACAAAGCACACTAATGGCAGCATCCATAGTCACGGTGCAACTCTCTTTTATTGTGATAAGTCTCCCTAATATGATGCAAGACCCTCTTATCAATAGGCTAACAACCCTAACAAAGAAATGGGAAGTTTAGGATGACCTGTTTAAATATTTGCCTAAATACATGTTCAATTAGACTCCTAAATTTTCTCAAAAAAAAAAAAAAAAAGGACTCCTAAATATTAGTGGATTATTGACACCGAACACGCTTACTGCACCCAAAACAGTTCTCTCTCGCACTTTTGGGCTGTGAACGAGGCTTCCAAAGCTTACAACTATGTTTAACTTCTCACGGGTTGCACCGTGAATGCTTCTCTGCTGAAATGAACAAGGCTTTGTGAGTTAGGAGCACTTCCAAGAATACCATCTGAATGAGGAACACGTCCAATCATCATTGTTGGCTTAAGAAAGGGTGTATTTTGTTTGGTAGTGTATGACGTGCAGGTTTTGGCACATCCAGCATGTACATCATAGTCCTGTATCTATCTGTGGCTTAAGAGAATATAACAAAGCTTTAGAGGTAGACCATCTCCTATCACCTTTTTGTGAGCTCATCAATAGTGAACGTCTTAGGATTCTGGTTGTCATCCATAAGCTTGGTGATCCGTGCTATGTGATAAGGATTGGGATAAGGCTCAACTTTCAAACCAAATTTTGCCATTGCTTATTTGGACATGGCGTTATTGAAACTTTCCTGGTGTTTATCACTAAAGATGGCACTTTTTTTTTTTTTTTTTTGCCCCGGCGCTAAAGAGAGCACTTGTGTGCCGCACTTCATGCTTGGATGAAAAATCTCTTCTCTTTACTGCTAAGCAACAAGCAAAGGATGAAAGATTGTAGTTGTTCCAGAATCCTCTGGAAACCACATCAGCATTTTCGAGCTTTGAGTCCTTGCAATTTTTCCTTTCTAGGGTTTATTCTTTTGGAACAGCTGCAAGCCCGCAGTGGTTTTATATTTTGGGTTTCCATTGTGTATCCTATAGTTAATTTAGGGGATTGGTTAGTAAAATCATTACATGAAAACTGTTAAGAGTGAGATATTTGAGCATTAGTGACCGAGGGTATTCCGGTGTTTGTTATTTGAGTGTTACAGTTATTCTATCCCTAAACACTTCTTCACTTCTCTCTAACAACATGGTAGCAGTCTCTGCTGCCCACCACCTTCTGTCGCCTTCACTGACCACTTCTTTGCCGGCCACCCTTTGATCTATCATGATGGGTCTGTTGAAAGCTATAAAGTTTGCCTTGTTGCTGATATACAGACACATGGTGTTTATTATGCAGAGATCTTTTCTTTTGTTGCCAATATTTGTTCTGTTCGGCTTCTTTTCTCCCCCACTTCCAATCTTGCCTAGTGATCTCCATGAGGAAGTCTACATGGAGAAACCGCCCGGGTTTGCTGCTTAGGGAGAGAGTAATTGGGTGTATCACCTTCATTCGCCTTTGCAAAGCTCTACATGGTGTTATGCATTCTCCTAGAGCTTGGTTTGGCAAGTTCAGTTATACAGTCTTATGATTGGGCATGCATCATCTTCTTTTTTTTATTGATCGGCATGCATCGTCGTCTTCTGACCATTCTATCTCTTCTGTCATAGTTGATAGAGGTACAATATTGATGATTTTTTATGTGGATGATATTTTCATTACGAGTGATGATCAGAAACGCAACGCAATGATGAGTAACTTTCTACAAGGTCATTTTCATACCAAGGACTTGAGCAAGTTGCGTTATTTCTTGAATATTGAGGTGGCGAGATCGAAGGATGGAATTGGTTTATCTCAAAGGAAGTATGTTTTGGATATTTTAGAGGACACTGCTTTGTTGAGACATTTTGTGGGTCCGCTCCGTTCTTGAGGAGGAAGTGTTTAGTGTGTAGTTGCTTGAGAATCTGTAGTGTAGTAATCAAGCAACAATTAGTATTGCATCTTATCCAATCTTTCCTAAGAGGACTAATAAGTCCATTGTCATCTTGTTCAATAAAAGTTGGATGGTAGTATGACAGCTATTCCCAAATTCCCAATGTCAAACTTTGTGTTGAGTTGTGATTTTTGGTGTATTGATTTCCCCTTTGAGTTTAATTCTTTTGAATAAACAATAGTAAGGTAAGATCACAGTGGTTCATGAATTCGTCACAAATAATATTTTAACCTGGGAGGTAAGTGATGAGGAATGGTTGGCCAGATAAATTGTAGAATCAGTTGTGGAGATATAAAATGGGATTTGGTGGAGGGAGTAGTTGTCCATGCAACTTGCTTATTACTGTATACTTTCTATACCCCATGGTAAGTTCTCATGAATATTTCATGAAATTTTGAAAAAAAGGTGTGGTGTGTGCATACTTAATATTCATCATCCAACGTGTGTTCAAATTTATGGTCTATTGCAGTAGATAAAATGGGGAGTGGCGGGAGGTAATGGTTGGCCATGTACCTTACTTATCCTTATGTGCATACTATATTTCATGGGAAGGTTCTCATGACTACTTTGTTTTGCTGTCAGGAAGCTTTTAACTACAAGATAGCAGCTCGTCCCGATAGACGCCGCCAATTTGAGAAAGAACTCGCCTCTGCTATAGAGGTCGCACTTAATATCTTGACAGCATGTTTGAATATTAGTGAACTTACGGAGCAGGTGGGAGCTCTTCTGTTGTTGCTTGCCTAAGAGATACTTCTGTTTAATAGAAGAGTGTACATTTGTACATCTGCTTTCATTCTATCGTAATGTGACCTACTTGGCCTTTTTGAGTTTTGATGGGATGCGAATTGGTTCCAGAAATGAAAGAGAGTCGCTGTCCCTGGCTTTTGGTCTAAAAAAAAAAATAGTTACTTGTACAATTTCTTTGGATGGTGGCTTGATCCTTCCATTTCTTTGACTTCTTGCACTTGTTGATGACTGATCACTTTGAAACTAATGATGTAAAGTGGAGGCTGGAAAAAGTTGAGCTCAGATTCTGGTGACTTGACTAGTCTCTAAAATGTTCTGAAGGAATTGTCTAGTAGAATTTAATCTTTATCTATCTTGCATCACTTCTCCTCCTACTAGTTGCAATAGTTTTTCCATGCTAGGATACAGTCTACATGTCTTTGTTTTTTTACTGGAGTTTCTTAGCGTCCTTTCAGCAAAAGAATGTATGTTAAGAGCTTGTGTTATCTGACTATGTTTTGCCTCTGAAGTACTGTCCCTTGGTTTTGCGTTACAATTTTGTGACTTTCTAAATTAATTTCTGGCAGGTTCTCGAGGCATTTGCTTCTTGGCTTCGTCTGAGGCATAGGTGTGTATGTCTATTCTTTTTATTCCAATTTCGTTTCTCCTCTCTTAGAAACGGAAGGAGTATTTGGTAACAGTTGTGTATGTATTTCAGATTTTTCTCCATGACTTTGCTTTGGTAGTTCTCAAGGAGTTCCTGGATTATAATAACCTTATCACACACATGTTAAGATGTATGACTTTATTTTGGTTGGCTTTTCCTGTACAACGAAGGAGCCTCTTGGCATAATATTTGGTATTTATCGATGTTAAAGCATCCAATTCAAAACTAGTTGGCAATGGGTGGAGAGACTGCCCAGGCTCATATACTAGTTTCGGAGATTATGTGGGACAAACTCAAGGATCCATAACAATTGGAGCACAATGAAAACAAGGTGCCTTATGGCCCAAACCATAGGGCAACCAATCAAGATAGCCTTATCGTAAGTGTCCGAAAGTCTAGCTTTAATGCCACGTTAAAGCATCCAATTCAAAACAAATTGGCAGTGAGTGGAGAGGCTGGCCAGGCTCATGTAATAGTTTCGGCGTTTATGTGGGACAAACTCCAACAAGCATAATTTATATTAGGTGTTGTATGGGTGAGACGTGAATGTCACAAGCTCTTCCAAAGAGTCCAGCAGTCAGGATTGGTGATGCTCGAACATAAATTTTGTTATTTCTGACCATTGTATCAAGTTCTGCAACGATAAGGATCTGCAAGATCGGGCATCTCTTGTTTGAAGTAGTCTATGGGAGAATTTTGGTTTATTTATTCACTTTATCTGGATCCAGCTATTCGGGGTGCAAAACTCATGGAGAAGTAGTTGTGATTTGTGAACCTCACCTAATAGAACAATCACAATACCCCGCCACCAACCCACTAACATCCTTTCATAACCAACACTGATCAATAACCTTTCAACAAGAAGATACCAATCCTCTTTCAAACATGAGAAAACCGCATCAATCAGTTTTTGAACAGAACCTGGACAGCCTTCGAGATGACTAATTGAAAAAGAAAGTAGCTTGCAGAATTAGCCAAACTAGGACCAAACGAGAACAACCCCCCTTTTTGGTACCTGGTAGGCTGGTACGGTTTTGTTTAATTGATTCTAGTCTGGGACAATCTAGGTGGTCGCAATGTACAGAACTAGCTGCGAAGTTGATGAGGCTGGCGCTAGATGGCTGAGTTAGTCCCAGTCAATGCTCTGTACTTTTCTTTTCATTCCTTTGTTTGTTGGATAAGAGGTTTCATCGCCAATCATGGTTCTTATCACTCTCCCGACCTTCTACCGACTTCATTAACCTTTGTTTGTTGCCTTTTTTCATTGCAGAGTTACTTGTTTGCACTATCAAGCACATTGTGGCTTTAATGTCAGTTTTTTTTTAATCACATTTCCCACAGTTGCAGACTTGCTTTATTGCAATCCCAAAGAGAGCAATGTTTTTGGTAATAGTCATTTTTTAGGTGAATTTGGCCCAAGATCTAGGCAGAAGAAGAGTTTCTTTATTTTTTTGAATCTTCATATGCAACAAGAGAAGTTAGTTTCTCAATTTAGTAATTGTTCTTTATTCTTTGTCTGAGTAAAACTAAACAGAAAAGTATAGGAGGGAGAGAGAATTTAGAGAAAAAGACACATGTATGTGCACTGATAGTACACTCTTGTCAACAAAAAAGCTAGTATGTACACTGATACTAGACTAAGTAAAAGCACTATTGAAAGTCTGGACTTTTGGAGTAATGTAACAAAATGAATAGGTTGTATGCTAGATGGATGGATATAGATTTACTGGTGCTTCCTTTAGATGTAATTTATGTCATGTTCTTTGTGAATTTGATTGCATGTGACAAAAATTCATAGCATGCTTTCTGATGCGCACGGGTTTTTCTTCCAAGCTTGTGCATTTTTCCTATTTCCTTAATGAAGTAGAACTTTATACAACTATAATTAGATAGTATCAATAGGTCTGCAGATACGCAAGTTGGCATACTGTATTCTTTTTCTCTCTCCGTGTATAGTCGTGTGGCTTTCATGGAATCTGAGCTTCCTGGTTTTGATATTTTTGGCTTGTGGATTTTCTGAAATTTTATCTAAACATGCTATTATATTGAATAACTTCCCATCCTATTTTATATGATAGAACTCATGTATATCTCTTCGTTTCAGGATTCCTTCTTCTACACTCGCTTCTCATCCGTTGGTGCTGACAGCTCTGTCTAGCTTGAGTTCTGACATCCTACTTGAGGCATCCGTGAATGGTATTATAGTTTGAATTTTTATTAGTTGGTTACACTATGATTTAGATCTGTCTTTGCTTGTATTTATTAGCCTTTTTTTCGAGGTGTTTGAAATTATACAGTCTCATCAGGTCTGAGAGCCTCACTTGTGTGATTTGTTTGGTAATCACTCCAAACTATTCCTAAGGCATACGCAGTATCTCAACGTTTTGAATGCAATTAGTTAACATCTAGAATGCTGTACTTTCCTGATAACTATTGTGATCACCTATAATTTAGAGTAGGTGTTAATGACCTTCCACATTTTTACATATTTTTGTGTCATAGGAAATGGGTGGTACGAGTTGAGTTAATTTATTACCTTAAGGATAAATGGGAATTACTTTGTTATTACGGTAAGAGAGTAAGAAGAACAATAAAAAAAATATTCTCCCCGTCCCATTTTAAATGCTTCTACGAGAGACCGTAGAACAGAACTACGAAAAAGTACTTTGGAATTAATTTTTGATTTTTGATTTTTTTTTTTTTTTTTGCATCGTTCAAAAGATCTCATTGAGTACTTTCGAACGGTGTAAAAAAAGTTCGAAAAGGAAGAATCAGATTGTTCTTCAGAAGGCGATGAAGATGAGATTATTTGGCGTGCTTATTGAGAAGAACCTAGCCACAGGTGAAGGGTATGATGAGATACGTGGTCATAAAATCTTACTCTTCTCTTCAACACCTTAAGCTCTTATCTCATGTAGGAACTCTGTCGGTTAATGTTATACAGAGCGAGTTTTAACATGTTTTGATGGGGCAGTTTGTGATGGAGTTTGTTTCATGACACAGACTTAAAACTAAAACCTGATTTTATCTAGATGCCAAGATTTTCTCATACCAATTATTCTGTTTCTATGTAACAAACTTTTGACTTATTTCTGATTCATTTTTATTCTTTTGTTGGTTTTGCAGTAATCTCTGAATTAATACATTACACAGCAGCAAGAAACTCTGGTGGAGTTGTGGCACAGATGCCCTTAATTCAAGTGATTGTGCCTCAAGTTATGAGCCTTAAGTCACAGCTGAGAGATTCTTCAAAGGTATCGACAGAGTTCTGTACATTTTCCTTTCTCTTGGGTTTCTGATGCCAACAATACCATAACTAAACTTTCTGCTTATAATGGTGTGTAAATCCTCCCATCCTGCCCAGGACAATAGGGGGTAATACAGCCTAAATTTACTCAGTATGGTTAATACTTAACTGTTCTTGGATGGTGTGTTGCACAGCAAATTGTGAACATGGTACCATTTCAAGTACGCTGAAGCCAGTCATCAAATGATTGACTTCAATTGGTGAATGCTAAGATTTTCCACGACGTTGCATCTTCTTCTTTGGTTCTTTTTTCTATTTGATGTTTTCAGAGGACGGAAACATAGCTTTTTGGTGTTGATTCCGTAATAATGGCGATAGAGCTAGAACTGGAATTGTCATGTAAGCTGAAGCTAGTCATCACATGATTGACTTCTATTGTTGGACGATATTTTCCCACGGCCTACCATCTTTTAGGTTCTGTTTCTATTTGATATCTGGAGAGGGAATAAGCAGAGCTTTGCCCGCTGGAGATTAATTCTATACTGTTTGATTGGTCCTCACTATCTGACTTCCTTTGGCATTTGAATTGTCTTGTTTTTCTTTCATTTTTTCTTTTGTTTTTGCTTAAAGTGCTACAGGGCACTTTTGTTACAAGTGGACTTCCATTTGCTGACTCCCATTCATTTGTTATAAAAAATTCTCACTTTTTTTCAGCTGTTAGTTTCTTGTTACATTTTTGTTCCCACTCTATATGTTGCTGATGTTTTCCACCAGTTTATGGTTCGCTTGCAAGTAACCTTCTTATCTTGATGTTGAATCTTATTTTTTGGCTTCAGAAAAACTGTCATTTATTGGCTTTTCGCCTTTTCCTTCTTTGTTATCCAGAATATCAACATTTAAGGGTAACAATATCCAGTCAACTGTCCTGATGTGTTCTCCATGACAGTAGCTTTCTATTGTTGGTTGATCTCTCCTCAATTTTTTAAACAATTTTCTTTAGAAGCATAGCTGAAAAGCGTTAGAAGGTGATGATTGATTACGACAAGATCTGTCTGTATGTTAAACGCTGATGTGTTGTGCCCTTTTTGCGCTCCAGAAAAATCTTGTTTCTGTTGTTCCTCACAATTGCTCGATAGGTTCATTAATACTACATCTTTCTGCATTTTATCCCCATAAGAATATGATGTCATGGATCTATAACGATGATGGGCTTTTCGAGATTCCAGGATCCAGCATAAAAGCTCATCAGTGGATTTCGATCATGTTTTTTTCTTTTGGTACATGAATCATATTATAACCAAAGCAAAACAATCCAGAATACACGTCAAAGAAAGGCATTCCTTCCTGGCAACAAACAACAGTAGACCAACTGCCCCTACATCTATTTGTACACACTGCCCTTAGGACTCTATTTGAAATATTCCACTGGTTACAAAGCCAAACATTCTTGTGGGTTTGAGGGAAGCTCTTCCAAGAACTAATTCTAGCCCAAACATCGGTGTGAATAGCTGTAATCCCTTGAGTAACTGCTGCACCTATTCCAAAGATCCTAGAATTCCTCTCAATCCAGACTTGGTACAGGGCTGCTGCTATGGATAGCTTATACAGGTTGGCCCTCAGAGATTCTCCATACAAAACCCAATAGCCTAGCTGAGTTCTTTATTCCAGTCACTAGGCCTTCTCAAGATTCCAAACCTGCCCAAAATTATTTTCCAATGGCCTTTCAGAAGTCACAGTAAAAAAATAGATGCTGATGAGATTCATCCATCCATGCGCACATGAGACGAGCAGCATATACATTCATTCCCCATCTCCTAATTCTATCCTTCGATGCAAGTTTTCCCAAGCAAGCTAACCAGCAAACAAAGCCTATTGAGGGACATTTCTACTTTGTGATGTGATTCTACTAATGTCTTCGTAAATCTAAGTTAATTCATTGGTATTGATGTGTATGGTAACTTCCGGATCATAAGTTTTTCTATTTGGTCCACATTTCTTAGGTTTTTTGCATCTCAACTAGAACAAAAATCACATTGGACATTCCCAGTATCATTGAGTTATATTGATAAATATTCGTTTGGCTTTGGATTTGGAAGGTTATGATTTCGGTATGAGTAGAAATAGCATAAATATATTCTTTCATAATCTAAGGTCCAGGAGAGGAACAGATTTGTGGAAGTGTTTTATGGTTACTCTGTTTTGAAGGATTCTAGGATTTTTGATGGGAGTGGTCCATTATTAAGTCATATTCTTTTCTTCCTTGAGCCTTGTTTGCTTATCCTAAAAAATGTGAAGTTTTCTGTTGAGCTGTTTTGTCGGGACATGGTGAACTTTATTCAATATATTTAATTACCTATTGATAGAAAATATGCTGCTGTTCTGCTTCAGTTTCTACTGTTTTTTGACTTCCAAATATGTGACATTAAGATGACCACTCTTCAGTGTCAGTTGAGACCGCCACTGTTTCTGATGTGATTTATATGAGGGTTTAAAAACTTGTTAAGCAAAATGTTGGAAGACAGGGTTCTTTTGTTGGTGCTGGAAGAAACCCTCATTCTGCTATGTTCGTGACATTATTTTCTTTCTTGTTGGCTTTTGTTGGAGTTAATCCCATTTAAGTGATAGAGATAGAAATGAAACTTTTTTAAGGTAACTGCATAATGGCAATCTAGTGTGTCTAAACTGCTTTGCCTGCAAGGTTGTGATTTTTCCTGTTAGACATGGTTTTGTCATATTCATGAAGCTGATTTTTTACTCGAACCGTAATTGTGGAACTTGCAATATTTCCACTTCACATTATTTTCAGGACGAGGAAGATGTTAAGGCCATTGCTCGTTTGTTTGCTGACATGGGTGATTCGTATCTTGAATTAATTGCAAATGGTATCGTCTTCTCATATTTCGGTTTCTTTCCATCATTTGTCACTGTCCTTTGTATTCTAATCTAGATTACAACGGGGTATTTTAATTTGTGAGTTTCTCTTCAGTATTGCTTTTCTTTTAGTTTGAGCACTGTATCTTTTGCAGTCTCTGATTATCCTAAATTTTCACTCTTTACTTAAAACATTTTTGTTTCAGGTTCTGATGAGTCAATGGTGATCGTTCATGCATTGTTGGAAGTTGCTTCACACCCTGAATATGATATTGCTTCTATGACATTCAACTTCTGGCACAATCTTCAGATATACTTGATTGAGAGGTAAATCCTTCTGGAGTTGTCAATTCTGTAGGTCTTAATAACAAATTCTGGATTTTACAATTTTAATTTGCAGAGATTCATACGTATCATTTGGGAATGAAGCATCCATAGAAGCAGAAAGAAATAGGAGGCTGCTGGTTTTTCGTTCATCGTATGAATCACTTGTTTCCTTGGTGAGTCTACGGAAAATTTGCTCATTGTGTTTTTAGCATCAGCATTAAACACTTGTAAAGTTTTGTACTCAGTCTCTAAGGATATCTTTGTATGGAGCGAAATCCAGTTCGGAGCAGTCCGGATGTGATGTGAAACATTTAGTTCCATGGGCAATTTCGAGATAACATGGAAGAAATTGATAAACTTTATCCATAGTAAACTGGATTTCCGTTTTTGTTAGTTTTTTCAGTCTCCAAGTATGGTCGGGTTTTCTTATAAACAAGTGGAACATAATTAGTTTTCTTAGCTGCAATTTTATGGGATATCGTGTTCATGGAAAAGTAGATAGTTAACAAAGGCCTTTCTAGCTTGAGGTAACTTGGCTGTGAGATGTTAAGACATCGTTAATGACTTCGACAGAATTGTGATTTACCCATGTACCTATTTTTCCCTTTTTGCAGGTTAGCTTCAGAGTTCAGTATCCCCAGGACTATGCAGACCTTTCAAGGGAGGACCTTAAGGATTTCAAGAAGACAAGATATGGTATCAAATTGGGTGTTTAATAAGCAATAAATTATTGACTGGCCTATAGCATTCCTTATAGATGATTACTGTGAAGTTGGATGATGTTTCTAGAAGTTCTAATGTTATTATAGATTCCATACAAAGCCATGCAAGGATGTAAATATTTCTTAAATGGTTGATAAATCTAGTGAGTTATTGGACGAGTCTATGCTGTTATGTTTGTTTCTCCTCAACATTTTTTTTCTCCTTTATGCTTTAATCGATGTTTCACGTTCCTTTTCCTCTTAACTGAGTTAATGAAAACATAACTCATTGTCATGGGCTTGTTTCCTGATATATCAATTATATCAATTATTTTTTGTTTTTATGTTACATTTGTACGTGGTATAATGCAGTAAATTTGCGAGTCTTACGGTAGTTCATTTATAATCTTCATATTGGAAGCCTGCCGCTAGATATTTTAGAAGACTAATTTAAGTTTGTGATGTTGCTAGATGTGGCGGATGTCTTAATTGATGCAGCATTGGTCTTAGGAGGTGAAGCAACACTGAAGATTCTTTACATGAAGCTTGTTGAGGCACGTAGTCATTCTCTTTGATGCTGTAAAATGGTTTTTATTAATGCTAATTGGTCTATTCTGTATCTTGAACTTTATAAAATTTTTGTATTGGTTCAAGAGCAAATTTTGTAGTTGGAATTTCTCATGTAGTTAAAATTGCTAATTGCAGAGTTGTCCTTGTTTGCATGTTGCTTTTTTGTGAGATGATTATGTGCAGATTTGATTAATTCAGACAAACAGTTGAATTAATAGTTTTCTGAAA
The DNA here is from genome assembly GCA_020921065.1 of Vaccinium darrowii. NCBI lineage: Eukaryota > Viridiplantae > Streptophyta > Magnoliopsida > Ericales > Ericaceae > Vaccinium > Vaccinium darrowii. The sequence continues at coordinate 30,903,016 of CM037159.1, forward strand.
CTCTGTACATTTTTTACAGAAGGTTGCAAAATGCTTACCTTGAAGTCCACTGAAGGCTGGATAAATTAGGTTGCTTTCATATATTTTTGTTAGTGGCAGCTTCATAGTTTGTGTACCAGCTGAAGAATGAGCTCTTCCGGGTAGGCCTGTCAATAGACCGGATTCGTTCCAGATCCAATCCGGTCTGACTTAACCCGATTCCGACGTACAAAATCTGACCCGAACTGAAGGTCTGAAAATTAAGGGATCGGATTCGGTTAAATCCATTCCAATCCGATCACGAGTTCTGTCCGATAAGAAACTACTCTTGATGAATCAGATTTGAGAGAATTTATTAGTTCTAATTTTTTTTAGGTATATCTTAATTTCTAAATATGGAAAATGTGTCTGTATTAGATTTCCTGATCAGATATCGAATTACCTCAAACGGATTAGGACTAGTCGGATTTCGGATCAGATTTGTATTATTTCGGATTCACATTTTGGCATATCCAGACCGAATCCGGTCCATTGACAGGCCTACTTTCGGGTAAGCAAGTGGTTTAATTGAGAAGAGGACAAGGGGAGGGAGACATTAAAAAAGAAAATAAAAGAAAAGAAAAGAAAAGAAAAGAAAAGAAGAGAGAATGTAGATGAAGTGAATCTAGTGAACCAAGAAAAGTAATATTGGTGATGTTGGCTTTGTGATATGTGCTTCCATGATAGTATTACTCCAATGAATTATATGATGGAGGACTTAGGCAAATTTTGTTATAAGCAGGTCATAGGTTGATCTATTAGACAGAGATACAGTTGTTTGGCAAATTCTGTAGCATTGTTATCTAGAACAGTGTAGTCAAAAGAGGGCACATTGCTGGTCTAGGTGGTTGGGGTAGGTCGGTCGGCATTCTAAGAGCCAAGTCTTTTGAAAATCTCCCCTATGAAGCTTGTATAGTTTAACAAGGCGAATGTTGTTATGTAGAATCTTGCATAGCCAAATGAAAGATGGATGTATTTTGATTGCTATCCAGGGTTTAAGCGGCTTGAAAGAAATAAATAGAAAAGTGTGAAAAAAGATTCTGGAATATTACGAGTTGGTTTTTAGCGGCATTCTTGGCCTCATTCGATTTGGTACTGACATTAAAAAGCAACCAAAGGGGAGTTGACATTTAGGTGTCTACTCGTCATAAATCAATATTGAAGTAATGAAGTTATTAGAGTGCATGGTATGATGTTTGTTGTTACATGATGTTTGCAAAGAATTGTTGTGTGCATCATTGGTTGCAAAATCGATTTCTGAGAACCTTGGTGTAATTATCTAATGGAACATGCAGATTGTGATTGTAAGCTCCTGAATTTACCAATTCAGATAACTTGAATGATATTTGTTTGTGTGATTCTTATGGCTTACCACAGCACCCTCTTCTTTGCCTTTGCCTTTTCGTGTCTCATTTATCTGTTCACTTTGGCTGTGATGTGGATAGTTGTAGAAATCTTTAATTGGATACGGTATTCAATGTTTTCCATGTGATCTCTGAGCTAGGGTCTGACAACTTTCTGCTACAATTTTTATCTTAGCCTGGAGGGAGCACTGGAAATGGTGAACATAGCAATTGGCGATCAGCGGAGGCCGCTTTGTATTGTATCCGAGCCATATCAGATTATATATCTGTCACGGAAGCTGAAGTAATGCCCCAGGTACGAATGTAGTTCAAGTTACTCTTGCTAGACGTGAAGGCTGCAACATGACTTCCCGGCGTTCCCACATTCTCCCTCATTGCCGTGGTCATTTGATTTAACTTTCTTTTGGGATATATTTCATATCTCCTTTCTGCAAATGTGAATAATCTATGCATTGCCCTGCTGTGTGATTTCCTTTTGGTTACTTTTGTTTTAGACTATATTTCTGTCTGCTATTTAAGGTTTTGTTTGCTTTACACAGGTTATGTATTTGCTTCCCAAACTTCCTCATCAACCCCAACTTCTAACAACTGGTAGGATATCCTTCTTTCTTAAGTATAATCAACAGTATCCTTTCTTTATGGAAAAGAGGACTAGGGTGTTACTGGTGGAAATGGCTTGTTGTCCCTCCCAAGGGACCCATGAATTTGTTTTAAACCCCAAAAGCCCCACTAAGGCATCAACCATGGCCCTTGATAACATTTATCTATTTTTCATCATACATAAACTAATACATGTCTGGTTTCTCTTTTCTTTTCATCTCTTTTCCTATTCTAGTGTGCTTAACAATTGGAGCTTATTCAAAATGGCTTGATGCTGCCCCTGCTGGACTCTCGTTCTTGCCTTCACTTATAGATATTCTTGTGAGTGGCATGAGTGTGTCCGAAGATACTGCAGCAGCGGCTGCTTTGGCTTTTAGACACATCTGCAACGGTATTGACTCTCCACGGTCGAGTAGTTTGTGTCATTTAGTAATGCATACTTCCGTTTTTGGTTTCTAAGCAACCTGCTTTGATGTATTTCACCAGTTGGACCTGAGTTTCTCGTTTTATATGGTCTTTGCCTTTTCTCTTCTCCTTAAAAAACGCTGAGGAATAAATAGAGAGTTAATTGCCTCTTTTACTTGTTGCTGATATAAGGTTTTAGCTGCCATTGTAAAGCTACAAGTTCACCTATCCAACAGAAATATATGTTTACGTTCTCTGAAGAATCTGAACTTTCCCAAATCCAAAAATGCTCAAAACCTTGATCTTGAAGGATAGGTCCCATTGTAGTGTATCTTACAGACTTGCACAATGCTGTGTGTTACAGTTTTGGTTACTTGTTTTCTTGGTTGTCTTCTTAGAATTGGATCTTAATTGCTGTAGTTAGCAACTTTTCTGTGGTGTTTTGGCTTTACAATCTCGTAGCAGCCCTATAGCTACAGCATGGTTCTTTACCACGATTGTTCACAGTGCTGATTATCCTATTTATTTAGACTGCGGCAAGAAGCTTTGTGGATCTTTAGATGGTCTTTTCAATATATACCAAAGGGCTATGATTGGAGAAGGTACCTTTAAAGTCTCTGCTGAGGACTCATTGCACCTGGTTGAAGCTCTGAGGTACTTTTGTTTGGTTGAAAACTTATTAGGGTATCCCAGATACAGAAAATCCTTAATTTTATTCTTTTTGACCTTCTTTTGCAGTGTGGTTATTACAGAACTTCCTTCAGACCATGCTAAGAAAGCCCTTGAGGTTTTATGCTTGCCTGCTGTAACTCCTTTACAGGTTAGTTTCACTTGTGAAGCCAAAATTGAGTTCCAATTCTATAGGATAATATGCCACTTATTGTGTTCAAAAACCAGGAAGTTATTAATCAAGGTCCTTTGGTATTGGGGCAAACAACAGCTCGTGAGTTAACAGTTCATATTGATCGACTTGCAAATATATTTAGGTATTGTTGTTCTCTTTGTTGTATCGTCTCTTTCCCTAATCTTTTAGCAATGTTTTATCAATTGCTCTATTCATCTAATTTGTAGATATGTAAATCACCCTGAAGCTGTCGCGGATGCAGTTCAACGTCTTTGGCCAATATTCAAAGCCATCTTTGATATGTAAGAATTTGTTAGCTGCTGCCTGATAATTCCCTCAAACATATGTATTTGATTTTTAGTTCCTGGCTGATCTATGGTTCAAAATGATTGCAGTCGTGCTTGGGATATGCGGACAATGGAGTCACTTTGTCGGGCTTGCAAAAACGCGGTGAGTCTGCTCGACAACTATTTTGTTATAAAAGCTGGGTGAATTTGTCAAATAAGCTTTTCAATAGAGAATATAGAAAAATATGGAATATATTGAACAGAGACTTGACTTTTACTGCTTGGAAATGGTGATGAGTATTCATTTATAGGTCATCTATGTCTTTTGAGTTTAACTGGCCAATTGCAAAGTAAACCCAGAAAGTTGAGGTTGGCGAGGTTGGTTTGACTCTGATTGGAGTGTAAGTAGTTGGGATGGGTCGCACCACAGAAGTGCACTGTTTTACCTTGATTTCAGATTGGGTTTACCTCCAACTTAACTTTTAATCCATCTGTAAAGCTCTCTACTAACACGGCTCAGCTCTAATCTTACTCTAATCTTACCTCCATGTTTCAATAGCTGCCTTCAATAGTACGTGAGATTTCTACTTTGTTGCATACTGAAACTATAGGTTTATGTTGCTTCCTGGCCTTGAATTTTGTGTTTATCTAGTACCAATTTAAGATCTGAAATCTCCATCAGTGTTTCTCTCCATACTTGGGTAAACAATCTTAATTATTCGTTATTTCATTGCTTGTTTGTTAAAATCATGTTTGACCTAATGACTCTATGTCACTATGGTTTTTATTTCTTTCCAATGAAGCTGAACTATTGATGTTTAGGTTAGAACATCTAAAAGGTTTATGGGACTTACAATTGGAGCAATGCTCGAGGAGATACAAGCCCTGTATAAACAACATCACCAGTCATGTTTCCTTTACCTCTCAAGTGAAGTTATCAAGGTATATGCCTTTCCTTATGGACTTCAAGCTGTATCTATTTCTCCTGACTTTGTCTGATTTCATGATGCAGATATTCGGGTCTGATCCATCTTGTGCAGACTACTTAAAAATCTTGATTGAATCACTCTTCAGCCACACTATATGTCTGCTAAAAAAAATCCAGGTATATTGTTAATTGCTCTTTACTCTTCTTCCCGTCTTTCAATGCATTTTCCTTGATTTTGATTAGAAAAATCTTCTCTTTAGGACTTCACTTCCAGACCAGACATTGCAGATGATTGTTTTCTGTTGGGATCGCGGTGCATCCGCTATTGTCCTCATTGGTTTTTCCCTTCAGCGGTATTTCCACCATTAGTAGATTGTGCTATGATTGGCATCACAGTGCAGCACAGGTTCTCTCTCTCTCTCTCTCTCTCTCTCTCTCTCTCTCTCTCTCATGCGCGCGCATGTTGCGCTTGCAACACACACACTCGTATAGACGAGGATGTTGCAAGATCTAACTACATCTATGACTGGCGTCACAGTTTCTCTCTCTCTCTCATGCGCTTGCGCGTGTTGCGCTTGCAACACACACTCGTATGGACGAGGGGGTTGCAAGATCTAACTACAATTTGTGATCTGAAGACAAGAAATCCCTAACCTTGTAGGTATCTTGTTGCGTTGTCAATGTGAATGTCAGGGTTCAACTCCCCTGTTGTCTTGCTGTACTAAAATTATGTAGGGTTATGAGAGTATTCCCTAGGAAAATGCTGGCTACTCAGAAAGAGAGAAAAAACATAAAAATGAGAGGAATCAAACTGATGTTTCTCTTTGAATGTCCATAACTACTTAACTAGTATCCTTCATGGCATGATTAAGGCTGCTGTCCTGTTCTAGTATATTTAGGACTTAACCAACCATGAAGGTAATTAGTGAGTTGTTCTTGCTTTTTGGTCCTAACAGTAGGAAGAGGTTACGTTCTTCCTTTGCAGGAATATTGTAGGCAGCAGCACCGTTACGTATGTCATTCTTGAGTATACATTTCTTGGCAGCAGCATCATTATCATTGTTTCCATTGGTAGACACTACCCTTTTGGGGCACGCCTAGGGATCTTAATGGCGTCTAAACATTGCTTCAAACTTCACTTGCAATTATGCCAAAGAGTTTGCATTGAAAAAATGTTCTATTTCAAACTACTACATTTGTCATTGAACAAATAGATATATTACCAAAGATTAGATGATGTTAACCGCCAATCTAGCATACCTATAAAGCGTGGACATCTCGCCAGGTCACGTACCGGTGTCAGACACTCTCAACTCACTTGGTGGACACTCGAGAACACGCTCTGCACCCTCTCGCAACACTCTGTCTGTGGATACTCCCAGGACATTTTTGGAGAGTCAAACTAAGTGGTATGCAGTAGGCTCTCGTCAAAGCTTAGGAAAGTCTTATGTTTTGTGGATATATCAAGGAAGACACATGAATTATGATAAATGTGAAGCGGTGAGAGCCTTGGCTTTTTTGTTTTTTCTCAACTAATGAAATGCATCGATATATTTTCTCAAATGGGTCCCAACGTGTCATGGCCTCTAATTTTTTAAAGTCTGCCTATGGAGGAGGCAGTGTCTGTCACGTCGGTTCTACACAGCTTGTAACTATTCAAGTACTGCTTCGTTGAAGAAACTTAGAAAATCATCACACCAAACCAGAAAATTTAGTTCTCTTGTGCTGTGCTGAGTGCTTTCTTCCTTTGGTTGAATCATGCATGAACGCTTACTTCAGATTTGGGTGAGATTTGAGTAAGAATGAACTTGGACTCCTGCATAGCGACCATCCGTCCTTTATAGTTTGTTTCCGTGTTCATCTATTTCTAAGTTTCGGGGTTTTCGGAGGGAGGTGGCGAGGAGTAAGATAATTCAAGTTATCTTTTTTGTGATTCTTAGACTAGCAATTCATTGGACTAAATTGTCGTTACAACTTGGTATCTTGCTTGCAGAGAGGCTTCCAATTCCATATTGACTTTCTTATCCGATATATTTGATATTACAAACTCTAGTCATGGAGAAAAATATGCATCCATCAGGGATAATGTAGTAATTCCTCGAGGCCCGACCATCACCAGAATTTTGGTTGCCTCTTTAACTGGAGCTCTCCCAAGTTCTCGACTAGAAACGGTAAGTTTCTCCCGAACTTCCAAATACATTTGCCTCGATTTTGAAAAGGGATGTTGAAAAAGTTCATATTTTCAATTCTTGTGCTATTACACTTAAAACACGATGAACCTTCTTATGCAGGTAATCTATGCCCTACTAGCATTAACTCGAGCATATAGGTCGAGAGCTTTGGAGTGGGCCCAGGATAGTGTTTCCCTAATCCCATCAACGGCAGCAACAGAGGCGGAGAGGTCGAGGTTTTTGCAAGCTTTGTCAGAGGTGGCATCTAGGGGTGATGTTCATGCCCTCACAATTCCCATCGAAGAACTGTCAGAGGTTTGTCGCCGTAACCGAACGGTGCAAGAGATCGTCCAAGGAGCCTTGAGACCACTTGAGTTAAATTTGGTAAACGGTGTAGTAGTCTGAGAGCAACTCAAAAAATGGGGCCATTTTGCCTCGTCGGCCTTGTGTCTTCCATTCATTTATGTTGGTTTGTGTATCAATCATCATTTCGCCAATTTTTACGGGTGCATATGATTGGGAGGTATAGGAATGTTGTATTTTTAACAAGAGATCTGAATCTTTGAGCGGTTTTTTTAATGATATTTTCTCTCTCTATTTTTGGTCCTTTTTTTCCTTTGTGGGAAAATTGTGAGGTACAGAGTTGTAAATTCGGTATTTATTTATGTACAAGTTTGAGAATACAGAGCAATAGAGCATAGTTGTGTCTTGCCTGTAACATTGTGCAGATGAAGTGTTATTTTGTTCCTTCCTATATGGTGAGCACTGCTACATGGATCGATACATTTTTTTTTTCTCTCATCGAAACTTGAAATTAGCAGTTCATATTTATTAGATTCAATATGGACTTGACCACTATACTAGATTAGTTGTATGCATGCTTGTGTTCCTGTTTTTTTGGACTTCCTTTTCTGGCTCAGCAAAAAATGTAGGAGGTGATCAGCGCGTGACAACTCTCCTTGGGACGAATTTTGGTGATGGATGCACTTGCTGTGATGTTGCACAGGAGGCCGGCAAAGAGGACTGCAGTGCATGCAAGTAACCCGCCGGCGCTCATCAAGATGGGTTGGGCAAAGCTTAGCCCTAAGGGCATCCTCATTTGACATTATTTGACCACTTAGTGTTAGGCTTTAGGGCTAACAGAAACTTTCATTTTCTTCTTCCATTTGATAAATTTAGAGTAATTTTTTGTGAACCAATTTAGGGTCAGATGTTAAAGATGGGCTAGTTGCGAAGCGAACGACAGCGTTGTTTTGTAGGACCCAGACTTAGAGAGAGAGAGGGAGGGAGAGAGCTGAGAAAAAAGAGAGGGTGGGGGAGGCGCCTGTGCTAGGAGGAGGGGAGAGAGAGAGAGAGAGAGAGAGAGGGGATGGTATTTTTTGGACCCAGCTTTAACACTCTGTCATATACAGTAACAGACACTAAAAACACCTCTAAATATATCAAATGAACTAATAATTTTTTATCCTCTATGTAACAACCTTCTAACACATAATTTTTGTCCTACTTTTAACACTTTTTGTCATATAACAAATATTTTTAGTGAGTGCTAAATGCGAATGCTCTAAACCCTAGCACCTTCAGCCATGACAGGCTAACTAATAGACTCAACAGTATTTTAAAAAACAATTCCATTTATTTGGAAACGCACATCCGTTATTCTTAAAAAATATCATTTTAGTCGGCTTTTTGTGTGGTAAAACTCTCTCAACACTTCAAAATTGGGGCCGAAAAATCTTTCTGAGTTTTTGGGCCCCAAAATTTTTGACAATTTTAAGAAGGTATGTTGCATGCCCCAAATTTAGTCTGCTTTTTGTAGGGGTTGGGAGTTCATTCGGGTGGCCCAGGGCAGCCCATGTGCGCCTAGCCCTAGTTTTGTTTTCATGAAAAATATAGAACAAAAAATAAAAACAATTCTTGGGCACTCAGATTTACAAAAAATATTCTCAAGTGTCTGGAGACGTTGCTAAAGTGTTGTTCCTATACCTTACAACTCGTTTGTCAGACGGATAAGGCTTTATGTAAATAAAGAAGAAAAATAGATAAGAAGTGATTTTTTTATATAGGTGGATTAGTTAAAAATGGGTAATAAACTAAGGAGTTAGTTTGCTACTTAAAATAAATGGATAATACTGAGAGGATAAATAAAGGAAAAATTAGGCATAAATACACTATATTTTGTCTTTTTGAAGAAAATGACGAAGAACTTTTGCAATTAAATATAAAAACATTGTTTTTAATATTGATATAACAAAATGACAAAATACACTCCCCTTATTTTGAACATAACCAAAATCCATCCACTCCCACCGGAACCCAATGTTTCTCCCACTTTTCTAAAACCCCATCCATGACTCATAGTAATAGCTTAATCTGACGCGAGATCATTTGAAGATTGCAAACGGAAAGCAAGCAAGTCAAAATACATATCCGTCGGTACGTACAGGCAAGAAGATCGCAATTGGGCTTGAGAATAAATTTCACAACCCATGCACAAGAGGAATAAACCATTTCCTGTACCTCAATCACAACAAAAAAAAATTGTTGAGTACTAAGTTTTTTTTCCCCCCCAACAAGGTTTGATAATGGAGAGAATATAGGCTTCTGTGGTCAAAGAGGGAAGAAGAAGTTCATCGACCTCGAAGACGGAATCTGAGGCTCAGTTTTCCAAAAGATTTTAACACCCAGGTGCTAAAATCATGATATTTCAAATCAAAAAATGAAGTGGTTCCGTATATCGTTTTTTGATTTTTTTCGCACCAAATTAAAGTACTCCTCGTGTACTTTTAGTTTGGTGCAAAAAAAATCGAAAAACGATACACGGAACCACTTCATTTTTTGATTTGAAAAATCATGATTTTAGCACATGGGTGCTAAAATCTTTTGGAAAACTGGGCCTGAGATTTCTGCACTAAATTTGAAATTAGGAGTTTTAAATTAGGTATAAAGTTTAGTGATTTGTCACTAGATTCGAAACAGGTTTGTTCGTCGATCTCTATAGGTTTTATGAAGTTTAGAGAGTTGTCACTAGTTCCAGGAGTTGACGAGTTGGTGATATTTTTTTTAAATTTTTTGTACAAAATTAGGAATTTCATGTGCGTAATTAGAAGTTCTAAAAATTAGTGACATTTCACTAATTTTTTTGGTTGCCGGAGGTGGGGTGGTGATCGGCCGGAGGTCGGAGTTTTTTTTTTTTGAATGTCCTATACGAAATTAGAAGTTTCAAAAATTAGTGACATTTCACTAATTTTCTTTGGTCGTCGAAAGTGGGTTGGTGATCGGCCAGGAGGTAGGAGTTGATTTTTTTGAATTTTCTACATGAAATTAGAATTTTGAACAATTAGTGACATTTCACTATCTTTTTTTTTTGTCTTTATATTCGATTGCAAAAGTTCCTTATCGTTCCCTTTAAAAATTGTCAAATGTTTTTTGTCTTTATTCGATTGCAAAAGTTCTTGTCCTTCCCTTTAAAAATGTCAAATGTTTTGGATTTTTGGCTAGTGACCCCAAAAGAGTCAATATGTCCACCCGGATTTATCATAGGGAGTGGGATGAGATAAGCTAAGACCTCTGCAAATGGGAACCAAGCACTGAATAATGTTAGACCTGAATTAGCTTATCCCTTTTAAACTTTTATCCCTTTGCTTTTTTATCCCCTTCCTTCTCTCCTTGACAAACTTAAGAATATGAGAGATTATTTCCTCACACACACAAAAGTCTGTAGATCTCGTGTCCAAGTGTATTAGAGCATCTCCGGCAGCTGCCAATTTTTGGCACATTGTCGAGCTAAACCCTGAACACCAACGCCCAGTGGCCTTGCTGAGCACCTCGCCAATATCTGTTGGAAAAAATACAGTGGCAATCATAGATCCAAAGAACAATTTCCTCTCATATCATTTACATGAACAGAATACAATAAAATTACATAAACTGAAAATTACAGAATTGAAATTAAGATACAAACAGTGGATTGAAAAAGCCGAGTCGTGTGTAACACACTCTCCTTAACAAAGATGCACCGCCTACCGTGGGTTTGTAGGTTGAACCGACGTCTTCGTCCCGGGATACAATGGCTTGGACCATGGCCAACAAAACATCGCTGTTGACTGCCTTGGCGAATTGAAACTTGTGTCTGTCTGTCTGTCTGTCTCTCTCTCTTAAAGCACGATTTCAGGAGTACAATATGATGCACGAATTTCTGGTGATCAAAACACACAACAGGGCTGCCATTTTATAGCTGGAAAATGGAGCTGCAACTAAATATGGGATTAATGGGGAGCCTCCCCATTCAATGACGAATTCAAATGCTGCAGAATCAAAACCCCCATGCCATAATGTTGCATTTGAATTCTGGAAGAAAAACTGCCATAGAATTAGAATACCATCAATCCTCATCATGGAGGGGTGTAACTCACATATTAACCAGCGTTAATTGCATCACGTGTTTGAATCCATTGGGTGGTCTCGGTTGCCTCGGGAGACCCTCCGAGTGCCCCGGTTTCATTCACAAATTCTCCAACAATATCACCACAAACTATAGTACCTCGCCACAGGAGGTGAGTTTTTGGTGAGGAGTGGCCTACCGTGCTCTCTCTCTCACTCTCTGTAACGACCCGCCCCGGATCAGCACTTTGGCGGGTCCAAACCCGACCTGACAAAGGAGCCTGCACTGAACGCGACCGCACCATGGGACTAGCAGTGGACAACACCTAAAAACAACCTGCAAAACTGGAACCCGAACGGGTCCCAGGAGAGTGTGTGAGACATAGATATAAATCAATCAACTTAATGTTCAATTCTCATAAGAAATAAGCGTTCATGACACAACACACAACCCAACCCGTCACACAACCACAACACACAAATACAACCCACCGACTACCACGCTTCTGCTGCACCACTCTAATACACAACCGCGACACACAGTCTACCTCAACTCTCAGCCAATCCTGACACACAATCACAACACACAGTCTATCCCCGACACACGGCCAACCCTGGCACACAACCAACCCCGACACACAGTCAAACCCATCACACAACCAATCCCGACATACCACCTCATCACTCAACCAAACCCGGCACATAGCCAGTCCCGGCACACAGCCCAACTCGGCACGCAGCCACAGCACACAACCACAACAACAATCTGTAACAAGGTTAAACAGAAATGTATAATCAATTCGGCATGAAGCCTAAACGACATCCAAACTCGGCACGCAGCCACAACATCAATATATAACAAGATCAATAGAAATGTTTAAACAATTTGGCACGAAGCCTATACGGCACGAAGCCAACGGCACGAAGCCCAATACGGCACAAAGCCACGGCACGAAGCCCAATACGGCACAAAGCCACAGTTCGACACGAAGTCTATACGGCACAAAGCCACAGTTCAACACGAAGTCTATACGGCACGAAGCCACAGTTCAATATCAAGAAACATCTGTGATTTAATATCACATAATTAACACAAATTCCACAATTTAATATCACATATATATCTCCAAGTAATTCCATCTATGAATCAACACTCACCTCGATCTCCAAAGATAAAGGTAGGTTCGACTATCGTATTCGGCATCTCGATTGTGTCCGTACCTTCTCTGTACCATTTATTCTCAATTAGCTCAAAACCATTCACAATCAATGATAAAACACTAATTAAGGCCAAAAGTAGCTCAATGAATTCACGCATAACACAACAAAGTGCTTAAATACACTTAAGACAACTCGACACCCTTGCCGACCACGAATTTATAGAATTAATCCACCTGTCCAAATGTCCCAATATTCTCACCATAGACCGTCAACCCAAGCATGGACAACATACTAAAAATACAGAATTTTCTTAGCTCTGCAACTATTTTTAATCAATCGTCATACTAGCCCAGAACCTGCTGAAAATTTCCCAAAACAGATTTTCCTCCAACTTCAAATTAAAAACTGCTATCACTGGGAAATACTCAAGCTACAAGGCCTATCAATTTTGAAAGCTTTACGAGTCTACTTTCTAACGCAACAAGCGGATTGAAATTCCAAACTTCCTAGCCCAAGTTATAGCCGTTCCCGTAAGACACGGTAGTGCTGTCAGCACTGCGAATTCCAGTACCACAGTCCGCTCAAACATTTTTTCATATTTTCTGTACTTCTCATAAAATCACTAAAATTTAACACAAGGTTTATAACTCATATGGGTACCTCCAGTTAAATTCTCATACATTTAAAAGCTCTGGAACTATACCTAGAAATACAGTCAAAACAGAGATCTGTAGGAAAACGAATGAAACCGGACAACCCGACTTTGAAAAATCACCATAAATCGTGCTCTTAATGTTTTTGAGGGATTCTTGTGTCAAAAGCTTCGTATTGAAACGAAGTTCAAAATTCCAGAAGAGACCAAAGTCTAATTCATGCTCCAAAGGCGAGAAAACAACCAAATACAGAGGCTACATGAATCTGTCTCATAGCAGATTTCCAGATTTACAGACCTAATTTCAAAAATTCATAATAAATCGAATTCTCAATGGATTTCAGTGATTCCAGTGGCAAAAGAAAGCCCTCTGAATTATCTCTAAATCATCTGAAGGAACCAAAACTTAATTAACAGTTTATGAATGAGATATTAGCCAAAAACCGTGACCCTGTCAGCTATAACGAGCTACTGTTTATACTGGTACCAAAAACACGAATTTGTACCACAAAATTAACAGGAAAACCGGAGAAAAGAGGCATACTTGTTGAGATGAAACTTGGGAGAAGGTGATGATGATCGGCCATGGTGGCGGAGGTGGCCGAACTTGGCGGCAGCCGGCCTCCCTCTCTCTTTCTCCTCCTCTCTTCTCTTCTTTCTCTTCCTTTCTCTCTTTTCTTCTTTCCCTTTCTTTTGGTCTCTCTTCCTCCCTCTCTCTCTACGTAATCTGATGGGAAAAATATCCCCTCAACCCAATTATTGAGGGAAAAATGATTGGGTGTGGGTGAGAACAAGCCCCGTTCCGACCGCGCAGTCTAGATTCCACCACAGAAAATTCTAAAATTTTAACCATGGCCCAAATAAATTATTTTGAGACTAACCGCGGTCTCGGTTTATCCAATAACATTTCTCGAAAAGTAAAATTAATTATGCACCCACTCATGAAAAATTATTAGGTGTCACCACACCACCACTCTAAATTGCGAATTAAATGCTAAATATCTGGAACGGGTGTTACACTCTCTCTCTCTCATATCTCCCTGAACATCGACGTCGAAGAACATCGCAAGACTCGTCACCAGAAGAAAAGAAAAAAAAGTCACTTGGAAAAAACGAGTCACTGGAAACTTGCTCCTAAAATCTTTTTGATGCTAGATTTCAGTAGCTCTCGTTGAGACGATCTCACTGGTACAAGATTCGTTGCCGATGGAGTGGTATGAAGCTCTCATGCGTCGGCCGAAGGCCACGTGTGAGTGAGAGTGGATTTAACTATCTGTTTGTAGTTCACGCGTTGGCTGGGATAGGAGATCATCACTGTTTTTTTTTTTGTTGTTGAGTCAAGTGGCTAATCTGTTGGGTAGATGTGATATTTTTTGGCTAGTTATATCACTATATGACACTTTTCTTGGATAAAATGGTTAAATTTTTGTTGAGATTGTTGGAGATGCTTTTCCCATCAGCATTGAATAGTCATTACATACAACAATATTTAAGTTTTTAAAATAACTCTGCAAATGTTATAAAATCAAACAGATAATGAGAGCTGAAAAGTATGTAAAGTGCTGGACACAAATATGTTGAAAAGTTAGTCTTCTGGACTATTCAATTATTATTCAGAGTGGTATTTTGCTCTCTGTTTTTTCTTTCTTGCTTACTTGTTTTTTTTTCTTCTCTGATGGAAGATACATATATAGCCAAAAAGGCTCCAACTACAACCAACCTATTTAATACAAGCACACACACCAAGATGGTCATCCATCTCATCTGATAACATTTTATAACACTCCCCCTTGGATGACCAAAAACTAAAAATATGCCTCGTTCAAACCTTACCAAGGAAAACCCAATGGAAAAAACCTTAGGTGAAGGAAAAAGAGTACATAGTGAAAAACTATCTACAGATTGCCTCATTAAAACCTTGCTAAGAAAAAACCCAGTGAGACAAAACCTTAGACGAAGGAAAAAGAGTACAATTGTCTATCTTTTAACACCAATTACTCCTCCTCAACTTTGCATGATACAGTATGTCTTTGAGTCGACGCATCCCAATACCGTTAACTATCTTCTTGAATGTTGCGGTTGGTAATGCCTTAGTGAATAAATCTTCCAAATTGTTGCTAGAACGTATGTGCTGAACATCAATATCACCGTTTTTCTGCAGATCATGGGTGTAGAAGAATTTTGGTGAAATATGCTTAGTTCTGCCTCCTTTGATATAACCAGCTTTAATCTGTGTGATACATGTGGCATTGTCTTCACGCAATATGGTCGGGTTATCTTTAATTGAAGATAATCCACATTTTTCCCGAAGGTGATGTGTCATAGATCTCAACCAAACACATTCACGGCTTGTTTCACGAATCGCGATAATTTCAGAATGATTAGAAGAAGTAGCAGTCAACGTTTTCTTCACAGAACGCCATGAAATATCAGTACCACCACAAGTAAACACATATCCCGTTTGTGATCGGGCTTTGTGTGGATCAGATAAATAACTAGCATCTACATATCCGATTAATTGTGACTTTGATCCATCTGAATAGAATAAACCCAAATCAACCGTTCCTCGGAGATAACGAAATATGTGTTTAATTCATTTTCAATCCCGTTGAGTTGGAGCTGAACTATATCGAGACAATAAGTTGACTGAAAATGCAATATCTGGTCATGTACAATTTGTCAGGTACATAAGTGCACCGATGACACTCATATATGGTACTTCCGGATAAAGAATTTCCTCTCCTTCTTCTTGGAGAAGGGATCTCTGTTCACATCAAGTGATTGAACAACCATAGGAGTACTCAATGGATGTGCTTCATCCATGTAGAATTGCTTAAGGATCTTTTTCGTATATGTCGACTAGTGTACTAGAACTCCAGCTGGCAAATGTTCGATTTGCAGGCCGAGACAAAACTTTGTTTTGCCAAGATCTTTCATCTCAAACTCTTTCTTTAAATATTCGGCGGTTTTTATGAGCTCTTCCGGAGTTCCCACGAGATTTAAATCATCGATATAAACCGCAATAATTGCAAAACCAGAGTTTGATTTCTTAGTAAAAATACATGGACAAATAGGATCATTTTTATATCCTTCCTTTAACAAGTAGTCGCTAAGGGGTTTGTACCACATACGATCAGATTGTTTCAACCCATTTAAAGATTTTTGTATCTTAAGAGAATAAACACTCCGGGCTTTTGAACTGCATGCTTCAGGCATAGTATATCCTTCGGGGACCTTCATGTATATGTCAGCATCTAGTGATCCATACAAGTATGCTATCACAACGTCCATCAGACGCATGTCTAGACATTCTATAACTACCAAGCTAATAAAAAATCTGAATGTGATAGCATCCATTACAGGAGAGTATGTCTCCTCATAATCAATTCCAGATCTCTGCGAGAAACCTTGTGCAACAAGTCGTGCTTTATATCGCACAACTTCATTTTTCTCATTGCGCTTTCGCACAAACACCCACTTGTATCTCAAAGATTGTATTCCTTTAGGGGTTTGAACTACAGGTCCAAATACTTTTCTCTTTCCAAGAGAGTTTAACTCTGCTTGAATTGCTCATTTTCACATTGACCAATCATTTCTGCGTCGACATTCTTTGACAGTTTGTGGTTCACTTTCATCATCACTTCTAGTAATGTCAAGAGCAACCTTAAATGAAAACGCGTTGTTGACAACAGTTTTATTTCTGTCCAACATTTCTCCCGTACTCATATAATGTATTGAGATCTCGTTATTCTCAAGTGCCTGTTCCATTTCAGGAAATAACTCTTCGGGAGATTTCTCTTTGGGAGATTTAGGAGTAGGAGGAAATATTGATAAATTCATTCTTTCATTTGCGGGTTTAGCCTCTTCATAAGCTTTACATTCATTAGCCTGATCCCCTCAGGAGTATCAGCTATTTCTGGGACTTCAGTTTGTTTGCCTTGGATTTTCCTCTTCCGAGGAAGTTTATCTTTGGATTGATCAGCTGTTGTATTAGTAATTTGTCGCACGGGAATTTCGATCCGTGCTGGGATATTAGCAGCTGATATGTGAGACTTAGTTACTCTATTTTTTTTTTTTTTAAGGGACTTAGTTACTTTCTTTGCGTCAGTAAATGCATTCGGTAGTTGATTTGTAATACTTTGCAAATGAATAATCCTTTGAACTTCTAGTTCACATTGATTAGTACGAGGATCAAGATGAGATAATGCCGAAACATTCCAAGTAATTTCACGTTGAGCTTCTAGCTTCGACTTATCTCCCCCTAATGGTGGGAAAATTGATTCATCAAAATGACAATCCTCAAAACATGGCTTAAACACGTCGCATGTTAGGGGTTCGAGGTATCTGATGATAGATGAAGAATCGAAACCAACATAAATCTCAAGCCTATGTTGTGGACCCATTTTAGTACGTTGGGGTGGTGTAATAGGCACATACATAGCACAACCGAAAACTCTTAAGTGAGAGATATTCAGTTGTTGACCAAGAGCAAGCTGTGTGGGTGAATATTTATGATATGCAGTTGGCCTAACACGAATAAGAGATGCAGCATGTAAAATAGCATGTCCCCAAGCAAAAACTGACAATTTTGTTTTCATAAGCAATGGTCGAGCAATTAACTGAAGTCTTTTAATAAAAGATTCAGCCAAACCATTCTGGGTATGAGTGTGTGCAACAGGATGCTCAACATCAACACCAATTGACATGCAATAATCATTAAATGTCTGAGATGTGAACTCTCCAGCATTGTCAAGACGAATTGTTTTGATTTGATGGTCTGGGAACTGTGCTCTTAATCTAATGATCTGAGCAAGGAATCTAACAAATGCAACATTTCGTGTAGACAGTAAACAAGTATATGACCATCTAGTTGAGGCATCAACTAGAATCATGAAATTCGAAATGGTCCACATGGTGGGTATATTGGTCCACAGATATCTCCTTGTATTCTTTGTAAAAAGGATGGTGATTCAACAATCACTTTGGAGAGTGATGACCTAATTATCAGTTTCCCTTGTGAACAAGCATTGCATGGATAATTCTTAGGTGATAGAATCTTCTGGTTCTTTAACGGATGCCCTTGTGAATTTTCAACAATACGACGCATCATTATTGAACCTGGATACCCAAGGCGATCATGCCATAGCATGAAAAGTTTTGGGTTGGAGCACTTCTGGTGCATCACAGTATATGATTCAATTGTTCTAATCGTTGTATAATATAACCTAGAAGAAAATGCATAAATTTTTTCTAATACTAGCTTCCGGCCAGATACATTAGAAGTGATATACAAATACTCTTTTCTGCCTTCGTTTGTGGTTTCAATGTGATAACCATTACGACGTATATCCATAAAACTTAACAGATTTCTTTTGGATCTAGTAGAATACAAAGCATTGTCAATATTTAAATTTGCTTCGTTTGCTAGAACAATATTTGCTATTCCAGAGCCTTCAATTAGGTCTGCAGAACCTGATATTGTATTGACATAAGCTTTTATCTTTGTCAAATGTTTGAAATATCTGTTATCTACAAGAATAGTATATGTCATACCACTATCTACCAGATAGATATCTTCACCAGTTATCTTTGCATTTGATAATGTCCCATTAGTATCCATGCTCCTAAATGCAAAAATACAAATTTAAAGATTTCACAAATAAGTAACTGAAACGCATCTTGAAACTTTTATTCCAAAAACAAATACAACATGATATATCTCTTACAACATTATTGAAAGATAGATTAGTCCTTAGACTACTATTTCAAACATAAGCAAAGATACTTATTTAGTCCAAATGCATGGACCAATCAGGGTAGTCATCTCCATCATCAAAGAAATCATCTTTTGTCCCACTAGGTCCAACAGGTAAATCAGACATATCAAAAGATGAAAAGTCAAAATGTTCAAAAGGGTCAGTTTGATTAACTTGATCAATGAAATTGATTTCGACTTCTTTTCCTTTTCCCTTGATGGATGCCTGGTAAAGATCAATCAAATGTTTTGGCGTACGATAGGTACGTGACCAATGACCTTTCACTCCACATCTGTAACAAGAATCTTCGGTATTCTTAAAAGGTTTAGCTTGTAAATCCTTTCCCTTTCCTTGGGATACATCTGACCCATCCCACTTATTCCACTTCCAGGGAAATTCAGTTTTCTTGCGGGGCTTCTTGATATGTCCTCCACGGACTTGGTAGTTATGGCCACTAGGGTGTGCACGGGTCGGTTCGGGTCGGGTTTGACCCTAACCCGCCACCCGACCCGATTCTCTCGGGTTGAGAAGATTCAGACCCGAAACCGAACCGAATACTCTCTAAAACCGAGCAACTCGGGTACATCGGGTTTCGGTCGGGTTTCGTCGGGTAATTCGGGTTTGCTCCGTTCGAACTAGAAGAAAAAAAAAACAGAGACAAGGGAGAGACAGAGAGAGAGAACAGTCATCAAGAAAAAATCTTCGATGGATGGTTCTAATACAGTTTTCAACCCCATCTCTATTCTCTGATTAACAGCAACAAAGAAAATAGAATTTTACAGATTTCCAGCACAAATAAATATTTACAGGCCCAGATCTTGCAAAGATTAACTTACACCGACCGACTTCACGTCGTGAGAGAGAGAGAGAGAGAGAGAGAGAGAGAGAGAGAGAGAGAGAGAGAGAGAGAGAGAGAGGTGCAACGTCTAAAGTCTGGACGGCGGCGGGCGTCTGAAGCCTGGACGGTACACATACTGACTTCGTATGGAAAATGAGAGGGGGGTTTTTTGAACCATTGAATTTGATGGGATGAGAAGAGAGGAGAGAGAGAGATGAGGAATTTTCCAGAGAGGGAGAAATTTTCTCCCCTGCATACGAAGTAGTGATGGTTGGGTAGTGGGAACACATCCTTCAAAAAGGTGAAAATGACATATGAGTGAAGAGTGTCTTGAACAAAGACACAGAGTCTTTACTTGTTGGGGAAAACAAAAATTTGAAGGATAAAAAACTGTGGCCGAACATCAGTCCCCTAGTCCCTATGCGTAAAGTAATGACAGTACACTGCTTTTCCACTTCCCAAGCGTAATACAAAATGTTTCTTGCACACATATATATGTCGGTCGGGTGGGTTCGACGGGTTTGAAGGGTAGCAACCCGCAAACCGAACCGAAACCCAAAAAATATCAATCTTTTAACCCGTACCCGACCGAATGAATGTTCAAAAACCGCCCGTTTGACGTCGGGTCGGATCGGGTCGGGCGGGTTGACCGGGTCAGGCGGGTCTATGCTCACCCCTAATGGCCACCACGCTCTCGTCCGCGTCTGCGCCCATGACCTCGGCCACCTCCCTGACTGTGAAATGAGACTCCGTTTGCTTCTGGAAACGGCATAGATCCGGTTGGGCGAGACTCGCGATTCTTCATTAATAATTCATTGTTTTGTTCAGCTACCGAGAGACAAGATATCAAATCCGAGTATTTCTCATAGCCCCTCTGTCTATATGTTTGTGATAGATTCATGTCTTTGGGGTGAAACGTGGAATATGTCTTTTCCAGCATATCCATTTCAGTAATTTTCTCCCCACACAGTCTCAAAAGTGAAACAATTCTGAATAGGGCAGAATTATACTCGCTAACCAATTTGTAATATTCAAATCTTAGGTGCATCCAATGATAACAAGCTTTAGGCAACATGACTGTCTTTTGGTGCCCATATCTTTCCTTCAGGTTGTTCCACAAAACTAGTGGGTCTTTGATAGTGTGATACTCGGACTTCAGGTGCTCATGGAGGTGATGTTGGATGAAGATCATGGCCCTTGTGCGATCCTTCAGGGATACATTATTGCCATTTGTGATCGTTTTTTCCGATTTCCATTGCATCAAGATGGATCTCTATATCAAGGATCCATGACAGATAATTTCTTCCCGAAATGTCAAATGCATCAAATTTCAATTTTGTGTAGTTCGACATTGTCAATAAAACAAGATATCATATTAGACAAATAATCATGAAATAATATAATGAAATACTCAGAGTATGAAAATCTTTTTTTTCCTGACCATATCTATCCTGAAATAGTCAGTGACACTCATTTTAAAAATAATATATGGTCTCCATTTGGTACATAGAATCTCATATGTGCGTTTACTATTATTATTTACAAGAACCAGTGATGATCTTAATGACTAGTTTACAAAAAGATCACTCATACTTATGCCATGTAATTATCCAATACTTACTGTAACCCGTACTTCGTCAAAAAAAATTGAATGGGTGTCGGTGAAAAATAACTCTAGCATTTGATACTGAATTGTTGTTTACTAGAAAACTTAACCAACCATGCTGACTCCTCTGCAAACCAATTTGGACCATTCTAGTTTCAATATGTTGTTGCCAACTACATATTTTTCACAGAACCCACATGCTGGTATTTATTCACACATTTTTAACTAATATACCTTTCTATAGACAAATCAGGTTAAAAGTAATATAGAAACTAAGATCTACTAGGTAGAATTACTAAAAGAGTCCCATAAATAAATAAATTTGTTATCATGTACTTAACCACTGGGGCTGGCTCAGTGGCCAAACTTGTGATTTCCCTTAAGGAGGTCATGGGTTCGAGGCGGCGTGGTGGATTCAATATTTGAAAACTCATCCACCTTGTTGCTAAAAATACTTTTGGGTATTTTATTTTGCAAAATACTTCAGGTATTTTTTTTTTCTTTTCATATTGTGTGGGTAAAATACTTCAGGTACTTCTCCTTTTTTTATTTGTTTGTCAAAATACTTCTGGTAAATATGACCAATAAATACTGCTGGTATTAAGAACATGAATACTTCAGGTATTCAAAACTTAATAAATACTTCAAGTATTTATAATTAGTGGAATAGCAGGGGAAGGTGGAAACCATACTCTTCCATGTTGTCCTGCTTTCATAAGTTTTTTTTTTTCCCCCATCTAATGCAATTAAATCAAAATATGAACAACTTTTCTTTTGTTGGCATTCTGTTTTGCATATTCCATAAGTAAAAGAAATAATAAGAAGAACAATATAATTGGTTCATGTACCTCTATCTCAGTAGGCTAGAGTCTTGTGCTGGTAACGTGTTATAAAACCAAGCAGATAATGAGAGCTGAAAAGTAAGTAAAGTGCTGGACATAAATATGATGAAAAGTTAGTCTTCTGGACTACTCAAATATTATTCAGAGTGGTAGTTTGCTCTCTGTCTTTTCTTTCTTGCTTGCTTGTGTTTTTTCTTCTCTGATGGAAGATACATATATAGCCAAAAAGGCTCCAACTACAATCAACCTATTTAATACAAGCACACACACCAAGATAGTCATCCATCTCATCTGCTAACATTTTATAACATCAAATACAACTTCAATTTTTTCTTCTTTGACTTTTTGTGATCAAATAGAACACAATGATTAAGGGGCCATTTGGCATCCTCATTCACAATTACTCCATGTATTATCCATTTCGTTTGGGTGTTTGACACCCAACTTTTAAAATGTATTTTTATAGAATGCATTCTCTAATCACATAATAGAAACATAATTTCATAATTAGTTAAAGGTATTTTTGCATTCTCATTTTGCGTTTTGGGTAAAAAATTCAATTTGTAATATGTTTTGATGATTATTCTAAAATACTATTTTGTTACAATGTCTATTATGCACAAATCTTCCTAACATTCTACAAATAATAATCCATTCAGACCACAATCTCAAAATTAACAATTCACAATACATAATACAATTCAAAAAATATCGAGTTCCCAAGTATTTTCTCCTGTAGCGGCCTAGTTTTCGATTTGAGGCCTAGTTTTTCATTTGATAAAATGAGAATCTCATAAAATTAAGGAGTTAATTTTATCAACTAGAAAACTAGGTTATGAATTGCTGAAAGTCAAGTTTCTATAAAAGTGTTAAAAACTAGGTAGTTAAAAGTCAATTTATTTTCTTTTAGTTAAAATCTAAGTTGCGAGAAACTATTTTTTTCTCATATACTTGTTTTATTTCTCATATACTTGTTTTGGAGTTATTTTTCAAAATATCCCTCAAACTATACTCCACATGTTTACTTCGTCCTCAAACTATCAACTTTGTTTATTTAGTCCTCCAACTATCAAATTCCAGTGCCTTTGGTCCTTTTGCTAACAGAAGTTACAAAACTAACGGAAAAAAAGAAGAGGAATGGCACATGCCGTAGTATCATCCAACTCAAAGGGTCACAATTTGCCTAAGCCAACAAAACCCTTTCTCTCTCTCTCTCTCTCTCTCTCTCCCTCTCTCTCTAGAATGACAAAGTCCCTTATCTGGAACGGCAAAACCAGAGAAAAAGAAGACCCACTTTTTTCCCCTTTTGATTGACACCCATGGCTGATGTTAACACACTCAAAACCCAAAATCGATCGGTGAAGGCTTGAGCTCTCCATATTTCTTCAACGGTTGATCAGTTAAGGCAAGGGGATGAAAGAACCCCATTATGTAAGTTCCGATTTTTGCATTGTATAAAAATTTTCGTTTTAAAATTTTCTGCAAGTTCCTGACATGCATTTGTATGAAAATTTTATAGGGTTTTTCAAAATATGTTCAAAATCTGTGCCCTAATATATATATATATATATATATATATATATATATATATATATATATATATATATATATATATGTGT
Source organism: Vaccinium darrowii (assembly GCA_020921065.1). Classification (NCBI taxonomy): domain Eukaryota; kingdom Viridiplantae; phylum Streptophyta; class Magnoliopsida; order Ericales; family Ericaceae; genus Vaccinium; species Vaccinium darrowii. The sequence goes on from CM037159.1 coordinate 30,926,490, forward strand.
GTGTGTGTGTGTGTGTGTGTGTGTGTGTGTGTGTGTGTGTGTGGTGAATCATTATTCTAGGGTTTCTCAAAACATCCCTCAATTTTGTATGAAATATTTCAGTTTTCTCTGGTATGTTGTCCCCCACTTCGGGTATTGGTATATGCGAATCATTATTCTAGGGTTTCTCAAAACATCCCTCAATTTTATATGAAATATTTCGGTTTTTTTTGGTATGTTGTCCCCCACTTTGGGTAATGGTGTGTATGTGTGTGTGTGTGTGTGTGTGTGTGTGTGATAAGCCCCAAATGTTGTATATATCTGGGCTTATCTCGCTCGTTGTAATCACACATACGTGCATTTTGTGCCTTTATACGATTGATTTTGCGCGAGTTGTGTTTCTTATTAGTTTCAGAAAATCGGAGCTAAAAGGTGTGTCCAAAGCTCCAAATAATCCCCGGTTGTATCCGGAAGTACCCAAGGTCCCGCAATGCCATGGAGGACAATTGCCGAAGCTTAGAAGTTGATTCAAGAAGCTTTGGAAGGTTCAAGGAAAGCCCGGAACAAAAGAACAAGAAATTTGGAGTTATGAGCCTCGAGAAAATCTGGCCAAACGATAGAAAAAGGCTCATTTCTCTCAAGATACAAAGGCTATGAAGATGAGATCAATTGGGTTTGAAAGTAGACTCATAGAGCTTTCCAACGGTTCAAGAATCACCTCATTCCGAGTTCGGACGAAGCCGGGGCGTGCCCGCGAAGTTGGGTCAAAAATCTGCCCGTACAGACGAATCTGGATCGATCCAGATCCCTAGTGGATCGATCCAGAACCCTCCGGGCACCATTTTTCAAGCTCTTTTTGCACTTTCCTTTTATGAAAACTTTGGGTTGTTGTGTGTGCTTTATTAGATATTATGTAGAGAGAGAAAGGGAAGACTATATTGGGCTCTCTCCTCTCTCCTTCTCATAGACACTTACTCTTTCCTCCTTAGTTAGTTTTGCTCTCACCTCTCTCCTCCATTGGAGAGAGTTTAAGGTCTCTCTCTCTAGAATTCTCAAGTAAGCTTTCATTTACCGTGTATTAAACTTGTTCCTTGTGGTTAGCTCTTTCAATATATGTAGTTTATTTTCAATTCCCTCAAGTATTTAGTGTTCATGTTTTTCTTGCTATTTCCTTAGTAAACTCTTGTTTTTAGAAGTTGTTTGATAATTTCTCAAGTACTAATATTGTAGGCTAACCTAGGATCTTCATTAAAAATCGGTTTTTAAGTTTATTAAGCATGTTTTTAGTTTTCTTCCAAATTCTAGACTTGTTTTCTAGCATAATGTGTGAGTAGTTAAGTAGGCTTGGTCATGGGGTGATTAACACTCCATGACTCGGGCTAATCCGTTCCTCTCATCTCAAAAGCAATCACTTCCTGTTGATCAAAGAGTTAGGATTAATTTTATGTATCAAAATTTAGATTTGTTAATCTTTTTGATCACACATAGCCAAGGGCTTGACCACTTGGCACGTGTGATGCTTAGGGCGATGTCAATCAAAATGTTTGTCTAAATGACACAAGAATCCTAATCTTTGTGAAGCACATTTTCTAGTCAAATGGTTTTAATCTCTAAATCTTCCGTTCGGGAGCATCTAACGGTGTCCTGAGCCGGTTATCAAGAGTCGAACGGTTTAGCCTTAGTTGTGGTATTTATGATCCCCTAGACTACGCCTTTGTTTTAATTAGTCTTTTTAAGTTTCTAAGTCATTCTCGAAGTTGAGAGAATTCCACCAAACAAACTCCAAAAGCCAAGTTTGCCGCTTTAAGGCTAAAAACCTACACTTGCAAGACAACTCTCACGCCGGGTGCGTTCGGTCCCTGTGGATTCGACCCGGTCTTACCGGTTATTATGCTACCGCCGACCTAGCCCTACGCTTGGGGCTACACTCTCTACGACACAATCTAAGGTCGCAAGCAGTGTGTGTGTATACGAATCATTATTCTAGGGTTTCTCAAAACATCCCTCAATTTTATATGAAATATTTTGGTTTTTCTGGTATGTTGTCCCCCACTTCGGGTATTGGTCCCCACAACATGCATTTGTATGTCTTTTCTTTTTTTACCTTAATGTGATACAAACTCTCTTTGTAGTATAATATGATTACTTGTTTGGGGTTGTGTGTTGGTGCATGCAGATATAAACCCTTCTTTCTTCTCAATTAAGGTTCACTATGGTGACTTTATCATTGTACCGTGTGGAAATGGAGAGTTTGAAGCTAGAGCAATGTATGGTCAATACACAGTGAATCTACAACTACAAACTTGCTCTTGTAGAAGATGGGATCTCACTGGAATACCATGTGAGCATGCTACAACAGTCATAGCTCGAGTGGGTGGACAGCCAGACGACTATGTCAGTGATTGGTACCATAAGCGTAGTTTCTTAGCTTCTTATAACCACGTAATACACCCTATGAATGGTCCTGACATGAGGGAGAAGTCGGGCAAGCCTCCAATCCAGCCTCCAGAGTTTACAAGGCAACTAGGGAGGCCTAAGAAATCAAGGAGAAGGGAACAAGATGAGCCTCCAAAGAACCCACACAAGATGAGCAAAATTGGTGTGAAAATGAGTTGTAGAAGATGTGGAAAAGAAGGCCACAACACTAGGACATGCAAAGCCCCTTTGGATGCCCTCCCAGTAGGAAGAGGAATGGGAAGAGGAAGAGGAAGAGCAACAACAAAAGGAACAAGAATGGGAAGAGGAAGAGCAAGAGCAGGAGCAGGAGCAGGAGCAAGAGGAAATACTAGCAGTGCACAACACCCTCCAACTTGCAGTCCCTCTAGTTCTGTTGCGTAGGCATGAAAAGTCTATTTTCCTTGAACATCTATTTTTTAGGATCCATAATTTTTCATTTTAGATCCACATTCAGAACCATTATGTGGTCTGTTTTTGTGTAGTGGGCATTATATATTTTGTACAACCCCTTTGAAGTAGGGGGATGATATGTGGGAATAGCCCCTCTCAACTAAGGAATTTATATTAAGAATGTTACAACATTATCTTTAGTTGATAAACCTACTTTTTTTTGCTACTGAAATGTCATATTTTTGGCTTTTTTGTTCATGTCTGACATGCTTGAAGTTGCTGGAAATATCATATACATGCTTGAAGTTGCTCTTTTTTTTTTTTTTTTGACTGCTAGGAGTTGCTGGAATTTCTAGTTACTAATGCAAGTTCAAAAGCTGGAATTTTTTGCTTTGAAAAGCTCCAGGTTTTTGCAGTTTATACTCCAATTTATGTTCTCTCTCTCTCTCTCTCTCTCCAACACCAACAATGAAAGCTGCTGCAAGTAATATAAACTGGAGAGAGAGAGAGAGAGAGATTTTTTCTTCCCAAATGTTAAGCTCTGTTTTTTTCCCCAGGAGATGGAATTTCTATTCTTTCCTAAAAGCTTACCTCTGTTTTTTTTCCCCAGGAGATGGAGGGAAACCTAGTAGAATGACATTTATACCCTTGGATGGGGGTGGTAAAGAGAGAGAGAGAGAGAGAGAGAGAGAGTGACGTGTTTTTTTGGTTTTCTGTTAGTTTTTGGAACTTCTGTTAGCAAAAGGATCAAATGCAATGGAATGTGATTATTGGAGGACTAAATAAACAAAGTTGATAGTTTGAGGACGAAGTAAACATGTGGAGCATAATTCGAGGGATGATTTGAAAAATAACTCCTTGTTTTAATAGAAGTTGTTAAAATCACATTGATGCTTTTAACAAATGAGAGTGGTGATTAGCAAGCGAGAACTCATCCTTAAGGCCTGGTTTGTTTGGGGGGATTTGGGAGTGGGTTGGAGTAGGCCTCATTTTTTAATATTTGTTCTCTTTTTTTGCATGGGATATGAAATCTCTACCAAGTTTTTCTCCCCATCTGTACGGTATATAGAATCCCATTGGCTATATCCCGTTGAACACAAATACCGGATATGAATTTTTCTCATCCATTGATATCCTGAGCAATATCTCAAGTATTTTATATGTTACCCGTATCCCATGGGATTTCATATCCCATCCATTTATCTCCGGCCAAACAAACGAGCCCTAAAAGTGAATAAAGGACCGAAGCAGAAAGAAATGAACCGAAGCGATCTCTCTCTTTTGACTCTGTACTGATTCTCCATTATTCGAGCATATATTATGGAGGAGTATATATATACTAGCATAAAACCCGTGCTATGCACGGGGTCATGAATAGCATAAAGTAAAATAACAATAATTAACCTATGTGTTGTTGGAAATATAATAAATCTTTTGTGTATGTATTTCTTCGGTTAAAAGGCATTGTTCAGTACTAATTTATTAAAAATAAGAGAAGAAAATAGCCCCAAAATGAGTGACCTTCCTCCCTTTCAAAGAAACCCAATTGTAAGACCTATCAACAATAGTAAAGAACAATATTTATAAGCACTGCATGATCAATCCAACAATAGCTTACTATTAACCCAAAAAGCATATATAGATCAAAAAATTGAAACGTGCTAAGTTTGCGTTATGTTAAGAAATTTATGTGGTCAAATCACGGTATTGGAGAGGAAAAAAGAGGTCACAAATACAATCTAGAAAAACGAAAATGTAAGGCTAAGTTAGAAAATCCAAGAGTGCTTTATAGTATTTTCCCCCTTGGACTTGGGCCCCCGCAGATAATGGTAAGTTTTTATATTCTTTTGGGATTGTATAGAAATATGTATCGTTGATTAATTAGATGCAAATCTAAAATTTTGTTGATTTTGATAGACTCCCATATTTAAATTTCCTTTTCAATGTCCCCAAATTAATTAGCATTGGGATTCTTAGACACTGCCTTTTAAATCAAAATTCTCTTTCGAATGATCTCCAAATTTAAAACGTTCCTCATAAATCAAGGATGGGTTAACTATAGGATTCTTTTAGCTGTTTATTTATAATCCAATCAATTCACGCCACTTGTCACGACGAGGGCACTCTTCAACTGTCACATGTCAAGCTCACAGCCCTTCTCGCGAAAACCCATCCTGCAATACTATATAAGATGCTTCAATTATTGCCTTTTGCAACTGCAGGCACACTTATTATTCTCTCTCTCTCTCTCTCTCTCTCTCTCTCGCTTGGTCCCTCAATTTTGTGTGTGTTGAGCCTCGGGAGAGATCATCCATTCCTCCTTCGAATCATCTGAACTCTCTTTTGTTTCCTTAACAATGTAACCCCCATCTTCAACCGCCTGCCTTGATATCTTTTCGAGGTTGGCCTCTCTCTCTCTCTCTCTCTCATATCTGTATCTATCTATAGAGTAGCCATACATGTACGCAGCACAGTATCACAAACACAACCAAAATTAGCCATGCCACCAACATCCCAAAAGAAGACACTCCACTCTAAGCTCGCTCTCAAGCTCAGCAAACTCACCATCCCCGAATCCTCCTCCTCCTCCCAAACCGACGACTTCGATTTCTCTGAAGTATTCGGCCCCACCCCACCCTCTTCCTCCTCCTCCTCCTCCTCCAACCTCGCCGACCCAGAAATCCTCCACCACCGCTCCCACTCCTTCGTCGGCCCCTCGCCCCGTTTCGCCCCCGCCAACCCCTTTCCTTTTGATGCAGCCCTAGATTCCGACGAGAACGAGGAGGAGATAGCGGTGATCGAAGCCAAGACCGAGGCGGGGAGAGGGGGAGAGAAAGGGAATGGGGGAGAGAAAGGGAATGGGGATGAGGGTTTGGGAGAGGTGGGGAGGAAGATTGGGGTTGGGGATTTTGAGATTCTTAGAGTTGTGGGTAAGGGTGCGTTTGGGAAGGTTTTCCAGGTGAGGAAGAAGGGTGGTGGTGGAGGTAGTGGTGATGGGATATTGGCGATGAAGGTTATGAGGAAGGAGACGATTATTAAGAACAATCATGTGGATTATATGAAGGCTGAGAGGGATATACTCACTAAAGTTGTGCATCCTTTTATTGTCCAGCTTCGTTACTCTTTTCAGGTACTTACTTTTCTTTGGGCTATGATTGAGATTATTTGATTCGTAGAGTGATAGGGAAAGGAAAACGTGTGAAATTATAATGAATGGAAACTCAAATTCTTCTTTGTTTGATTCTAAATTGGATAGTTGTGCAAAAAGTTCCTATCTTTGTGTGCATGGTTACTCATGAGTAATTTAATATGGAGAAGTAATAATTTCATTACACACTCGTTAATCTTACCCTTTACACGTCCAAACATAGGGATACTGGCTAAGGCTATGTTTGGAAGCCCGTAATTTTGGTTAGGACTTAGGAATGAGAATTTACTTACCCCGGCATCAAATTCGTAGTAATTCAATACCAACTTGAAAAGTAGAAGGAAAATAAGAACAATAAGTACACCAATTTTCAACTGTTTGCAAGTTTTAATAATCTAAATAAACTTGAGAATCAATAGCTTGCATTTTGGCCTTTGGGAGCAAGATTGCATTTAAGAGGTGGATTTTAAATCTAAGTACTTGAAATATGGAAATCTGAATTGGTTATATTCCGAATTTACTGTTTCGAAAGTAGTTACTCCCTCCGTCCCATAAAGTTTGGTCCCTACGAAACTACGTGCAATTTTCAAACTAAAAAATGATGTATTTACCAAAATAATTTTCAAAATTTTTTTTGCACCGTATAAAAGTTCTCGATGAGATCTATCAAACAAGATCCATATTGACTAAAATTTATTTTCGTAAGCACATTATTTTTTAATTTGAAAATTACATGTAGTTTCGTAGGGACCAAACTTTATGGGACGGAGGGAGTATTAATTTTTCACAGGGATTTGACTATACTAAAAGTGATATACGTGGAAATCTGTGTAGCGATGATATCAAGTTGACTCTTTAGATTTTTTGCTTAATAGGTACTACTTATTCAAGTAAAAGTGATGTCTTAGAAGGAACTGAATTACTGAACTAACTTCATATACAAGTATATTTAGGTTATGTCTAGGGCGTATTTGTTGCATACATGGTTATCTTTCACCAAGAATTGCAGTTGTCGATATAGCGACTTGTCAAAGTGTGTGTATGTAGGAGTACATTGGGAGAATATCAAACAGCTAAGAGAGTGTGCATTTGTGTATAAGATGGAGAAAGAAGAGGGAGAGCCAGTTCAGGGAATTTGGATTCTGTCATAAAGACGATCGCCGGATGGAGAGGCATTGCTTGTAGACTGGAGATTCATCTCCTCGTGGGTTTTCAAGGGGCTGTACAGCCTGTACTAAATTGGACAGGAAGGAAGGATTTGACAGATAAAGACTCATAAATTGATAATATCCACCGACTACACTTTGTAAAATCCTTGAGTGATCTAGATAAAAACTATATTCTAGAGGGTAATCTAGATAAGGTATGTGATTTTGGGACTGAATTTCTAATGCAGACCTCTCATAACTTCAACTTCAAACAAAGCCCTGATATCATCCTCATACTTTTAGTGTCCTCATCTCATTCACGATTGCTTCCGTAATATTACTCAAGCCAAAAGAAAGAAAATTTGTGTCTTTCAATGTTTTGGTGTGAGAACTTCAGTTCTGGAGAAGCAACTTTTTAATTGTTGGAGGTGAATACAACCAAATATATATGTTTTCAACTAGATGATTTCAGATACTCTTGGAAGTTCCCCTTAGATAATACACTAGTTCCAGTAGATTTCAGGTAGTTACCCCATTTAGGAGTTAAACACTAAGAAATGCTGGACGATGTGATGAATCTTAAATCAATGACCCACTTTGAGACAGTTTCACCGTGCGAACATGAAGATTAGGTCAGTTCCAGCCCACTATACCAGCTGTTATTTGGAAAATTATTCAGAGGCCAAGTTGTTGTACTGCCATCGAAATCCAGCTGGACTTTGTTTGTAGATTTGTACTTTTTAGTTTTTGTGATGTACTTATTGGAGTGTCATTCAGGAAGTATGTGGGAATATCTCCTTCTATTAGTTTCTTGGGATCAAGCAATATCTTTTGTTTGTATGTTCAACCAATCAAGTGGACATATCTCTTCCCTTGTCGTAATTATAGATGGTCTAAGTTCGTTAATAGGAAATGGGTACTGAATTTTGGTAATTTCTATTCTCTAGCACACTTTCTATTTTCCTGTGCAAGGCTTGGCAAAGTTCATTGAATCTCTGTTAGGCCTTTAAGGGAATGTTTTAAAAACCAGATTAGGCTGGCTGGTTGACGGTTTTCACCAGCTAGACCGTCAACCAGCCATTGCTCCGGTCTGGATTACCCAAGAACTGCTGAATTTATAACATATGCTTCCTTAGTCAATACAGCTCAAATCAGACGGGTTAACCGGCCAACTCTGAGAATTGGTAACGGACAAATTGAACCCAAAACGGATAAAGTTTGAACTAAAATGCAGCAACTTTACTGCTACCACTTTAATGCAAAAGCTGGCATATTAAAACAGGATTTGCATGTGCGTACTCCTTCGGGCAGCACAAACGAAGCAGCCCGTTGCTCTAAGCTACGCATTATCATTATGTAGTTTTTATTGTTACAAGGGGTGCAACGAGTTTCACTACCCACCGATGTGGGATTGTCTAGTACATGCATACTGCATTTTTCTTGAATAATAATCTAGTTCCTCCTCCTTTCACATGAAATGGTGAGGGATACTTATATATTCTGAACGTTTTGTGATACATATATTCTTCTTATATTCTAATTGATGTATGTATGTTTTTGACATCACTTCCTTCCGATGTATGTATGTTTTTGTCATGATTATGGAGTAAAGGGCTGCAAACGAACCAAGCTGCCCGTAGCTTGGTTCTTTAAGACTCGGCTCGACTCGACTTGTTTAGCAATCGAGCCGAGGCCGAGCTCAAGTTTTGGGCTTGTTTAGTAAACAAGCCGAGCTTTACACTCCAAAGCTCAGCTCAGCTCATATGTACTGGCTCGGCTCGTTTAGAACATGAACAGGGCTCGGCTTGTTTATAGTCGAGCCGAGCTCGAGCACAACAAATGCGCGGCATCACACAAGTTTCTTCCATAGTTTAAAGTTTTGGTGTGAATTGTTTTTTTGTGAATCCTTTTTCCCACTTGTTCAATATTATAGGAGAGCTCAACTTTTCCATTGAGCAATTTTGACTTCGTGAGTTAAAGGTCAGGTGACTGGCCAGTGAGTCTAGGTCACCCTAGGCCGAATTTTGGTAAAACGGCTAAGGAATTTTAAATTAAGTTTTTATAACATAGTAGTAAATTTCAAAAGCCAAGTTTGGAAGCCTAAGTCCGTAAGCCGCGGAAGCATAATTTTTTTTTTTTTTTTTTTTTTTGTCTTTTATTAGTTTAACCTACCCAGAGTTCTCATCTAGTATGTTGCACATAGTGAAAAAAAACCCTCAAAACAAGAATTTTTCCTTGTTTTTATTTTTTTATTTTTTGGGTTGGTTAGTCAAGTGCTTTGCGTGAACAACATTGTTTTCTTATTCATCATTTTCCTACAATTTTACAGACGAAGTCTAAGCTGTATTTGATCCTTGATTTTATTAACGGAGGACATCTCTTCTTTCATTTGTACCGACAAGGGATTTTCAGGTATCTTTCTCTTTAATTCACGAACAATTTTCATGATTTATGTTCCTCTCTTTTGATTCCAGCTCTGGGTAATGTCTTGGGTAGTGAGGATCAGGCAAGGATTTATACTGCTGAGATAGTAGCTGCTGTTTCACACCTTCACAAATGTGGAATAGTGCATCGAGACCTTAAACCTGAAAACATTCTTATGGACGCTGATGGGCATGTAATGATCACGCCCCTACTCTTTACCCTATTGCAGTATCATGCATAAAACAGTCAAAGCTATCTAGGGACTACATGTTCACGTTTGGCTGAATATTTAAAGTTCTTAAACATTCCAGGTCGTGCTAACAGATTTTGGACTCGCAAAGGAAATTGATGAATCAAGCAGATCAAATTCAATGTGTGGTACCACGGAATACATGGCTCCAGAAATCCTACTTTCTAAAGGCCACAACAAAGACGCAGATTGGTGGAGTGTTGGGATCCTCTTGTACGAAATGCTAACTGGGAAGGTGATGCATCTTGTTACCATGGAAAAAACATTAAAACTAGGCGTTGACATTCAAAGTCCTTGATGATCTCTTGCGACAGCTTTACCTACTAATTGAACCCTTCAGTTCATTTTGTCTTCTCGGCACGTCTAAAGTTCATTTTGTGGTGTTTGGTTGATGCAAGCTTTGATTTCAGTATATTTAAGGGTTGAATGGCATGTTTTATTTAACATGGACAAAGTGATTGGCCAGGCTACTAGGCAAGTCTTGACCTAGCCACGACTCAGGTCCTCAGCCCAACAGGCCCATTAGTTAATTCAAACGATTTGTGGTCAGTGGAATGGATCTATTTTGTCCAATCAACCCTACACAAAATTATCTGACTTGAGCTGAAAAGAGCCAGTGTCTTTTCTTTTGGGTTTAACCCCATTTTTTTAACCTTCATCAGTTTTATACATCCTTATCTTAATTGTATTTCGTGCAGCCCCCGTTCACCCATGCAAATAGAAAAAAGCTTCAGGAGAGGATCATCAATGAGAAAGTTAAGCTTCCACCACGCTTAACTAGCGAAGCTCATTCCTTGCTAAAAGAAGTATATGACCATATGTTTCACTCCTCTTTATTAACTTATATTGTCATGTTTTCTATTTTTACCCTTCATCTTGTGAAGTTAACTGAAACCAAAAGAAATTTGCCTCCGCTTTTTTCAGCTTCTGCAAAAGGATCCATCAAGAAGGTTAGGAAGTGGGCCAAGGGGAGCAGATGACATCAGAAGTCATAAATGGTTTCGCTCAATCAACTGGAAAAAATTGGAGGCCAGAGAACTGCAGCCCAAGTTCAAGCCAGATGTGATGGGAAAAGACTGCACTGCCAATTTTGACAAGTGTTGGACGGCAATGCCTCCAGATGACTCGCCGGCTGCCACACCAACCACAGGCGAGCATTTCCAGGGGTATACCTACGTGGCGCCTAATCCTTGGCTCTCCTCTACTGGATTTGAAGGGTCATCGACACAAGCAAGCAATCCACTTTAAGACCTTGAGCCTTGTAAGTCTATTCAGTTTTTTTTTTTCCCCTTACTAAAGAAATGAGAAAATGGAACACCGTTCAAATATCGTTTATAAACACTTGTCTTGTTAATACATTTGTAGTTTCCTTTTGTTCCTTTCTTCTGCTGTGGCTTCCCTTTCTCACCACCTGCTCCCAGCATGCTACTAAACTCTTTGATCCTGTGGCTATAGCCATATGGCTTTAGATGTAACAATCCATATTTCTGCTGATAGGCTGACAAAACCATTCAAAAAACCATCTTATGGGATGGGTTGCACCTAAATAGCTAACAAAACCCTATCAAATTGAGTTTAAATTTTCACCTATGACGTTTTAAAATCTTATGACTGGAGTAGACTTTATATTTTGTATGACACGTAACATTCTTCCGAAGTGTTGAAATACTTTAAATACATTGGAGGCTTATTTTGAGTAACAATTTGTTTCCAGTATTATTTGCATTGCCTAGTTTGGAAATCCTATTTGATTCTAGTATCGCAGCGACTCAAGTTCGTTTCTTTATTTAATTTTTTCCCAGACTTAAATTGTGATCTTGAAGTCAAGGATACTCTACTAGTTCGTTGTTTCACTGGTTGGTATCCCAGTCCAAACCAGGTAGGTCTGTAACTTGGACAATTTAGATAAGTTGAATGCCTACACAAGTATTACGACAATTACTTTTGTCTGATAGCACAGACAAAATTAGATGGTTGGAAGTAACATGAGTTTAGGACAGTATATAAGGCATATGACTTAGACAAGGGTAGTGAGAAATATATGTTAAAAGTAATATTCAAAATCTGGAGTGGGAGATGAAAGTTTGTTGCTCACATGCTAGTTGCTCCTAACATGCGTGGGACAGATGAGGACTAGAAAGTGCTCGAGGGTATCTTGTAATTTTTGAGGCTTATTGAAGTTAAAATCTTGAAATCTCAGAATCCGTGCTCATAAGATGTGAATATAAGTTCTAGGGGAGACTTTTGACTACCACAACTGATTCAGTTTGAAAGACATTGAGTACAACTACAAGGGCATCTACATGTAGTAGTTGTATTTTCGTAGTGAAGAACCGGAATTTGTATAAATGGCTACTGAGGAGAGAAGGGATTATGTATTAAGAACTCATTCATGAGAAGTTTTAAGTTCTGTTTTGTGTGAAACCAAGATGAGAAGACGTCCTGTAAGATGTTTTTAATCTTGTTCATGCCATGCAAGTAGGGCTGTAAACGAGCCGAATCGAGTTGAGCTTTAGAATATTCAGGTTCGTTCATTAAGTTTTTAAACGAACTCGAGCCGAGCTTGAACTCAATGAAAATTTGACGAGCCGAGCTTGCCGAGGTTTGGATCGAACTCGAACTTGTTCACGAGCCTTAACAAATGAAAAATATTAGATATATATGCTCTCATACAAGTCTAGAACTTCAAATAAATTTTTTATTTTGTTCATAAAGAAGTCTATACATATGGAAAATTATAAACACATGTTAAAATTTAAGTTTATAATACTTTTTTTAAGTTCATACATGTAGAAATTATAAAATTTTTCATTATGTATATGAAAGTTTATACATGTTCAAGGTTATATATGAAATTCTTATGAGATATTCATATATATTCCAAGTTCGCGAGCCTAATCGAGCCGAATATTGTCAAGTTCAGGTTCAGCTCGTTTATTAAACAAGCCTAAAATTGAGGTTCAGGTTCAGTTCGTTTAGTATTCGAACCGAACTCAAACGAGCCTTTACCGAGTCGAGTCTCGAATAGTTCGCGAACGGCTCAGTTCATTTACAGCCCTACATGCAAGTAAATTGTGATTCGACATACAAGTAAGATAGAAAAACGTGACAAAAGTGCACCATTGAAACGCAATTCTTTGCCCCAACAACCACTGTCCGGCAATTCTCCCTTTTTCCCTCAGAACCTAATTACCATTAATCACATTAAAATATAGTCGAAGTAGATTGTGCAATTGGAGTTCAGACAAATCCTACTTGATTAACTTTACGATGCAAATGAATGGTGGAAGACTGCTTGTAGTGGACGCTGACAGATTCAACGAGGATGAATTACCATTAGGGTAAGGAAACAAATATTTATTACCAGTAAGGTCAATCACACTTTTTTTTAACTACTATTAAGGTTAGCCACTCTTTTTGGCGTTTAGGCACTTAGGGTATCATACGGTTTCATAGGGTTTTAGAAGTTTAGGTACTTTCATTAGGGTACCCTAGGGTTTAGGCATTTTGATAGGGTACCCTAGGGTTTAGGCTCAGGGTGCACTTTCCTATTATAAGGTTTTAGTGGTTTAGGCACTTTCATAGGGTACCCTAGGATTTTAGGCACTTTTATAGGGGTACCCTAGGGTTTAAGTTTAGGAACTTTCATAGGGTATCCTAGGATTTAGGCACTTTCATACGGTTTGAGGAGTTGAGGAGAGAGATTGTGCCCGTGTGTGTGTGGTTTTTGGGGGGGGGGGGAGCCCAGACGAAACCTTAGCGCTTAGCGGTGCATTTAATTATTTTCCTGGAGCTCACGGGAAGTCCACCCCCATTTTGGGACTGGCCTGTTCTTTCCTCAATCAACAATCATCTGTATTGTTCCTCATTCACGTTAGAGACACAGTCGGGATAAATGTAGGCCAGAAAACATATTAACCAGAACGTGAGACTGAAAATAACATGACATTCAAGCATACCAAATGTATATCCAATGGAAGGTCTGTAACAGGGCGTAATGCATCAACCACAAGACGTCTGATAGTAATATTTGGTACGAAACAACCATCCATTACATCAACAAGAATCCAGTCAAAACCGGCCACTCCACTCCTTTTACCTAGATTTATCTGGGAGTTAAGCTACATCTCAAAGAATATAACTGAAAGATGGAAACAGATATTGAAATTAAAAGACATCTTAAGCATAATCAACCAAATTAAACGACCAGATGTCACAATTGGGGAGAGTCTCAAACTTCCTCATGAAGGTGATACAAAGCAGTGGTGAATAGTAAAGACAAACAATGAAAATGATTAGTATCAAAGAGAAAATAGTAGAGAAGAATCATATTCCAGCTCACTTACTTTAAACCGGATGACATAGCACTTGTATGCTATGCCCTTACAAACCATAACATAAATATCTCATTAACCATGTCGATAGGCCCGCGATAGGTATGCTACACCATATGAACATAGAGAGTAAGTGAACAAACCTATTCCATCTCAACTAAATTATGACATCTTACTACCTCAATAACGATGTGGTTAGCTGCATCACCTATTCACCACATATTACCGAAGAAACACTTACCCTTTTGCCTGGTTTTATATAGGAAGAGTCATATATAACATCCTTTTTCTGGTATATTTAGAACATATTCGTCATCTTTTATCGGCAGAGTGCTAGCTGGGCATCTGGAGGAAAATATGAAACAGAAAGAGTTACCGTGATGTTGGCTTGAAAACAACAGCATTATTGTTAGAATTGTGGGGCAGTGTTAAAATAGATATGTAGGGAGGACAGATTCTCCCTAGCATGTAGTCATCTAGGAGGAGGAATACCCTAATCCCATGTTGAGGAAGCAATCCACACATAAATCTTTGGCCATAATAAACCCTTGAAATCATCCTACCCCTTGCTCTATTTTACATAGACTCAGTTGTGGGCATCGGGTGTAGGTCAAACATCGAAAATAAGTGTACACAGATATAGATCCAACTTGGATACGGGTATGGGAATTTGTGAGATAATCGTGGAGCTATGAAGCACGGATACTCTATTTTGACCTCTGTATCGCGTATCGGATACGGATACGCTCCCGATATGTATCGGATACGTTTTTTAGAGTATCCGTAATTTAAATTAAATTTTTATTATTCGGATACATTTTGGATACGCTCCGATACATTACCGATACGCTCGGATACGTATCGGATACGTTTTTAGAGTATTCGGATACGTTTGGCAGGGTTTTTTAGTTTTTTTTTTTTCTGTGTTTTAATAGTGAACTTGTCTAATAAAATTTTAGGAACTAAAAATTATATATATTTATAATATATTTATTTTATATTTTTATATTCAACGTAACCCCCAACGTATCGTATCCTACTTTTTGGGTAATAACTTTCTCTGTGAACTTTGATGGACCAAAAATATGAACAAAGCCTAATCAAGGATCCAAAGTCTAAACTCTTTGATAAGTTGTCTGCCCATAAGCCTTATTGGAGTTCCCTCAGCGGACTCCAGCCGAAAAAATTGTAAATCAGAGCACTTAATGCATTCCATAACTGCCCAAGCAAAAAAACAAACAAATGTGTGCCATGACAACTCCCATATAATAAATGTATAGAAACGCCATGTCTGGTACATATTGTGCTCATGCCCAACACCAGCCCAAATTCGCATTAATGTGGCAAGGGAAATGCTCTTCACTGGCTGTTCGGCTGTGGATGTGTAAAAAACGTATTGGAATTGTGGAATGTTGTTAAATTCTTTTGTTTTTTTCACCTTATGGGCGGTAGTTAGCATGTGTATATAAATATATAATACATATTGATATTTTACCTTAACTTGAAATACAAGTATCAGAAGCCTATATAATCCTAGTTTACTAGTGTATCTCATGGCATCTCATATTTTCTTGGGAGTTAAGTTGCATTTTGTGGTATGGAGAGTCCAGAATAACCATGAACAACAAGGGTAGAAGAAGCAACAAGTCGATTTGTGAGAAATCAATGAAGATGGTGGCAAACATTGTGAAGCTATCACCCTTCTTTGTTGCCAAGATGAGTCTTGGAACAACTGCAGTACCCACCTCAACTTCTCACAAATCTCTCTCATCTTTCTCAGGCCCTGTCAAAGTTGCAAATACTCCGCCGCATGAGCCAAAGATCATCTCAAAGCCAGTTACATCTTACCTGACTGAGCCAACTGAAGGGTGTTACACATCGTCATCGTATACAATTTCGATTCACAAAGAGCCAAGCGGTGTCAACGGGAGGGCTTTGGATTTTATCCGAAGGGTTCATGAGAAGATCAGGTATGATTCAGGGGAAGCAACATCGAACCCACATCATGTGTACTGATGTAGCTTTCTTTTGCTTTGTCTGTGTAACTTTGTTGGCTCCTCACTTTCTATCTGCTGTTGGGGTTCAAAAAATTACTCAGTTTTAGGAGGTAATGTGCCTTGCTTGCTTAATAGAGTTTCTGATTTGTGCGAAAGCACTGGAGATTCTCTGTTTCTCAACAAGGCTTGTCTGTTACTATGCATTCCTGTTTAATATGTCGTCGTCCTCTTTTGCAGTTTTTTACTTCTCAATTGTTCTTTGTTGCATTTTCCTGGCAGCTAATCGAAATCCCATAGCTTTTTCCCCCTTCTTTTCAATCTCGAGCTATAAGAAATAAATATATATATGCTATGGCCGTAGAAATATATCAATTAGATTATAGTATTATTCAATTTCAGTATTGTTTATAATTAGTTATATGATTAAGCTACAAAAAAAACTCTGGTGATTGCCAAAAAAAAAAAGAGTAAAAATCAGCTTTGAAACTACTTGAAATATAAAATTTGGTCATAGTATTCCAAGCCCGGCTTTTATGAAATAACATTCTACATTTTTTTTTTTTTCACCTTTAAGGAATTCCTACAATTTGGAAATTTGTTAGATTAGAATCTTTGACAAACATTAGCAATTGATTTTTAAATGCTAAAATCTCGGAATGGGGTTTTCCAATCTTTGTAAACAAGCAAAGTGTTGAATACTAGGTTAAATTTGGTACCATCTGCCTACTAGTATTTTCTAAAGTAGGCAAGCTTCAGTATTATCCATATCAAAGTTGGGTAAATCACTGCTCCCCAAAGAGAACAAAATCAGACTTCTTATTTCATTCCTTTGCTTTTTCTCAGCTCCCCAACTTTCATCATCCAATTGAAGCACAACTATTCAATAGAGTAATAATGCCAGAGACAGTTAGGCCGCAAGAAAGTATTTTTCTAGGAATTTACTAGTCTCCGCATGGATGGGTTGTCTTTAACTGGACCGGGTAGAGCATTAGTTGAGGTGAGCGTAAGATGACTCGGACACCTCGGAAAAAAATACGAATCCTAGAGAGTAGAGGAGCATAAAGTTAAGAACATGCAATGAAAATAATCCAGACTCTAGGAGAAAAATGTTGCAAATACAAGTAATTGGGGTGATTAGTCAAGTTGGAAAGCACATATATTCCGATGCATATGGTCAAGTTGCACTAACAACATACTAACAACTAATGTTTCTCCGAAATTATGACACCCAACTGCTGGATCGCTCGATGTATATTGTTGAATTCTTTTTTTTTTTTTTTTTCCTAATTACTTAAGCTTTTGTGATATATGATAATGTAAAATGGTATTAGAGCCTGATTCTAAGAGGTCTTTAGTACTCCTACAAATCTCTTTGTTTGCATTTGCCCACAATTATCATAGTTCTCCCTTTCTATTTTCTTTCACCTTGTGTACAAATGTATGAATCTTCACGTGTAAGATAGAGTTGCACGTGAAAGAATGTGTTAAGCCTATGTTGGATTAATGGAACAATGAATTTATTCTACTCGATCGAGAAGCCTATGTATGAACAAAGATTAGTTTTATTTTCTCCACCCAGCTACTCTAGGTTAGGGGTAGTTCATGATGATGGGGAAGTTATAGGCACGTTCTCATACATTGTATCGTGAATACTTCAAGTTATAGCTGTCTCGACGTCGCCACTATTGGGCACAATCAAGGCTCTACCTTGCTATCACCATGTGAGCGACATGGTCAAGACATCCTCGGTTGTGCCACTACCGTGACCAAGCCTCTAAATGGCTCCCCCTCGGGCCCTGCCAAGTCAGCCGAGGGTGGATCACATCGTCGGGGTCAAATCATCTTTAGAGGACCGACGTCTCTCTTCGCCGCTGCCCTAAAATCTTGAGGAATCATAATTGATTCTTTCATCATTGTCTCTCGGCCGAGACTCGAATAATATAGGTCGCGTCGCCATCGAATTGCCTCTTAATCGAGCTACAACTATCTGCTACTAAAAAATTTGGCTTAGTACAAAAAAATCACTTTTTTGGAAAGTTTAGATTTGCACGCTAAAAAGTCCCGGTCATTATTTGTTGAATTTTTCTAAGTCTAATGGTATAATGGGGGTGATATTTTTGAGTAAGGGGAAAGCCGTCTTTCAGCCCTTTTTTCAGAGAAAAACATGTTGTTTTTCGCCTTTGTTTGTACCAAGTCTGTTTTTCCTTGGATTTTGATATGATTGGAATTTCAAAATTTTGACAATGCCATTGTTTCCGAAAGGGGGTACTTTCTTATTTTCATTAAATAAATTAAAACAAAGATTACAGATTCTTTGCTTAACTTTATTTAAAAAAATGAAATAATAAGTGCTGAAACGGGGTCATGGCCCATGAGTCCAGCGGCTCAAGAGGGGATCTGGTCTTGGGGTACACCCGGCTCAAGAGGCCAGCGGGGTTGGGCCTCCGGAAATGGTCCTCTGGTTCTGGGATTGCGGTTGAAGCCACAAGAAAGTCAGCGTGGATGATCTGCTTTTAACCGGACCAGGAAGGGAATTAGTTAAGGGGTACGTAAGATGACCTGGACATCTCAGAAAAAAAATATAAACTCTAGGGAGTAGAGGAGCATAAGGTTAGGAACATGCAACAAGAATAAGCCAGACTCCAAGAAAAAATTATCCAAATACAAGTAAGTGGGGTGGTAGTCACGTGAAGGCACCTAGCTACTACATCCCAATGCATAAGACCAATGAAAAAGTCGCACTAACAACGTACTAACAACTAACGTTTCTTGCACGTTTCAAAAACATAATATATGATGCAAATACAAAGCAAAGCAAATCCATTGGAGTAGAAGTGTAGAAAGAAGAATCTATATACCAAGTCCGTTTGCCTACGCAACACCTAATGATATGGGATTAATATATAAGTAGCAGCTACTCCAGTCGAAACAGCTAGCATTAAATTTAGCCAAATATTCATTTCATTATTATTTTAGTGCTTCATCTGAGAATTTGGAATCAATACTCCTACCATGCTAGTTCTCCGAAATTATGACACTCTACTGCTGGATTGCTTGATGTATATTGTTGAATTTTTTTTCTTCTTTCTAATTCCTTAAAGTTTTTGTGATAGTTGAATGTATGACTCTTCACGTGTAAGATAGAGTTGCACGTGAAAGAATGTGTTAAGCCCATGTTGGATTAATCATATTAGGAGAACAACGAATTTACTCTACACGAAATGTTGCATTTGCTAGATTCCTTGCTCAGATCATTAGATCGAGAAGCTTGTGTTTGAACAAAGATTAGTTTTATTTTCTCCACCTGGCTACTCTAGGTTACGGGTAGTTCATGATGGGGAAGTTACAGACACTTTCTCATACTAATACTTCAAGTAATTTTCCTCTTCCTTTTTTTTTTTTTTTCCAAGAAAGTAGAATAACGCAAATATATTTACTACATGACTGATACAAAGGACCAAAAGGTCCAAGAAAATACAAGAAAAACTGCGAAAAATAGATATTGGAGTCCATCAATATGCTCATGGAGGTGGGGAGAGAAACCGTCCTCTGCAACAAGGTATAGCCCTATTTGGGATCTCGATGTCTCTAGAGTTTCTAGAGACAACTCCTCTTAGAGCAAGCACAACAGCCTCCTTATAATGCCATTTTCGGTATTTTAGAGAGGAAGCTGTCCAAACCAAGCCTACATCAAACTCAATAAAACCCTAGGTAAAGTAAGTCAGTGTACAGTCCTAATCCCTCCCTAAAAAACCCTCCTTTTACCAAGTCACCGCTCACCCACCAAACCTTTGTTTAGTATTTTCTCTCTCTCCTTTCTTTAGTAATATTTATTAAAAGAAAAAAAAATAGTACTTTAATAGTACTGTTGGAGTGTTGAAAAAAGACGTGAGTAGGTACAACACTGTTCACTAATATTTTTGGCTCAAAATTTGCTGAGGCTTGTTGGGGATGCTCTTAACCCCCTCTTGACTCCTTTCTCTCACTCTTGTTCACGAAAATGGTGGTATTCATCATGCATTCCTTAATCCTTAACTACTTAAGTTTTTGGAATAGTTGTGAAAGGATTGGTTTTGATAATTGATTTTCATACATCCCAAATTTATATCCACACTCATTTTTTTTGTCTTTATTATTGTAAAATTACAATATTGCCCCTTCACTTGTTCATTTTTTCATATCAAATAAAAAAGACAAAAAAAAAAGAAAAAAAAAAAGAGTTTGGGTGTGGATATCAATTTTGAGAGTGGGAAAATCACTTCCCTTATTTTTTTCTTAAGAGGCAAAAAGGGTGTGTTCTTCACCCATAATGACAATACCAATAATGATCAGCCGGCTCAGCTTCTATGTCAAACAATGCTCATTGTTATGAGCTTCCTTTTTGTATTTTTAGAACTATCTTTAAGCCTTGACTTCCAGTGAAAAAAAAAAAAAGCTACTGTGTGGCTTCATTTTCCTAAAGTTTTTATCTGTTGACTTCAGTATTATTTTTATTTTTTCATAATTTTTTTCTTTAGTCTTTGGTCATTTTTTTGGGATTATAATCATCTATATTAACGAGAGAAATTAGGAAAGAGGGATGGGCACCGAAGTTGGAAAAAATTCATATAAGACAACACTATAGACACAAAAGACAATTTTTTGATATTTTTTTTTATCATTAGTAAACATTTTTTTTTGCTTTTGGTCATAATTTTTTTTATTTTTAAACTCCTCTGGTCGAAATGACGATTAATCCAAAAATTATATCGCAAATCTAACGAAATTTTTGAAAGACGAACAAAACATAAAAACCAAAAAGACAAAAAGTTAAGAAAAATGGATTAGAGTAAAAAACTAAAAGCCAACAAATTAAAAAACTTGAAAGGAAGCCATCATTTCTACAAGAACAACCCAGACTTTCACTTTTGATGGTCATTAATCCTTACCTATGAGTTCCACTTTTCATGGTCAACAAAAGAGGTGCATACTATAACCAAACAAATGAGAGGCTCCTAATGTGGGAGATTGATTTTACCCCATTTATGTCAAATCAACAATTACAGCTCTAAGGGTGAATTCATGTTGTTAACTAAATAGTATTTAAGGTATTTTCGGTATTTAGTCCGGAAAAATTTACTATTTAAGAAAAGTCATTTCTCCTAACTAAATAGACTAATTAGTATTTTTTTGTGAAAATGAATTGTCTATTATATATCATTAGGCTAAAACAAAAAATATAGTGTGAACTCACCCTGCACAACCACCATGTACAACGAGACCTTATCCTATCCCCATTCGAAGAAAAAATAATCTTCCATTCAAAACCTAAAGCTAGAGGCTGGATTCCTCCTTACCTCTCTCACATTCTATTTTGAGTCTCACCCCAGATCCAAACCGACAAGGGATGAGAGAGTTAAGGCACAGGGGTAAAGAATCACTCTAAGGTCCATTATAACTTTTTGTAACATGTCTAGTCCACCTCTTAATTCCATAACTCCTCTAATCCACCTTTTTGCAATTTCTAAAGTGTAAGGTCCACTCTCCATTTTTAATAGACAAATGTACCCTCACATTAAATTTAATACATAATATACTTTCATAGGGTACCCTAGGGTTTAGGTTTAGGGTGCATTTTCCTATTATAGGGTTTTTAGTGGTTTAGGCACTTTCACAGGGTACCCCATTGTTTAGGTTTAGGGTGTACTTTCCTATTATAGGGTTTTAAGTGGTTTAGGCACTTTCATAGGGTACCCTAGGGTTTAGGTTTAGGCACTTTTATAGGGTACCCTAGAGTTTAGGTTTATGGTGCACTTTCCTATTATAGGATTTTTAGTGGTTTAGGCACTTTCATAGGGTACCCTAGGATTTTAGACACTTTCTCTTCAACTAAGATTTTAGGCACTTCTTCTTAGCGTACCCTGGAGTTTTAGGGTACCCTACGATTTTAGGGTAGGGTACCCTAGGATTTTAGGGTACCCTAGGATCTTAGGGTATCCTAAGAAGCGAGGGGTATTCTTGTAATTGGTACGTGTGAGTGGACTGGATGTGTTAGGATAATATTAGGTGGACTAAAAGTGTTAGAAAATAGCTATAGTGGACCTTATAGCCATTCTCCTGCACATGGGAGTCACATATCCTTAGGTTTTCAATTATTTTAATTATCTCTAATTAAAGTTTTATATTTTAGAATTTATCTTCAAAAATGTTATACTAGTGCTTTAGTATTTGAAATTATTATAATATCAACTCTCATAAGCCTCAAAGGTTTCAAATAATTTTCAAAAATTACATTTTCATGTGCAGAATATTGTAATTTTCGTGCTCGTGCTTGGAATTTTTTTTTTTTGCAAAAATGTGCACTACATGTGGGAATTCCTCCACGATTATAATTGAAAAGTGCCTCCTACATTAATTTTGTGGCTTCGCTCTTGCAACGCTGTCTGAACGAATCATCATTGGCTCTCCACATGAAAATATCTCTGCAAAATCCTCAACTAGTTGAACATCAATAAGCATGTAAACAACTTCCATTTAAAATTAAAAATGAACAGTTTAAGTTTAAAATAATTTACTCCAATATACTTCATACTTTACTGTCAACTTAGAATCCATATTTACCCCAAAAAAAAAAAAAAAAAAACTTTAGAATCCATGTTGAACAAAATACGGTTTTTTATTATGTGTTTATTGATATCTAATTAAATAATTGTACTGTCAACTTAGAATCCATATTTACCGGGAAAAATAAAAAAAAAAAAAAAAACTTTAGAATCCATGTTGAATAAAATACGATTTTTTTTTATTACTATGTGTTCATTGATATCTAATTAAATAATTATTTTAAGAAAAAAATTTCCTTCTTAATTTGTTAGAACTAATGAACGACGAGAACGACAAGAATCATATCTTTGTGACCCAAGTGAAATCTAGGGTGCAGGGTGGCACCATACAAATGAAATTTTGTAGGGTACAGAGGTCGCTGATCCTGTATAACACACAGACCCCACAACACACAAGGCATTAATGTCCTACCTCTATTGGCATGACCTGTGACAATGACACAATTCATCCACGTTTGTTTTGTTTCAAAGTTGATGGTATTCGAGTCACATTACGCGCATCTCAACCATTGTCTCAGTTAAAGACATGGCATTTATGCCAGGAAAAAAGAAATTCACAAAAAATTACGTTCTTGCAACCTGCCCCAGGAAGTAAACCCTAGTCAATTGTGTGGGAAACAAACCAACCATTGAGACTAATCCTTGGGCTCTACATCAATGCTACATGCAAGGAAAAGACTTGCAGAGAATCACGCAGGGAAGACCCTGCGGGGCCCAGTATGGATTCCGAACAACTAATCCGAGCCGCTCAAGAATTTTGGAAACAAATTTCGAGTGGGCCCGGTAAAAACTAGCTCCGTCCGATATGTTTAGATGGTCGATCCAAACTTTCATTTTTTCTTTTTTCATCCGAGCCATTCAAAAATGAAAGTTTGGATCAAGCATCCACACATATCGGATAGACCTGGTTTCTCGCAAGCCCACTTGAAATGTATTTTTAAAATTTTTGAGCGGCTTAGATTAGTCGTTTAAGATCCATACTGGGCCCCGTAGGGCATTCCTTGTGTGATTCCTTGCAAATCTTCCTTGCACCTATCATTTTTCAAAATCCAGTCTTCCAGTTTTGATATTTTCCTCCACATCAAGCAATGAAAACCACAAAACCAAACCCCACCCAGATCAGCAACAGGCCAGAGAATTCAAGTGGGTTCTTTTTTTTTTTTTTTTTGGCCTAGCTACAAATTACAATCAATAACAGACAAATAAACAGGCATCTAACATAAGGATAATAAGGGCATAAAACAGAGAGTACAACAAACGCAATCACATTGTTTTTAGTCTGTACATAACAAAAGACCAATTCCAGACAAATAAACTAACTAATAACCTGAACATTCTCACTTATGGACTCTCTAATTATGAGTCTTATCACACTTACTGGGTTTTTTTTCCCCCTACGCTCGGATATTCTTATCATGCAACACTTATGACGTTATCACCATTGTTGAAGCTTGGCATCGCCTGAAATGCAGAATGCCGCGAGACATGACTTTGATCGGACGACAAAGAAAGCTTGAGAGACAATGGCGATGGATCTACCCTCGATATCTGATTCAAGTTCCAGTTCACTGTTGTGCCGCTGGTGATTGGAAGGACTGGAATTGGACGAACGACCCTCATTGGTTCATGATTCACAAGATCAACTTGTCCCGGGGAAAGTTTATCTATTGGGTTATCAATCTGTACCGGCACCAAAACGGGATTGATGTTCATAGGGAAATGCAAGACCTGAGATCCAACAGCGTTGGAAGTTTCGGGTGGAGGTAGTTGTGTAGGTGGTGGTAGAAGTGGCTGAGTGTTGCCATCTTGATGAAGTCTTTCTTCTTCCATTGGAAGTGGAGCAACCTAGTAATTATCACATGCAGATGTTTAGGCTCAGTACCAAAAACACACACACACACACACACACACACACACAAGGCTATCCAATATCATCAAAAGATCATATCAAAGCAATAAAAATGATTGCGAAAGAATTGGGTACGACTGGAATTGATGTAAATCCTGCTGGGATGTTGGGAATCCGAGACACACCGTGAAAATGCTGAATAAAAATCTCACACACTAAAGGGAAACAAATGGGACACAAAAGATTAACTACGAAATAGTGACTCATATAAGTGAGGCAAAAATAGGATATCCCCATAGCCCCTTAAGTTGTTCCCAGTCTCTCTTGCAATCTGATTCCACAGTCTTCGATACTTTTCTATCCCTGCGCCCTGCCTCTAACCCAAGCTCCTTGAGTGAATTATAGGCCTTAAACCATTGTTCCTAAACTGGCTGATGGAAGAAAACTTTTTGACACCGTTCTCCAGGTGATTGTTGACATCCTAAATCCCACGTGAATTCTGACACACCTAATTGAAGAGGATGGTCCATCAAATGGACGGCCACCCAACAAATCCTACCTCTTCCTTGGTTTGGCATAGAATATTAAAGGGTTGGAGGGTTGGAGTTCAAGTTTAGCCTCTTTGAAATCATGTTTAAATTTAATGAAGATATCCTTAAGAAGTATAATTCGTGAGTTCTGAAATGTGGAGTTGTTCATTTTAAGCAATCAATTGGAACCAGAACGGTACAATTAACATTTCCTAAGTACTTTTCTTTTTGTTTTTCCCGCAAAAGAAACTTGAATACAGTATCAACATCCGAAAGCAATTACCGATTCAGTGGTGATGTCGAAGAGGCTAGATCGACGGCGGCGACGGTGGAGATTGGTCCTCCTGAGGAAGTACTTCTGAGCATGACTGGCGACTTGGGTCGGAGTACGAGATTTCACGAAATTCCTCGAAATTCCTCTCCAATCTCCTTTGCCAACCTTTTGCAGTCCCAAAAGGAACAGCTTGTGCTCTTCCTCAGTCCATGGAACTCCTAATCAATATCCACAATCCACACAGATCAACAATTTTGTAACAAAAGTTCCCAAAACAGAGAAACACATGTGGAAACACTTCCATAAAAAAAATCTGTTGGGATTTCCAAAAATCAGTTTTGCAGAAGGCTTTCCATGTCACCGTCATGAAATCAGAACAATTCCTTAGATTCATATCTAATCCATTTTCCCCTAAATAATTTCCAGAATACCAAAATTTTGATGCTTTCTCGAAGGAAAATGGACTCTTCCATACAATAATTCTTGTAAAACAATAACCTCAAGAAATATGTATCTTCAAACAAGTTCAACAAATTGACTCTGACAAGGGCAACCAATCGGGGTCAACGCGCCTTAGGTCAATCCAATCAAAGAATAACTACCCTGAGCTTCCGGATGAAAACCTTAGGATGAAAGTGAACAATCAAAGTCTACGATAACCATCGAAAAGAGCAATTCTTCCTACCCCAATTTTGTAAGATAATAGAAACATGATCAGAAATTATTCTAATCTAATAATCTTCTACCTCTTTTTGGGTCAGTATAATTCATAATTCACACTAAATAATTCAAGTAATCTTAAATTTTCACCCGGAAAACACACAAAAACAAATCATTATCCAATTGATAGAGAGAATAGTGACCGTAGATCTGACCTCGCTTGCGCTCGCGATTGCCGGAGGAGTGATTGTGGACGGCCTCGTCGGCGGAGGCGTAACCGGTGGCAACGTCGGCTGCGGCGGCCGCGACGTTGGACGACTCCTGAGGCTGCTCGTACTCCGACAGATTGTTCATGCTCACGCTTTTCCGCATGGGATCCACCTTCACCCTCACCCCGAACAGCATGATCTCGCCGCCGAATCCACTGGAGTCGTTGGCACCAGTCTCCGAGCAGCTACCTGACGACATCTTCACAGATCGATTGCGCGGCTACGATCGGTCTTCTCCGGCAAGGAATCCGGAGGATTAAGTAATTGGAGAGAGAGAGAGAGAGAAGATAAGGAGCGATAGTGCGGATTGAGCGTTGATATATAGAGAAGGAGAAGACAAGTGTGACTGGGCAGCACCCATGTGGCAATGGCGTGGCTACATGGTTCGTGGATACGTGCCATTTGATTGACCATAGCAGTTTTGTCGGCCCTCACCTTGGGCGAGGCCCGCGAGGGTAAAAGAAACGGGGACAATGTAGGGCGATATTCGAGTTGTCAGATGTGTTTTTAATGATTTTAATTTCATCTTGATATTTTATTTTGTAAATCCGAGTCATACGTTATCAAGATAAAATCCGAGTTGTTGACTGTCGAGATCAACAATTCAGATGCCGCCTTCGAGGACCCCAGGTCCGATAACTTTACCAACATATCGTGACATATGTTGTGGATTACAGGACGCTAATCAAAACCTATTTTGTATGAGTTCCTTTGTTACGAGATCATACAAAAATTCAGTTCAATCAAACATCGGTAACAAGTAGATAAAAAAAAAAACCCAATTTTGTTCTATGTAGTTCTAATTCCAAGGATTGAATTTTTCTGTAACTACTCATTGATATCCAATTAAGTTGAATTTTCATGTAGTCTTTCAACACATCAAGTCAAACAAAATAACTGGCTCTCATACTGAAGCCAAATCCGCAACATATCTCATCGAATGTGTGTAAACTTACATTTGCCCAAGGCGAGGGCGAACAAAATTGCTCTCTTGATTGGTGGATCATCTGAATGACGTGTTTAGATCAGCTTATATGCTTCTCAATTAAACCTGGGGTCCTGAAGTTAACAATCGACAAACCTCTAGTGGATTTAAAAGAGTTGATAGTACCTAAGAGGTTTTGAACATACGACCTTGGGGATGAGCAAACCGCTATGTCTTAGGCCCCGTTTGGGAGCCGCATTTGGCATTACGCATTATGCAATTTCTCATTTTGGGTGTTTAGGAACCGCATTCTGAGAATGCATTCTATAGAACCACACAATAAACACTCAATTTGTTAATCAGGAGGGTAGTTTTGGATTCTCGTTGATGAAATGACCATATTCCTGCCTTACTAGATATTTCCATCCACTTTGGTGGTTTTTGATGATGATTTTGATTACTTGTCAATATTTAAATTCTTTTATTTTGGGATTACATAAGAAATTTATTCCCGCATTTTATGATTATATTTTCTATGTCTATCATAATTGAAATTATTAATTTATTACTTGTGAACTTTTTAAGGTAATATTTAAGACTTTGGAGGTAGGAAAAAAAAGGACTTTCAAATATGGTACACAATTTTGTGGAGTGGAATGACGAAACGATATTTTAATTAATAATATATACTCCTATAAATAATTATGAACATTAGAGCATAATTTATACACATTAGGATACCATAATAAATAACCAATGGCAACATGGTAAAAAACCAATTCAGTAATATATTTTGATGATTATACTCACAAACACTACATTGTTGCAAAATCTATTCTGTATACATCTCTCAAATATTCTATAGATTCATAATCTATTACAAACATAATTTAGAAAGCCATAATACACAAAGCAAAATGCAAAATACCCAAAAAAAAAAAAAAAAAACGTAAGCTCAAATGGGCCCTTAGCCTTGACGAACGAATGTAAATGTAAATGTAAACATAATCTATTGTACAATGCATGAGTTCCACGGTGAATGTAAATGTTTAGACAAGTATGTTTGCACTGGGAGAAATTGTTCAGTACTGAGCGAGCACCGTCCTACGTAGTGCCTGAGCACACATCTTAAACTGCTTAATTTTATAATTACATCTGTAGTCCATTTTATAAGAGTTATTCATATGAATCAACATTCAATCAGGGTTTTTTTTTTGAAGGCCTTCTCTTTTTTGCAAGATGAACGAGATCAATAGTTTATATCATAGTTGTGAGACTCTTTTGGGGGTGAAGTCTAAGATTCAATTCCTATAAACCATATCTCTTTCTTAGTAAGAATACATGTATCAAGATCACAAAAAAAATGAGAACGCTGAAAAATCATTAGAGATGGCACTTACCCAAATTTGTGATATTGAAAATTAGCAATTTGCAACAATAAAATTTGAATTAAGTTTCATGCTAATTCACAAAGCACCTTATGCACGGCCATAGACCTAACTTTTCACCGGGCATCGTCACATGATGCTCTACTTTCTCCACGACCACACATTTTTAAGCGTTACAACTAAATGTGACGCTGTGCAAGCGCAATATAAGTGTGTGATTGTGAACAACTGAATATTGAATTAGCAATTGCAACAATAAGATTTGAAGTAAGCTACACACTAATTCACAAAACACCTTATCCACGACCATAGTCCATGGACCAACCTTTTACTTGGCATTGTCACATGATGCTCTACTTTCTCCACGACAACACGTTTTTAAGCGTTACAACTAAATGTGACGCTGTGCAAACGCAACCTAAGTGTGTGATTGTGAACCATTGAATAATTACTCCTATTTATCCGTCTATAAGACATCCTCCGAATTAGGGATGGCCATCTCAGCCGACCCTCCCCGATCCAACCCTTCTCCTCCCCGAATGAGTAGGGGATTAGGGGATTTTTTCGGGGATCGGGTAGGGTATGGGGATTCTTTTTTAAAAAATTTGGGGATCGGGTAGGGGATGGTATAGTCAGTCCCCTCCCCGATACCCGCCCCTCTCCGTTCCCCTCCCCTCCCCTCCCCACATCCCCGTTTACATATATAGGTATATTATATTATAAGTTTATAAGGTTTTTTTTTTTTTTTTTTCGGGATGAGTTTTCAACTTATAACTTGTTGGTTGGTTGTATAAGGAAGATTTTCTCCTTTACTTTTGTTTTATGTGGCACTTTTGAGTGAAATTTTAATCTACCCAGAAACCAAAAACAAAAAAATAAAAGAACAAGAACAGCGGTTGCACTTTTGAGTGACTTTGTACGTTTTAATTATCTTTGAGAACTACTTTTGTCATTAGCTTTGGATTTTAATACAACTTCTTTGGTATTCACTTGAATAGTTTGAGTGAACTTTTGGATCCCCGATTCCCCGAGGGGATCCCCGTTCCCCCCATTGGGCGGGGTTGGAGGTTAGAAAAAAATCTCCAGTGGAAATTAGGGAAGGGATGAGGATTGATATGGGTTTGGGGATTGGGGATGGAGGTAGTGGTATCCACCCCCTACCCTCTTGGGCCTCTCCATGCCCAATCCCTACTCCGGATAATGCAAATCGAATCAAATAATGACTTAAAAAAACTGTTGAAATCAATAATGACTTCATTCTGATTTGCACGCTGCCAATCGAGTGGTTTAGACTGCAACAGTGAGTTATTTATAAAGTCCAATTTCATTTGCCAACATCATTTGTTAAGATACTCTTATGTCATGATCTCTTGTGATTCTTTGTGTGACGTAAATTTGATCTATTACGGTCTCATTTAACTACTGAAATCGTACATTTTGTCGGTATTACTGGGCACAAAATCTATGTGGAGAATTAGGTTAATCGGATTTCGGGATTTATTTGAAAGATTAATATTTTGTCTTTAAAAGTAATGAAACGGTCAAACTTTAATCGTCTATTGCCTTATACTAAGCTTATCAGACAAGATTCACATTCAATATTAAAAAAATTTATCAATTCAGAAATATCAGTAATTTTCTATCCGGTAAGAATAGAAACCGGGACCAATAAATAGTGATCGTGGGAGTATTTTATATGGATCACAATGTATGGTATTGTTTCTATCCAGTAAGAATAGAAACCGGAACCAATAAATGGGGATAGTGGGAGTATTTTATATGGATCAATGTATTGTTCGCGTTTTGTTCGGTGAGGAAAAAATGTTATGATTATTTTTTGCTAGATTTTTTACGTCCACAGTCAGTTTATGGGCCCAATCGTAATTTCATTTGATTGTTCGAACTGCTATTTTCACTTGCGCAGAAAATGAGCTTGATTGACAAATTGTGAAGACTTATTTGAATCAGATTCATTAGCAAAAAGAGAATCAGATTTATCTTAAAAGCAATCGATTGTCAGACAGTAACCCTCCATTGTTCATATAATAAATATGGTTTGTTCAAATTAAAGATGAATACCAACATCTAATCAATTAATTAATTTTTTTTTTTTTTTCATGAATGGTGTACGCATCGAGACCAACTAAATTCACAACTTGGATCGTCAATTGAGCCCGTGATGAGTTCTATTTTATTACATGATGAAAAGCCACATGAGAGGATTGTGTAATGGGATTGATCACAAAATATAAATACTATATGTGTGTATATATAAGAACCCCTTTCTATCCACACCCTAAAATGCAAACCTTCCGTCCACACCCCATTTTTCCGATCAAATTTTCATAATCCTGTCCAATGTATTTAAAAGGTGTTTTTAAGGGCCTACGCGTGAAATCACCCAAAAAAATGACTGGGAAGGGTTTGATCGGAGCAGTTTTTCATAAAAATGCACATATACAGTTTTTATGAAAAACTGCTAGATCAAACCCTTTCCGGTTTTTATTTATTTATTTATTTTTGTTGATTTCTTGAAGAGACTCTTAAAAACACCTTTTAAACACATTGGATTGGACGATTCGGATCATAAAAATTTGATCGGAAAAATGGGGTGTAGACAGAAGGTTAACATTTTAGGGTGTGGATGGGAAGTTTTTTCATATATCCTTATATACATTAATAATGGTCAAAGAGACAGGGTGAAGTGGATAGCAGAAGGGAATCAAATAAGATAGTGGTTTGGTGATTAATTATCTGAGGATCATCTTATCTTGAAATTTTTAAGTGTCCAATTGTAATAAGATAACCTATTTATTAACTTTTCTTTGCAGATTCAGTGTACAATCATACACTTATGGACAGCTCTAATAATTCTCCCTCTCATAATTACTTATAAAAACAACCCTTGTAAGAAAAACCCTAATATACCCTTTGGGTTGTTTCTATTATTATTTGGAGTCCCCTGTGTAAACATATCATTTTCCGTGTAAACATAATAGGAAAAATAATCATGGCCAATACTTAATTTCAGTAAAATTTATTTTTGTTTTTTTAATGCAAAAATTGATGGAGGGATTATATATTCGTTGAGTAATAATTCCCATAAAATGTGAACTTGGGTGATTAATTTGGTAGGATAAGTCATTGTATTTGACGTGTAGCCCTAATTAGTTTGACCAATAAAACACAGTCAAGGTTTCGAATACAATTGAAGTTGAGCTCAAGCTGATGTAACCCTCTGTTTCCCAAGGAGAAACTTGGGGTCTGAATTTATGAAATTGTCAAGCATCCGCTATTATCTTATTAGTTTACTGAGATCCAAATTCGGCGAACAAAAAATAAATAAATTACAAGAACCGAAATATGTTACAATTAAAATATCGCGAGAACAAGGAAAAAGAAAACACATTTCCATGACAAACTAATAATCATCCTGTCACTAAAATATTGTGATTCCCCTGATTATCCATAGGCAGAAGAATGAAGTAAACAAAAAAAAAAAGTGAATTTTTTTACCTTTGGGGTTTTACTTTGGGGAGAGAGTGGACCCTAAATTCAGGTAAGCTGAGATTCTTTTTTTTGTCCACTTGAGTTTTGAGATCTTTATGCAATCAATTAAAATAGGATTGCAATAGCTTTTACCGTACCATATTTTGATAGAGTTTTTGCCTTTTATTGGTGGGTTGCTACTGGTGATGGAAGGATAATAAGCCAAAAGTAAGATAAGGTGGTGTCTGCCTGCCCCACCCTGGATGAATGAATGAGAGAGAGAGAGAGAGAGAGAGAGTGGGGAGGGGCATGAATTGGACAAAAAAAATTTTTTCCAAACGGTCGGGGTATTCTGGTCAGTTTACGTCCGCCTCGATTAATTCTTTCCACATTTCGGTCATAGACAAAAAAATTATTTTATTGCTGTCTGACCGCAAGAGTCGAACCCCAGAGTAAACCCATCAACTAACCGGACTAACAACTTGTTCCAGTGCCTTTTGCTTTAAGTTTTCAGGTCGTTTTTGGATTATCTTCTTAATGTATAGCAACAGCTTTACATGTTTGTTTTTTTAATCCATAACGGCTTTACTTGTTGATTAGCGCTTTATTTGAGATGTCTAAACTTACTTTTAAAGAAACCCAGGAGTAAAGGATTGTTTGGAACTTGTAAGGTCTGCTATAGCTATTTAAAAGAAAACAAAAAGAAGTATTCCCTCCGTTCCTTAAAAAGAGTAGTGTATTCCATTTTGGCTATTCCTAAATAAATGTGGTGTTGAAAAGTTAGCGGGTAAAAATTTGTACAATTCCTATTTTGCCCCTTAAAAGTAGATTCCTTTTTGAAAAGTGAGTAAAGTTTAATGATGATGCCTCCATCAAGGGCAAAAGTGGAAAGTAAATGTAAAAATTAATGTGAAAGGTGTAATGATGATACTTTTTTAATAAATGGAAATTACGAAGTTACACACTTAAAAATGAGCGGAGGGTGTAGTATTTTTGTTGGAGGTAGTAACTTATTTGACTTTTGGGCTATAATAAAAGGGTCCAGCTCCCCTTTAGTCACTAAAAATTTCTACTGATTTGGGCTCAATAGTGGCCTCTTTCCAATTCAACTTTTGATAATTGAAACCATTTACGTCTGGTGAAGAACATCAAGTCATAAATGATTGTTTTGCAATTGAGCTTGTCAATTCGATTTTTCAAGAGGAGTGTTCTAAAATCGTATTCATCAATTTGGATCAATACAAATTTTTAGTTTGGTCGATCTTCTCGATCAACTCTAAAAAAATTGTACGGGATCGATATTCAAAATGAATTTTAGAAGAACGCACAACGAAACGGTCCGATCCCTAAAAAAGACCGGAGAAGATCCGCAAACGAAGAAGCCGAACGAGTAAACTTTTTTTAGTGCTTAAAAAAGTCCTCTAAAAAAAACCTCTTTTTGTTTGACAAGCCAAACGAACCCTGAGCTTCGGTGTTCTTTACTTTTTTACTTCTGGACATTGATTATTATTATTATTCTTTCACTTTCTTCTGGTAAAAATTTACTTTCTATTTTGAACTTGTTCAACTTTTTCCATTTGTCATCTTTAACCTTTTGCTTTTTTGATCTTTTTGGAATCCCATTGGTCTAAGAAATGATCTTTTCCTGTCGTCCATTGATCGTTTTCTTAGGGCTGAGGGAACTTATAGAACACCTGTGAATTCCCCACTGAAAAAAAATACTAAAAGAGAAGCAATAGCAAGAAAGTTATGTTCACACTTCTCTAGTTGATGGTATTTTTTTTCCATCTAGTGGGATCTAGCTCCGTTCAATTGTCGGGAATGTTTAATGGAAAACATAATGTCAGAACAATTATAGTGAAGCGAAGCGAATCAAAGGAAAGAACAACTTATTTTTCCGCTTGTGTTGAGAGTTTCGCAAAAAACTAGAATGTCTCCTATTTAGCAAGACGCATATGAAAGTATTTACAAGTGGAAAAGTTGGAAATGTAAGTCCCACAATTTTCTTGGTAACTGAACACAAAAAAAGTTGCAAGATAGTTAATACTAGTATTTCCGTTCTTCCCATGTAATTGACTAGGGCCTTAATGTAAATACGTATCCTTTGTTGAGAACTTTATGTAATTTCATCCACTCAAAAACAGAAAGAGGGAGTGCATTCATCATATAGAAAAGTATGGAAATTATTTCCACACCACATTCAATTTTAATGAGTAATCAAACAAAAAACAGCAAGATTGGCAAATGCGTATTCACATGTCATTCTGGAAAAAAGAGATTAATAATTCAACTTTTGTTTCTTAAAATTTTGTTTCTCCCCTTCTTTTCCTAAACAGATCCAACATCCAACTCAATAGCAAAAAGGTTAACTCCCCACTGCAAAAGCATAACTTAACTACCCAGAGTAGGTAGGGGTGCAAACAAGCCAAGCCAATCTGAGTTCGAGCTCGGCTCGTTTACTAAACGAGCTAAAAATTCAAGCTTGAGCTCGACTCGGTTGTAAACGATGAGCCCTAACTAGCCGAATCTTGTTCATTTACTAAACGAGCCTTTATAAATGAGCCAAGCCTATGCAAATAAACCGAGCTTTTCGGACCAAGCGGAGCCAAGCTTTGGATTGTTAATCTTGGCTCGTTTACTAAGCGAGCCTAAAAATCGAGCTCGAGCTTGGCTAGACTAGTAAACAAGCCGATCCGAGCTTCGAGCAGCTCGATTCGTTTGCAACCTTAACTGAGTAGGCAATGGAAAACAAATACACAGCTCTGGAAATTAAGAAGCATAATATCAATGCAGACAGTACTCCTTTGACAATAATAATTCCTCTAGTTCGATTACTCAACACTTACCAATCACAATTGTTGCTATTGGGCAAAACATTGAGCTAATAAGCATCTTGGAATCACCCCCAGTTTTTGCAAATTGTTTTCTTCTTTTTTCCCTAAAAATTGCGTTCCTCTACTTTGTCTGCTTTGATTAGACCTTGAACGAATGTTGGCCCTGCAAAGTGCCACAATGGGATATTAAAAGAATATAGGACAAACAGTGGAATCTTCCATTCTTTGTGCATAATGATCAAAGCCAGTGGGAACAGCAGTAGAGGAGACTTTCCCAATAAGTTACACAAAGGCAGGAGAAAATAGCAAGCACAGTGTGTATACGTATGCCTAAGTTCATCAAGAATAGTATTGGCATGGCTATGCATCAAATGCTTATGCTATATGGACT
This sequence comes from Vaccinium darrowii, assembly GCA_020921065.1. Classification (NCBI taxonomy): domain Eukaryota; kingdom Viridiplantae; phylum Streptophyta; class Magnoliopsida; order Ericales; family Ericaceae; genus Vaccinium; species Vaccinium darrowii. The sequence continues at coordinate 30,961,828 of CM037159.1, forward strand.
CCTTTGAATTTGTGAAGCATTCGTGTCGGACACTCATAGATGTAGGCAAAGGGCAAAGGAATGGGACGAGATCTCTGTCTTATAGATTACATGATTATGAATGCGCAAATTCATATTCACACCGGAACTTGATTAGGAAATCGTGAGATACTCTCAAGATTTTGGCAACACTTACTTTCAGTTTTCAATCATACTTCAAAACAAATTAGTTTCTTTCCCGGTGATGATGAGTTAAAATAACCACCCAACCACCTCCCACAATATTAACACAATAGCAAACAAGACTCTCGGTCCTAGACCCAGTGTCATCACTTGCAAGATAAACAAGCATAACAATGTCTGGATTTGGTGGGACGCAATTGAGATTCTCCAACCAAGACACAAAAATAAAATAAAAGATAGTGATACCATACGAGTGGAGCCCATCTAGACCAATGAGATGGAGAACATTCTAAAAGGGAAGGTCCAAATTAAAGCATGGCAAGTTCTTAAGAGATTGTCCCGCGTCAGTAAAATAATATCTCTGAAATTAGTAGACAAGCCCAGATGACCCTCCCACATATTTCTGATCAGCTTTGAGTTAAATGCTTTAACAAAACTAATAAAAAAACAACAGGCGAACCCAACTCGAAGCAGCAAACCGAAAGTTTTTCCCTTCTTTCTAGCCTACATATTATCTAAAAAGGAGGATGAACAACTGTAAAGTTGGTTAGAATATGCATAAAAAAGTTACTATAAACTATCATGAGATACTTGCTTTGCAACTTGTGGTGTTTGAATAATGTTTGTCCTGGGCAATTATATATTCTGTGTGCTCGTTCTGCTTTAGTTGACCGTAAATATTCTCTTTTGAAATCCATTCTGAAGCCAGTGGAAGAAAACAATCTCAGTTTTCACCATTACCACTAATAGCCAAGATTCTTAGGGATAACTCCATGATTAGGCCGCATTCAAATATGTCCAATCACCAAGGAAGAATATGTATGACCTAATTGAGTTAAAACAACATCTCTATCCTGAAATGGAACCTTTATCCTCCAACAGTGGCCGCATAAGTATGACCAGACCAGACTGCATGATTGGTATATGACCAGCTCATGTTCATAACACAGCAAATTTACAGGCAGTCTCTATATCTTTACTACTAGTAACTACTATAAAATTCATCAACATTTTCTTCAGAATAGCTTTTGTGACCCTCTGTGCGCAAAATACTACTGCCAACATATTCTTAAAGAAAATGAGCACTGGGATAAATTTTATGATTCTAGCCAATGTCACATGGACTTGGGTGTGGTGTGGGTGGAGGGTTTGTTCTCACTTCTAAGTAACAGGTTCTCCTGAGCACTGGGATAAGTAACATGGGAGATGCCAAAATATTCATATTTCCCAGTTCCTTGTATTTTTTAGGATAAAGGGTGTTTACAAGGTGCCTTAGGCTATTTAATGCATCACATAAGAGTTCTATATATAGTTCATGGTAAATTAGATTACGACATAAGCTTGCTAGGTGAGTACCCAGTGAAACATGTCAAACACGAACCTAACCTCATCAGGAATTGAGTGTCCAATACAGGTACTAAACACATCTGAAAGAAATCCTTGAATCATAGGTTCGGAATTGTTTTCTCCTAGAAATTGAGGAGTCAAATTACTCGAAATGGCATCGAATGATCGAAGCAACTAGATAACAAATGCTTGTTTTTTTCATTAATTTCTTTTGCATTTAAAGCTTTTCTTTCTGACATCAAAATCAAGACCACCCGAGCAACACTTAAAAAGCCTTGCCATGCAAGATCCCACCTACAAATATGAAGCAAGATTGAAAGAAGCTTAACTAAAATGTAGTGGACACTGAAGCACCTACAAATATGCAGCAAGATGGCACGAAGCTTTACCAGAAAATGTTCCTTGGAATATAAGAGCTCCTATCTAAACCCACATTATACATATTAATATCCTATTCAGATAAAGAAAACTGAGCATGTATATTTCATGAACTGCATGGAATGCGAAGCCGATCTACCCATTAATATTTCTCAAAAGATAAGGAAAAGATGTTGATAACAAGATATACAAAGACTTATCTAGGAAGAAATCAAGCATCTTGGGCAGGTGAAAATCTAAAATTCCTCACCTCCGTTCCATCCCTTGTTAGTAAAGCCAGAAGTCAAAATTGGCTTCAACCAAACTAGTAGGCAATTGCTTCGACTGGGCATAAAATCTCGGTTCAGCTCAGTATAATGGCAGGCTGGAAGTCAAAGGCAATCACCATAAATCCATTCTTTGCCAAGAGGAAATATTACTATACATCTGAATGCAATCTCAGAATTCCCAGTTCCTCTTGATCTGATTCCCAGGTCTCCAAGCCATACCACACACCCTTGAAAGGTGACCTACAGACTTCGTTCTATTAAACCATGCTCGTCACAAGCTCTGTTGCCGTTCTAATTCTTGTTTCAGTATCAGCACTTCTGTGCTTGTCTATCCTGACATCACTTCTGGGTATTCTTGTTCCCAGGAGGGGAAAGGAAGAGTTACTTAAAGTTATTAACTTATCATTTCCTGACCCTTCTGATGATAGTTCTGTAGCTGACAAAATCTTTTTAAGCTGAGCCCGCTGACACATTATTCGCCCCTTGTTCCAGCCAGGGTAGCAAAAGGACGATGATACACCGCCATTCAGAAAAGAATAGGCCGCCTTTGCCACAGGGAGATCTCGTGTTATTGAGCTCTTCTCCATGTGCCCCCGCCTGGTAAACAGACAAATATATTACTCACATTTAATTAAAAAGGACTAGTATATTCAAATATCTTGTTAGGCGGCCCTCATACCATCGATGGTATGAATGAGTGCCCCAAAAAAAAGGGGAAAAGGAAAAATTTCTTAAACAGAGAATCAGAGAGCGATTGGTGGAGAGGAAGAAAGAACTTACACTACTACAACAGTTGCCAATGGGGGAAGATCCTCCCCCATCTTGCACATCTCATACATGCTGTTAAGCCAAATTGATATTGCTGTGCAGACACCACCTGTCCACATCCTGCAGAATCATCAATGTGACAATAAACTTAAATGCAGAAAAATCTGTGATAAATAGTTTTCCAAGTTCTGGATGGAATGAAGGAGTGCGAAATGCCAATCATACCTGTGTACGTCAACAGACCACACAAGTTTGTTCATACGAAACAATTCCGGGAAAAGCCCCCGCTTTGTTGCTTCATTGAGAACTCTGGCAGCCCGTTCCTTCTGCCCCAGCCACCAAAGTGCTTCTATGAGTGTGTTGTAGAATCTTGTTCCCAAACCACAGCCTTCAGAGTTAAGTTTGTCAAACACATACTCTACCATCTGCCAGTTAGAGCCATCATCAAAATCTCCTTTGATCATCTGCCCTATCACATTATGAATATTGGATGACTTATTTGTAATCATCTCATCCAGCAATTCGTAGGCGTCATCCCACCTGAAATTAAGGATACCACGACAGAGGATCACAAAACAGTCAGATGATGGAAAGAGAAATATTAAATCCAATTTATGCTACAAGTAGAGCAGCCGAAGTTCAACCAAAGTCGATTCTATAATCCCTGTCAAAAGCAAATTCACGTTTCTGTTCTAAAGAGACAAAAAGTTCAGCAGAGGTTTTGCATACACTAGTGCCACTATCATTTATTCTCACCATTACTAGGGATCTCTTATATCTTTAGGTGGGAAAAGCTTCGTGTGAAGATCCCCTTATACTGAGAGAAAAAGCCTCTGGCACCAACTAGCCTTTGGTTTGATAATTTCATGCCAAATAACAGACTTATGACTTGCATAAACTATAATCCTTCTACTAGCAAGAAGCATATTCTCCATATTTCTGAAAAGGGGGGAACGTCAAACAAATAAAGGATCCTTTTAGTCATTATCTTCTTCTAGCACACCTTTGAAAGCAATAGGTTTTCCCTCAAAATTGCTTTTACTGCCGGGTAACTGGACAGTTGGGAAATTGATGTCTGAAGAAATTCGGATGGATGAGTAATGAATGCTGAAGAAAACTCCAGGTTATGTTATACCATAAGGAAGAGAACCTTAATTTCTAGAAATTTCAAGACAATTTCCATTTTAACACTTTATTTGATCTAGCTGTAATGGAGATTTTTTTTTTTTTTGAACATCCAACCAAAAAAAAAAAACTCGGAGTTCTCAAAGTCCTTGTTTGAATCAAAACAGCTCCAGTGTGAGTAATTGAACATGGCCAACAAGGCCCTCGAAAAACTTCATTTACTGGAATAAATTCTTGACATCCCTGAAGCTTTAGAGTCTAATGGTTAAATGTCTCGGTGAGCATACTTAGATGTCATTTTCTGTATGATACGCATTTCCTTTGTTCTTGGTTTCTTTCTCTTCATTTGTCTTCTAGATGATATATTTAACTTGTCTCCATTAATCATTTCTCCTAAATAAAAAAGGCTTGAAAAGAAAACTGAAAAGGCACTATCCCCTAATAAAAAGCCATAAAAAAATCATGGACTGGAAGCAAGCAATAGAAAGTTAGTGCTTTCACTTGGAAGTCAGAAGGTTGACAAGCGAAGAGAGGTTGTCAGTGTCAGGGGCAGATACAAGGGGGGGCCTAGGGGGTCACGTGCTTTCACTTGTATGATCTTGCTAAATTAAGACATTCATTATGGGCTATAGTTTATACTGCATACTTTTTATAAAAAAAGAAAAAATTCAAAAAATGAGCATACGATCTTAGACAAAACTTTTAAAGTACGGTTTACCTTGACATTAACAAGTCTTTAGAATGATCGAGATGGTTTATTGATAACTTTTAAAAAAAATTCCCCACGACGGTTAAAAAAAAAAATCAAAAGATATCTTCAAATAAACAAATAATTATAAATGAACCAGCCAACTAAAGTTGAAGCACAAAATTAACACTACATTTTTTAATTTTGAGATATATATGAGTGTGTTGCTAAACATAGCATTATATTACTAAGAAAAAAATTCACGATTATAATTAATAAGGAGCCCCCACTGGGGTGAATTCCTGAATCTGTCCCTGGTCAGTGTGCTTGCAGTTAACAAACTTGTCTAATATTCCACTATCTTTTCGGCAACTGTACTGAATCAGCATAGTGTGAACGGCTAAAAACTGGATCTCAGTTGCAATTTAGTATCAGCTCCTGCCTTCTCCTGAATCTAAAGGATAGTGTCTGATCAAGACATTACGGTAGCGTGTCCTTGGAATATTATGATCAACAGAAAACACAAGTTATGGCTCTCTAGGCTGGCATATTGAGTTAGAAACTGATCCAGGATATGATCCGGAAATAAGCAACAGAAATCTTGTGGCTTTGCAAGAATACAAAAAAGTAAAAATAAATAAAGGAATGAGGCTCCTTTTTGCTCCCGTGTAAATTTCCTAAAATATACTTTTCAGGAAAAAATATATCGGCTTATGACAATCATTTCTTGATAACAAAGCACAGCGACAGTGCAATTTCAACAACCTGCCTCATCATTCTGTTGCATTGCTCCACTCCTTTTGTTTATTCCCTCTCTTGGAAAGAACTTGAACCTAAGTCTCACAATGGTTCTCCCTATAATCTCCAATGATATCAAATTTGTGAGAAACGGTTGACCTTCCATATGTTTAGACCTTGTTAATTTTAACTAACACAAATTTATAATCTCATAGCCAAACTCCATTAGACAAGAAGAAATAATCTCTTTTTTACCATAAGGGAAGATGAAAACTCTTGGTTTTTGGGTTCGGGGGTGACCAGCGAATGTAAAGTGCCTCCAGAGAAGGTTTCTGAGGTGTCAGTCACTAAAGGCCTAGTGTTTAAGCTTCACAGTATGTCTAAGATGAGTGTCATACAAACAACATAAGCAAAAGGATTCCACTATTAAATTGCGTTTGAAAGTTCAACCAGTTTAATTAACGTACAACTATCACATACAATATGTTACATGGCGTAAGGCCCTGGTTAACATTATCCAGCATCAGAGCACTCTTTAATAGCTTTTGCAGCTGAATGAGTAATAAAGTCCTTAGGATTTTGTGCATAGTTCAAACGCTAGGGTTTGAGAGTTGCATGTAAACAAAAATAGGAGCTTTTGTGTGTGTGGGTGGGTGGGGTTGAGGAGGGCACTGAACATAGTAACCATGCACATCAATAAGTGGTTCAGCGGTTATGAGCTTAGGGCTAAAAGCTAGCAGAAGGATGAAGGAGAGGGTAAAAGGTTTGTATACGATTCAAATTCTGGTGCTTTAAGGCTTAGAGGCATGGAAAAATAAGCATATAAGAAGAAGAAAGCTTAGCCATCACGACTTGATCTAGGCATGGCACCAAGTTTCCCCAATGGCATCACATAAAGATATGTACACTCCAAGAGAGTTTCATATACTTAACAAAATTCAGTAAGACATTATCTAATGAAGTAGAAGCTATACACAACTTTGTGTGTACTTCCAAGTTCCAAGAACTCCTTATTTCAACACATCACGGCCTATGTATTTTGAAAGTTAATTTGGAGAACCAACAATAAACTTGATGCATATCAAACCTGTGGGTAACCCCCACAGGCCACGTCTGAAAGTACCAAAATAAGACTTGCACGTGAATATAAGAAAACGTGTAAGAAAAAATTATATTAACACCTGGCATACACCTACACAAATGTCTAAACTATTACCTAATACAACACTAATAGATATGACTCCACTAAAACTAAAAACTTGAATAGGGTACCACTTTGTCCTGCCTTGAGGTTATGCCAATTTCCAACTTTTGTGGCTTCCGTGAATTTTCTTTTCTCAATCTTCTTATAGACAACACAATTAAATCTGCATCCTTGCATCTATGAAAAACCAACAAATTAGTGTTTTCGAAAATTCTTTCAACCAGAAAGATAGCTTGATGCTTTTAAGAAGATTCAGGACCACTAAAGCTTACTACCTCTATCTAAATGATCGCAATTAGATGATATCTACAACATGAAATGAGCTTCTAAAAGACAACGTGAAAATGGTGTTACACGGTCTCGGGTAGAACTCAACCCCAAAAGCTAGCTCATGAAGTGAGGGTGCCCTCACGCTTATATATTTCATATTACTTTGGTACTCAGGCAATGTGGGACTTCGCTTCACACCCTCCCTCACGCGCAGCGTGCTCACTCGGCAGCACCTGCCGCGTGCAGGCAAGAGACACGAACCATACCCATCATTGGTACCCAGCTCTGATACCATGTTACACGGTCTCAGGTAGAACTCAACCCCAAAAGCTAGCTCATGAAGTGAGGGTGCCCTCACGCTTATATATTTCATATTACTTGGGTACCCAGACAATGTGGGACTTCGCTTCACAAATGGATGCTGACGATTATACCTGGATAGAGACAGTATGGGAACCTTGTAGCTGGAATTATGTATATCTCCTTTTGATGGAATGCATTAAGGCTTAGACATAAAACTTGATGTTTCGAATCTAAGTTGGGCCCTAATTAGACTATGGCCTTTTCCTTAGGTATCTCTTAAGAAAATAGTTTCAACTTCAAATCATTTTTTCCCATAATAATGGTAATAAGGAAAATTACAGGAAGAATTATGCAAGGTTTGTTTTCATAAAGCAATTAATGGTTACTGACACTTATACGTACGAAGAAGAAACTAATAGAAAGACTAAAACAATATCTTGGAATGACATTGTTTTGGAATGCGTGCCTCGAAACAGAAAATGCTAGAGAATCATATTTTCCTTCCAACTATAATTTGAGATCAAAATAAAGCCCTAGCAAGGTAATGACTATCGTTCAAAGATCACAAACAACAGAATCACCGGCATACAAAAAAAGGCCTGATGAAAAACTGTCTGAATTAATACTAACCTGTTACCCTTCGCATAAACTCCCAGCATCATACAGTAGCACATGACACTGGGCAATACGCCCGATGCTTTAATTTCCCGAAACTGCTCTTCACTTTCATCAACAAGACCTGCAAAGCAGTAAACACTCAATACTGCCTCAAGGGTGCGTTCAAAAGGATCAAATCCGGCCTGTCCCATATCAACATAAGCTTTTATAGCTTCTTCAAAATTCCCCCCTTGTCTATATCCTTCGATTATACCATGAAACGACTCCCTATCCGGAGTTATACTGCATTCACCCATTCTCCTCAATATCGCTTCACACTCCTTGTAAAGCCCACCTCTTGCAAATGCATGTATGAGTGCATTGAAAGTTTCGATAGTTGGCTCGCTCCCAACCTCATTCATCGTATAAAATGCAACAAGAGCTTCCTCATACAATGCAGCCTGTCCATATGCCTCAATAACCCCTGTGTAAACCTTTGAACTTGGCACCAACTTCTTGTCATTTATATGATGTAGAATCTTCTTTGCATCCTCATGAAGCCCACCCTTTCCACAGGCAAATATCAACCCCTCATAAGTCTCCATATTTGGCTCCAAATTCTCCTCCACCATGTCATGAAACAAAATCACTACTTCCTTAAAGTACCCACCTTCTCCGAAAACCTGTATAAGTATATTGTAAGTAGCAACATCTGGCTCCGTATTGCTCACTTTCATTTGAAGGAAAAGTTCGCGAACGTCGTCATACCTGCCATGCCTCCCAAATAAATTCAATAAAATTCTATAAGTAGCTGCAATTGGAGTACAACCCGCTTCTTGCATTTGCCTAAACACACCCATTGCCTCTTTAATTGAAGCTGAATGTGCATAAGCCTCTAATAAGACATTATAAGAAGATGCCTCTGGCAGATTCCCTCCAATCTCCATCTCCCTTAGAAGCTCAGAAACCTTCTCTAGGCTACCCAATTTCTCAAATGTCTCAACCAAATAACTATATGTGGTAATATCAGGCAAAACACCACCCTCATTCATAGTCCTAAAGACCATCTCTGCCTCATCACCTAAACCCCTACTCGCACAAGCACTAAGCAACGTATTGTAAGTCACGAGATCAGGTTGTATACCTTCGTGTCGCATTTCAGCAAACAGACCCAATAAGCCCTCCCAATCATATCCACCTCTGGCACAAGCATTGATCACCGTATTGTAAGTCAAAATGCTCGGCGAAACCCTCTCCTTCTTCATCCTCTCCAGAAGCTCTAATGAAGTCTCAAACTGGCCGTTTCGTCCATACGCGTTGATTATGGAGGTGAATGAGAAGACACTACGGGGCACCCCTTGGTTAGGCATTTCTTCAAACACCTCACGGCATTTCTCTAGCAAGCCCTCGCGCCCAAGCAATCCAATAATAATGGTATATATCTGCTCATTAGGTTTGCACCACATATGGCGCTGTATATACTTGAAGAGGCGGAGCGACCGCTGCCAGTCGCCGCGAGCAGCAAATTCCTTGTGAAGAGTATCACTAAGTTAGTTGAGTTGTTATGCAATAAAATAATGGTTAGTCCGTTAGGCAATTACTGAGCTGACTGTGAACTGTCAGTTAGGGTCATTCTCTACACATTAGATCCTTTGTGTGCGCTGCATAACTGAATAAAATGAAAAACAAAGAGTATGGTCGGTTAGTTTTGACAGAAAACATTTTTTGGCAAACATTTTCTTGTGTTTGGTGCAACGGAAAATAAAAAGTGAACGTAAATTGTTTGTGGTCCACAGGAAATGAGTTGTTTTGGAAGACACTATTTCCATACTACCACCAATTCCACTCAACCACAGCCGCCGTGTCACTCCAAACCCCACCACAAACCCACCACCGCCCACCAGTCTCACTACTAACTAGCAACAGGGTGGGAAATAAAAACTTTGTGGGAAGATTCTTCCAACTTAATTTCAATCATTTGAGTTTTCTCACAATGATTTCGATCAATTGAAGAATTAATTGAGATATTGTTGCTATCATATCATCCAATGACACATGGTATCACCATCCAACAAAATTATTTACCATAACTTCATTTTTTTTTAAAGGCTATTTACCATAACTTCATAAGTTCAAAGTGAATATTTTCTTTTCACCCGTTCAAAATGAAGGTTATCCATACCTCTCAATTATGTCAAATCCGTTTTCCTTGTGAATATGCAACAAAACCATAGAAATTATTACTCAGAATATTTACTTTGGGCAGGCTCCGGTCCCATATTAGCTCCGTCATTGACAAACACCATCTTATCGAGGTTGCAACTTAACACAAGTAACCATTTTCCACAGGGACAAAAAAAGATAACAACAATTCAAAATATTTCCGGCTGGAACAAATGGAGCGTCAGAAACAGTAAAGCTCAGAATACCTTGAACACGAGGGCGAAATCGTTTTGGGTAAGCTTATTCTTGAAAACGTCGAGGCACCGGGCAATGCTTCCACGCGGCGGGAGACTTGAGAGCTTGTTAATTAGGGTTTCGACTTCGTAGCTGTATTTCCCCTTCTCGACCATGACCGAGTGGTTGCTAAAGACGAGCTGTTTCATCTTCGCCTTGGCCTTGGCTTTCAAGTTGCCTAACTCGAGGAGTCTTCTCCGTTCGTGGTTATTACATGGGAAGGAGAAGAAGTGGTTAGGGTTTTGGGGAGGGAGGATGGTTGAAGAGAGAGAGGGCGGGTTTGGAATGGAAATTAGGCGGGAAGAGAGGGTCATTTCGGTCTCAAATTAATGTCGCATGAGTGGAAGTGAACTGGTTGAGGGTTTGGGAGGAGAAGAAGGATGGAGAAGGGTTTTGGGTTGAGGGTTTTGGAGAAGAAGGAGGATGGAGAAAGGGTTTCGGTCGTTCTCAGTGGAATGGTAGTCTGAGAGAGAGAGTGAAAATGGCGGAAGGAAGGTTGAAGAAGGACACGTGGAATTTGGTGGTTGTGGATAAAAGGACCTTTCCCGCTTTGATGGATCTGGGAAGTGGGTCGGGTTTATCCAACAACTGGGATCGGGTTGAAAATTCCTGAAAATTATTGGAAGTGATTGGAACAAAAATATGAAAATTGAGATGGGTGGAAGTGGGAAGGTAGTCAAGTCTTTTTTTTTTTTTTTTTCAATCAAGAAAAACTGCCCAAGAGCTACAAAGCAAACTCAGAACTAGAAATAGGCAAAATAGAAAGGGGAGGGGAAGACACCTCATTAACACGAAGAACTCCTCTCAGAGCTAACTTAGCAATTGAGTGAGCCAAAACGTTTGCAGGCTGCACCAAGTTGAACATTAGTTTACCCACTTGAGCCAACTCTTAAATGTCGACTACCAAAGTATTAACCTCCCACAGAAAGACTAATTCTGATATACTAAGATGAATAGTCTCAAGCTTGTTGTTGACTCAACCACAGTATCTTGGAGACCCAAAGCAAAAACCAACAAGCAAGCTTCTCTAATAGCCAAGTTGGCAGGCATCATATCCACCATGCACAATATTAATGGTCAAATCTCGCTAACAAGTACTAACAACTAACACTACTTATATGTCAAAATACATTCATACATACATACATGGGCTTGATTCAAGTTTTATGAAAAACTGTTTGAATCAAACCCTTCCTGGACCTTTTTTTTTTGTGTGTGTGATGATTATCTATGAAAATCCTTAAAAACATGTTTTCAACGCATTGAACGTTCGAATCATCACAATATGGCGGGAACTATGAGGTTCGCACCGTAGCAAAGTAATGAATCATTTATTAGAAGTTTATTGTGTGTGTATGTGTGTGTGTGTATAGTAGATGTGTGAGGGGAGAAATTATTATTTGCTCTTGTGGCACTTTCACTTGGTGTTCTAGGGGCCTTCTCCACCACTAAGTGTGTGGTGAAGAAAGCCACTAGAGCAACATATGGCGATGCTCTAAAAAAGTACTGATTAATCACTTGTGTGAGGAGACTACTTTTGTATCGTGTGGAATCTGCGTGCATTGGATGGTAGTGTTAGGTGTCTATGTTCACGATAGAACTCAAAAATTTTATATCTTATTTTTCGCACAATTTCTTTGGTATACTTATTTTGGAATAATACACTTTCTTTCTGACAGAAAAATAAGAGAAAATAACAGAAGAAACTAAGGATACATTTGATAACCGTCGGAGTTTTGGAGAAATGATTTTAAACATTCTTGTTTTTTTTTTTAGAGGTTTGATTAACCAACTGGAACTAGCTTAGTTGGCTAGGGCTCTTGTATCTCTAATGTTGGCCTAAACTTGCAAGGTTAGGATAGTCCCTGGATGCCACTCAATTGAGGGTAGCGAATGTTACTCAACGCTAATAATCGCGGATGTTACTTAAGACCAAGCCACTTGCTTGACCGTAGGAGGAATCACTCACTCTAAGCAAGACTAATATTAAATGCTAGATAATTTCCAATACAGACCTATCAACTCAAACTCCCCTTTTCATTTCATTAGATCACCTATAAATAGATATTACAAGATAAAACCAAGACTAATATTAAATGCTAGACAATTTCCACTACAGACCTATCAAATAACTAGACAACCCTTCAACTACATGTATGAACAATAATTAATTTGAATCTAGAAACAATGTGTTTAATGTAACTAGCTACATGCATATGTGTGCCATATTAATGACTGATTCTAGAGTACTTTGACTAGAAAGAAAGACATGGTTAGAGACTCTTTGATTCAGCCAGGATCTTTATGCTCTTTCATCATTCTCCTTTTTTTTCACAAAAAAAAAAAAAAAAAACTTCATCCTCAAGTTTCACTTTCCATGGTCCACCAAAGGACCAATAACCCTTTTACATCCTTTGATTGGTGGCCTTAGATGTTGCTTGTATTTTGGTTTGTGACCAACCAACAAATAGAACACTTTCATGACTCTTGAAAATTGGCCATTAACAACCTGCAATGAAACTGTGAAGCCAGACCAAAAGTCAACTCGTCTTGAACTACTCCTTACTATTTTGCTTTCATAACCTTTTATATTTCTAGCCAAGAAAATCAGCTCGGTCAAGACTTCCTTAACGATGTTTTCATTTGAAAACACTAACCAAAAGGAGTCCTTACACAGTAGGGACGATTTTTTTGCATATAACTCCAAGTTATCATTCTTTTCACGACTAACAACTTCAACTCCATCAACTTTTTCACCTCTTGAGTCATAAATTTTATCCTCTCGAACAAATTTCAAAATTGTAAAACTCACCATTGGGTCACAAGCACATATTAGTGATTAGGAAACCATCTTTCGAATTATCATCATACCTTAAAGGTAGAGTGCTATCAACTTCTTGTAGAGGGGACGAGTCTCTACACAAGAATATGTCCTCCCAGTTCATTCCAAGAAATACGATGTCATCGTTCATCTTCCATGCGGTTAAATCTGTAGCAACTTCATTGTTTTTGTGATATGTTTTCGATCTTTTACTTAAATGGAACATTGAATATTCTTCAAGTGTCACGGAATGAAAATTCAACAGGGTAGGATCACCGCTCTAATCCCAATATGATGTAGGCCAAAACCTATGAGGTTAGGATAGTCATGGAATGCCACTCGACCGGGGATAACGGGTGTAACTCGACGCGACCAAGCCACTCGCTTGATCGTATGATGAATCACTCACTCCAAGCAAGACGCACTTGCAATCATAAACAAAAACTCCCCTTTTCATTTCATTAGATCACCTATAAATAGGCATTACAAGATAAGACCAAGACAAATATTAAATGCTAAACAATTTTCAATGCAGACTTATCAAATAACCACACAACATCATTGTCCCATTGTATCCCACTTGCTCTTTCCAGATGATTCTATTGTGTTTTGTCGAGCCACATACCAGGATTGTGATGCTATTTCTCTACTTCTTGATTCTTATGAAATGGCTTCAGGTCAATGTGTAAATAAAGACAAATCCTCTGTCTATTTTAGCCCAAATACCCCAGTTCAAGCCCGAAGTCAACTATCATCGAGAGTGGGCATTTCTATGGAAGCTAGTGGTGCAAAGCACCCTGGTCTCCCGGTTTTTCTTTTTAGCACTAAACGTGAGTTGTTCTCTTATATAAAGGATCGAGTTATCAAGCGATTGCGAAGTTGGAAAGACTCCCAAATTAACCTAGCCAGGCGTGAAGTATTGTTGAAATCAGTAGCATTGACTCTTTCAAATTATGCAATGTCTTATTTTCGTTTGCCCAAAACACTTTTGCACCAGATTGCAGCCGAAATAGCAAAATTTTGGTGGGGTTCAAAGGAGGGGGAGCGTAAGATTCACTAGGTCAAATGGGAAAAATTGAGTCGATGCAAAGGTGAAGGAGGTTTGGGTCTTCGCGATTTAGAATCTTTTAACTAGGCTTTGTTAGCTAAACAAGGGTGGAAGCTAGTATCAGGAACATCCTTTTTGTTTCGACAGATTTTTAAAGGTAAATACTTTCCCCGAACTTTCTTCTGGCACGCAAAAGTAAGTAATCAATCTTCATGGGCGTGGAGGAGTATAGCATGGGCTCGGGGGTTGATTGACAAAGGATGGAGGTGGCAGGTTCGGTCAGGAAATGAGATTCGAGTCTAGGAGGATCCTTGGCGTCCTAACGCTTCGAGCTTCAAGGTTAATAACAACACACCAATGAGAGCTGACATTGAACGGGTCTTGGATCTTATTGACCCAGATACCAAGTACTGGAAAGTCTCAACCATTCAAGAAATTTTCAATCAAGTAGATGTAGATACAATCCTTTCAATTCCTCTCAGTCACACCAACCAAAGAGATCGCAAGATTTGGCACCCCTCCTCGAATGGTTTGTTCTCAGTCAAGTCTGTGTATCATCTCGAAAAAGAAAGTGCACACATCCATCAAGCTTCTCCGAATGGGCAGACTAGTGCATCCAGTACCTTACCTGGGATTTGGAAGAAACTATGGGGGTTACCGATTCACCCTAAGGTCAAACTCTTTGTTTGAAAGTGTTTTAACAATGCAGTTGCCATTAACGAAGCTTTGGTTATGCGCAAGATCAAGACTGACCCAATTGGTCTATGGTGTGGCAAGGCGGAGGAATCAATTACTCATTTGTTGTTTCATTGTGAGATTGCTATAAAGATATGGATTCTTTCCCCTTTCCGATTAAGGCCAGAGGAGCTTATTGAGTTTAGATTTATGACTGATTGGTGGGAATGCATTCAAGAACGCATCCAGCAAAACCATCTACCTTCTTCATCTATGGGTTTGGGTCTTCTTTACTGTTGGTGGATTTGGCGAGCAAGGAATGATTTTAGTTTCAACAATAAAGTTTGGGCTACAGAGGCTATTAGTAGCAAGGCACAGGGTGATTTTATGAGTTTCTTGATGCAAACACTAAGGTCTCCCCTACCCCAATGAGATTGATTCAACAGGAGACTTTGGTATGGCAACGTCCGGTCGGCAATGAAATTAAGATCAATGTGGAAGCAGCAGTATCTAGAAACACGAGTACAGTCAGAACAGGTGCCATTGCTCGTGGGGCAAATGGTAAGATCATTGGTATGTCACTAACTTCACACCCCCGTATTAACTCGTCTCGTGTTGCGGAAGCTCTTGCGATTCAGGACAGTTTGAAACTGGGAATTGCTCTTCACCTTACTTGGATATCCCTTGAATTCGATGCAGAAGCAATTGTGAAAAGCTGCTCAGACACACAAGCACCACCTTTTGACATTGCGGTGATCATTCAGGATTGTCTTATTTTGAAGAATCAATTTATTTCTTGTGGTTTTAACTTTGTTAAACGTGGATGTAATCGAGCTGCACACACTTGTGCTCAGAAAGCCCTTTCCAATAGTGGGTCTGGTCTGTGGACATCCACTTTGCTCCCATGGGGTTCCCTTTTGTCTGATGTTTAGGCTTTCGCCTTCAGATGAATAAATATTTCACTTTTGACAACACACACACACACACACACACACACACACACACCAAAAAAAAAAAAAAAAAACCACACAACCCTTCAAATACATACATGAATAATAATTACTATGAACCTAGAAATAATGTGTTTAATGTAACCACAAGCATATGTGCGTCATATTAGTGACTGACTCTAGAGTACTTTGACTAGAAATAAATGCATGATTAGAGATTCTTCAGTTCATCCGGGATCTTTGTGCTCCTACATCAATCTCACTATGAGGTTAAGAGTTGGAATCTCCTCGCTTGTGTGTTGGGGCTTTTCCTTTCTTTGTTTTTACCCTGTAATGGGCTTATTTTTTGTATTGGTTAAGTTGTTGTGCTTGGTTATCTCGTGGACTCTCACAATTGATATAGTGTCCCGCGTTTGTACTTTGTACTTCATATCTGATGTAATTGATCTCTTCTATCAATTGAAAAAAAAAAAAGAGGTTTGATAATGAGATGGAATTGAGATTGCAATTAATTGGTAAGGAAGTTTGGGCCTTGTTCGGATACATTTTTTGGAAAAGTTTTTTGGGAGTTGAAAGTTTCAACGCAGTGTTTCCCTCCATAAGTCAGAGGTCAGAGTTGAAAGTTAACTCATTGTGTCAGACAGAGAGATAGATAGAGAGGATAATAGTCGTTAGATTTGAGGGGGCCCACTAGCTTTCCTGGTAAGCACGGGAACTCTTTCCCAGTCATTGCGGTCAAAACAAAAAAAGGTTTCAGTGGGGCCCAGCCCAGTCAAAGTTACCAGAGGTAGGGAGAAATTTGAAATTTAAAATTGGAACTTCCAAAAAACCCAAAAATGTATCCGAACAAGGTCATGATCATGGAGGTGAATCTTTTCCTTTGTACTTGTAATAGAAGATGACACATATGAAATGTCACACCCTCATTGTTAATAATCAAAATTCATATAAAATCCACGTAGGATTGATCAAAGTCATACATATATCCGTTAAAAAGTCAAAATTAAATATCCAGTTCCAAATCAAATTCCATGTGTCTCTAGCCAACGGATACCCATACCCAAGTACATAAGTACCAAAAGGGGTTTATTTATTACATATCTTGATATTGACAAAAGATTTACAAAAAAATTGAAGTTACAGAGTTGTCTTCCAAAATACATTGAGTATCAAAATGATAAAAACAACTCCATGACTCATGTATGCTTCAAACCATGCATTCACACTCTAAGCATCCGTGTCATGCTCCGTGATGAGTACCTGAAAATTGATAGGTTGAGCTACACTAGCCCAGTAGGAAACCATTCTACAAACGCTAGGTGTATAAAGTATGATATGTGCACATGAAATTGGGTACCAAAAATGATTTAAGCAAGATATAGCATGGATGACTAAAACAAGTGATAAATGATCATAAAGTACCCATGTGTCCAACGAAATACATAAATGTCCAAAAATATCCAAGTGTCCAACTAGCTCGGTTGTCAACCCGTATATCACCACAAACGTGTTATGTATCCACGATTAACTATTTCCACCATCAACACTATAAATCTCATTAACCCATCATGTGTTAAGCTTGAGGATGTTGAAATCCTCTTCCGAGTCTTTTGGGCCTCGTGAAACCCATGTCCGAGTCTTATGGGCCTCGTGGAACCCTTGTCCGAGTCTTATGGGCCTCGTGGAATTTCTAGCGACTCGCCGAGTGGTGGTCCTAGTGCATCAACTTACATTTTGCTCAAAACACCAAGTATTTCACATGTGTCCGAATAATAAACATTGCTCATTTCCCTTTCATGTAATGTACGTCACCAATTTCTACAAAGTTTACATGTATCAAACGTAAGTTGAAAAATCAAGGAAAAATCACCAATCATACAAAGATAGGCTAGGAAGAGGTATTTTGGTCATTAACAAAGTGTACGATGTGAATATATCAAGTATGGAACCACTCAAGTCAATCGAAAACCAAAGGGGAATGTTTCTAAAATTTTGAGAATGGTATGGATACCTCCCAAGAGTGGTATGGATACCAATACACAACCAGCGAACAAAATGTTTGGTATCCATACTTCACGAAGTTGGTATGGATACCAAAGGCTACAAACAGTTTTTAAGAAAGGTATGGATACCCTCGAAATTGGTATGGATACAAATGCACATCCCGCGAACAGACAGATTGGTATCCATACCTCATGAAATTGGTATGGATACCAAAGGCTCCGAAAATAAAATTTTGACAGATTTTCCCAAATGAATGGGGGTTCCAATCCAAGTCAATTTTGGGACTTCAATCATCAACTAAGCATGGAATAAGAGTTTATCAATCACCAATTCAAAGATTTAACAACCAAATAAGTGGGAACCAAACTCAAACAAAACTACAACCCATTTCCATGGAGATTTCAAATTTAACTAGATATTTGTAGGCAATCCAAAGATATATGCAACAAATCAACAAAATACAACTAAAGAGAGTAGAAATTTGTCCCCTACCTCAAAGATCAAGCTCCAAATAGGCGAGAAGTAAAGCCATAACCCTTGTTCTTGGATCCCAACCGAAATACACCTCCTCCAAGCAACAACAAACGCACCCGGACTCTAAATCACGCGTAGATGATGAATATGAGGTTGAATCTTTAGTTTGAGAGGTGTGTGAGGTGGATTTTGGTAAGAGAAATGAAGCAAAAATGAAGAGGGTGAGAGGGAGAGATGACTGAGTATTTTTAGAGAGAGAGAGGGGTTGTGCATATGGTCAAAAATCTGACCCTAACATGATATATATACACCCACACACTTGCACTTAAGCCCCTCAAGTTTCTAATGTGTTTTAAAGACACTCCAATGCATATACTCACTTCACATTGACCCCATATTGCATTTTAAAACATTTCCCACACTTCCCCAATATTATTTTCTAAAAATTATTCAAAAACATGGGTCTTTACATGAAATGTGTGTGCACAATTTTAGGATGGTTGTGGATAGTGGGATAGTGGTTATGATGTTCCTTATATTTTTGCACTACATATTTTTCAGCAAATTTTCCATGATTTTCCCTCACCATTTTCTAAGTAGGTGGGTGTAAAAGAACCCAGAATGGAGGCGATTCCACCATACAAGGTATAAAATTAGAATACACTTCTTATCAAATTTCCGAAGACCTTTTGCTGCAGAACCGAAACCATTGGCTCTTGAGTGACCAAAGGTAAAAAGTTATTTTTTTGGGGACAATTATGGAAACTATTTTTGTGATGGAGTATCAAATATTGTCCACACCAAAACGACTTCTCCATTTCTATATTAGTATAGATTGACATCTCTAATCCATGGCTTCAAATCCTACGTAGATTAAAAACGATAAATTTTGGCATCCTCCTTTAATCCAACTCCTGTACAAATGAAATGTCATATCCTACATGGATTTGGCTCCACACCATTTCCTTCAAATTAGATTCCTCATGCCAAATCTACTTTTGAAATTCAAAAAGTATGTGCTTAATACTTTTGAGTACTTGGAATTTACAACAAGGTTGTAGATGAAGATTTGTTGATATCATATTTGAAGGTGTCAAATTGCCACATCAGCTTTCAAAAAAAATTGAAACATCTTTCAATTTGAAGTAGACGTTGGAAATGCTAATGTTTAATACGACGTGCAATTTCGTGGTTCATTTAGATTGTTCTCCATGCTTTGTGGCAATAGGAGAAAATACCATGGGCAAATTTATTCTCACAGATTCATTCGCATATGATAGGACTAGCATTGTTGGCTTGTTGCCGCCCTATGCATTAAAAGGCATACATCCACTATTATGAACTAAGAATTTGAAGTATAAGGAAAATCAATTCATAACTTTTTAGTTGACACTAAAACATCCTTTTTGCGATGCAGAGGAACTAGTTAAAACCCCAAAACCTCCATCCACTATTTCCACTATTATGAACTAAGAATTTGAAGTATAAGGAAAATCAATTCATAACTTTTTAATTGACACTAAAACATCCTTTTTGTGATGCAGAGGAACTAGTTAAAACCCCAAAACCTCAATGCATAATGGAGCACAAGTCAATCACCCCTTACTCATGTACCCACTTCTAGGAACTAAAAAGTTAATCAAGGCCCCTGACACATAGCCACGTGGTGTCCGAGGAGCACTACATAATCTCTCCCAAAAAAATTCTCTCAAAATGCCCCCTCTACCCAATGTTCTCTCCCCCCCTTTAAATCCCCTCCCACATTATTTGTTTCTCAATTTTGAAAGGAAAAAACAAAATTCAAAAAAGTACTCCCTCCGTCCCAAAATGTTGATCCTACTTTCCTTTTTTAGTTTTCTCAGAAAATATAGGGCCACTTTAAAAAGTCAACTAATAAAATGAGGTGAAATTCATTTTTTACCCTTCATTTGAGGTTTAATATGCTTTTACTAGTAATCAAAAGCAGTGAGACCAGGAGCAGAATAAACAAAAGTAGAATTCATTCAATGATTAACTGCCTTACAAAATCCATCACTAGCATACAAATGGTTCCCAGTTCAAACAAAACACAAAATCCATCACTAGCATACAAAATCCATCACTACTTCTAGACTTACAACATCATTAGCATACTTCGAAATGGTTCCCAGTTCAAGCAAAATGGTTCCCATAAGTTAACATCAACATTTACAAAATTACACTTGCATTTTTATTTATACTACTGCTACTTCCACCAATTCCTTTTATATGCATTTTTTAACCTGAAGAGGAAAAAAAAATATTATTAATCCTCTTCAAAAAAAAGAAAAAGGGTACAAATAAAATTCTTGGAATTTTTTGGAAATTTCTTTTTAAAAAAGGAGAGAAAAGAATAGGACTAACCTCATTGTTGTAAATAGGCCATTGCACTTTCCACCACTTCGTGTTCACAGTCAAGTTGAATGGGAAGACTACCTTGTCTCATCAATTTGTTTTTTCCTATATGTGGCACCTTGTAGTTGATCCCACCATTAACCTTCATCACCTCTATCATGCAAGCTTGTAATGTTAAAAAAAAAACTTTATCTAAATTCTCGGACGATAAATTTTCAAAAGATTTCTCCAAGGTATTAACAAGTTCGTCAATTGTAGCGGGAGCTTCTTGATATTGCAACGATTGAATCGCTCTAAAAAACTAAGATCTAACACATTCATATCCGGATTATTAGGAAGTTGAGATACCAACTGAATATCAAATCCGTCTTTGCACGATGCTTCAACCTATTCGGCATTCAAAAGATTCATGTGCGGCCTTGCATTATCATGTTGATCTCTATCTCATGATTGCTACGAGGCCATTTAGCTCGAATAGCTGGTAAAACTTTCTCGATTAAACAAAAGCAATAAATTTCTTTGGTTACCGCTGTAATTGCCTTAGTCTCTAATGTACCGGCAACGCGACTTTTACCGTTTCTCTTGGTTGGCTCTTGGAATGTGAATCGAAAGATTTCGATCTAACCCGAAAACTCTTCGTTTCTTGTTGCATCAAATCTTGGCCGAGCTACCGCGGCTAGAAACATGACCTTTGTGATGAAGCGTTTGCTTTTGCAAGTGCGTAGCGGCTCATGTTCCTCAAGATGTAGATAATACCTCTCTGATTCTCTAGACAAAAAAAAAAATCATTTTTCATCAACATGGACCTAGTCGTACATGTTTTTGAAAATTGGCTGGATTCTAAGGAAAGAATAATGAAGGGATGGCTCAAGCATGGACAAACAGAATTGAAGCCGTGCTCTTTTATTCTCTTCAGATAGGAATGACTTCACTGCATTTGTGTGCGGTCTGATCGCACCTTCTTTAACTCCCTTGTGAAGAGTTGATTTTGCCACATTCATGGCCTCCGCCAAAGAGCGAATATTTGTTTGCTGACGAAGAGGGACTTCAGGAACTTGATCGAGGTTGATTTCCACTTGCTTGCGACCAACTTGGTTTGGATAGAAGCAAGATAGGTCAACTCTCAATCAATTAACAATACACATTTTTGCTCGTCGCAAATTTTGTGAATCGTTTTTGGATTGGCAGAGTACATTGCAGCAATCTCTTTTATGCAACCCTACTTTAATTTTCCATTTTCAATTTGTTTCAAGAGTATGTCGACAATAGCTCGACATTGGTCAGTGGTTAGAACACGTTTTGTTCTACGGTGGATTGAAGGATTTTTTTAGGAGAGATTTCACATTCATTCAAAAGTTTCTTAAGCGAAAAAAAAAAGGGAAGAAGAAGAAAGGGAAAGAGACGCGACTGAGAAAATTTAGGAAAGAAAAGTGGATTTTTTTCTTTTATCGGAGAAAAGAGACTTGGGAGGTAATTGAACGGGAAAAGAATAGTTGTTGATGGGTGGAGTAAGAAAGGTTTGTGGAGAGAGAGAGAGAGAGAGAGAGAGAGAGAGAGAGAGAAGAGAGATGAATGGAGAGGAGTTGCCATAAATATATAGAGGAGTCGTTTGAATTGATTTCACTTTCTGAAAGTGGTTTGGAAATGGTCCACTATTTCAGGAAAGATTCTCTCCATTTCCCTCCATTTCCTTAATTTGGAGTGGATGATTGAAAAAATTAAAGTTGGCGCTCAAATTTTGAAGATGTCCAGAATCTTCTATTGGCGGCAAGATTCTAGGAAACTAGGCAAGATTTTCGGAAACATTTTCAAAAACAGGGCAAGATTTACTCATATTCAAATAGAGCAAAATAATAAAGGGCAAATTGGGAAAGTTAAAAGTTTTGAGATGTAAATTTGTAAGGCTTAAATACTTGTTTGGTCCCTACAAAATAGCCTCTGTTTCAATTTCGTCCTTATAAAATTTTATGTTTCAATTTTACCCTTACACTTTTCGACGAAGTTCAATGTTGCCCTTTCCATCCCAAATGGACGGAAAATCTCAGATGTGGCTAACGGATTGATGAGCTGGACAAACCCCCTAATGTTATACTCAGATCCAAACACTCACTCTCTCTTTCTCTGGACAACATCCTTCTCTTATACTCAATCCAAACACTCACTCTCTCTTTCTCTCACTCCCTCTCGTTCCCCGTGCTTCTTTTTCCCCAAACTTTAAATAAAATAAACATTTTCCAAGCCATTCACATATGGAATTAAATAAAATAAACAAAAATGGAAAGTTTGAAAAGCTTCAGGCAAGTGGCGGTGGGAATTGGAAAAGAATTGGAAATATAGCGGAGTCCGGATGATATCTTGTTTCGCCCCACGAAACACATGCTAAGCACAAAAATTACAAGATTTATACCGTTTTATTCCCGGTATTAAAATAAGAAAGTCGACTGTTCCTGCGCTCGAATCGGACTTTATTTTGAACATCAGTCGAGAGCATAGCAGAGCCGGTTAAGCAGCTACGTGGACAATGCCAGTGGGGAAACATGAATTGATTATTCAAAAGTGGTTTGATTATTCAAAAGTGGTTTGATTATTCAAACCGTTAATGACAATTCAATTTAAATATTCAAATACTTTAATTGCCAATCCACCCACTAGCATTGTTTATTCAAAAGGGGACATCTGATTATTCCAAGTGGAGGTAATTTGGTTGAGTGGGTTCAGCTCCCAACGCCACATGTCAGTTCTAAGTGGACATCTTTCACAAGTTTTTGCACCCTCAGTTCCATGGTTTGAAGATCTTTCTCATACTGTTTCACTTTGCTTTCCATTGTAACATACTCCTCCGTCTTCATCTCCATTGCAGTGCACTGCTTCATCTTCAATTTCAGCTTTATGTTTTCATTCCTTAGAGCAATAATGACAGCCTTCCCACGCTTACAGATTTCATCATCCACCCACTCGAAAAATTTGCATTTTCTGCCTTCCTACAAATGGACGAAATTCTGCCAAATCAAAATAATCGAGTGGAAGAGTTGATTCATCTAATAGATTACAAGATTTACAGGTCTAACAAATGTCACTTACCCTGAAGTGACGACATCCAAGAAATCTTCTTCCTGGATTGTCATCTGTCCATGAAGTTTCCATAACAGCCTTTGATCCACATTTGCAATTTGGCCACCCATGACCACTGGTTGATGAAGAGGACGAGTGACATGAGCTTGAAGACATCCGGATTACAGGAGCAGAGTAAGACTTGTTCTTAGCTGGAATTTTTAGGGTTTAAAGTTTGGGGAAGAAGAAGCACGGGGAACGAGAGGGAGTGAGAGAAAGAGAGAGTGAGTGTTTGGATTGAGTATAAGAGAAGGGTGTTGTCCAGAGAAAGAGAGAGTGAGTGTTTGGATCTGAGTATAACATTAGGGGGTTTGTCCAGCTCATCAATCCGTTAGCCACATCTGAGATTTTCCGTCCATTTGGGACGGAAAGGGCAACATTGAACTTCGTCAAAAAGTGTAAGGGTAAAATTGAAACATAAAATTTTATAAGGACGAAATTGAAACAGAGGCTATTTTGTAGGGACCAAACAAGTATTTAAGCCAATTTGTAATCATTGTGTACTATAGAAAAAAAATTGGAATCCCGAAATAGGATCAACAATATGGGACGGAGGGAGTATAAGGATGGGTGATTGGATGCTTCGGAGTTCTACACATTTGTATATACTACATCCATTCCAAATTAATAGTTCCGCTTAGGAATTTCAACTTTTTAAAGGAGTTTAATTATCACATGTACATAAATATAACTTTCCAATTTTGCCCCTCACAATTTTTGAAATAACTTTTCTACCAAATTAAATTGGTACCTCAAATTATTGAAACATTAAACAAATTCCGAAAGTTTTGGTGGCACTCCCAATTGGATGTAAAATTGGTGGTATTCTAAAAGTCTTAAGAAAGGAGTTCAAATATTGAATATAAATCCATGCGGTAAATGGACATATATAAAAGGCAACAATACTTTATTCTTTCCCAATCTTTCTCTGTCTTCCATATTCTTCTTCCCCATAATCTTTCTTTGTCTTCCACATTTTCCTCACTGACATGCATCAGTGTTCCAGTGATCACTCTTTCCACTCTCTCTCTCTCTCTCTCCATTTTCTCTATGACATGCCAAAATTTGGCTTTAATGCCTTTCTTTTGAGGTCTTCATGGATACCTCTGCTGACATTAGATGACAAAAAAAACTTAACCGATTGACAACGTCAAACAATTTTTGAGGCACTTTTCAAACAGAGTCAAAATGGAAAGCTAAAGAAAGGTTGTATCAGTGAAGTTGCTGCAATATTCTATGTGATTGTTAAAGGTGAAATTTCATGGAGACTCCCTCATCTATTCCTCTGTGACATGGAAACCCCCTAACATTTAAAAATGTCCAAACACACCCACTAATCTATAACTGTCACTCCTTCTGTCAAAAAACCTTCCGTTAAAATAGCCCAATCAATATTTTGAAAAATTTTCAGACAAAAAAACCCTTCACAGGGAAAAGAGGTTTGTGTGGGGGTTGTAGGCGCCCCTCCTAAAACGGTGCAGTTTTGTTTATTCAGTGCATCCCCATTCTTTCCTCTTCTCTCTCTACAACTCTCCCCCTAATGTAGCAGAAAAACAAAGTAAAAAGCCAAGTTAATCCCATTATTTTCTCTTCAGTAGATTGGCAGTTGTAAGAAAAGCTATGTTCCCCTATGGAATGTAATCAAAACCAATCAAAATTCAAGACAACAAACAGCATAAGCTTAAGCCCAACTTCTACTTCACTACAGTTTGGGCTCCTCTGGAGTTTGGACTTTTCATCACTTTAGAAAGAAAAAAAGCAAGCTTGGTCATTTGATTTAACAAATGCGTAAAAAACCAAATCATAAAATTTCAAACATGCATAGCAGTTGCGAAACCCAGTTAAAAAACCAAATACTAAAATCCTTGGAGATTTTTTGCGTCGCCGGTGGTGATGAAGGCATGGAGATGGGCGATTCCAGTGAGGATGAAGCCATGGAGATAGGAGACATAGACGGAAAAGGATCGGCGGCCAGGCAAGGTGATGGTCCGGAAGTGGTGGGCGATTTGGGCTCCATGGTCTTTGTGTTTTTCCCTAGCTTTTGGAGAAAGAAGACAGCCGCATGCTTCCGACTAAATTAGTTTTGTTTTCGTGGGAAAATAATTCCCTACTTCTCACAATGTGTTAGAGAACTAGTTGCATTGAAGAGGTGTGTCTTATTTAGCTATACTATGTCGTTTTGAATAAATAAATGAGGGTATAATGGACATTTTAACCACTCCTTTTCTAGCGTTAGGGTTTTACCATTTCAAGCAAATCAGGGGGTGTGTTTGGGCGTTTTTAATTAAATATTAGGGGGTCTCTTTGTCCCAGAGGAATAGATGAGGTGTTTATGTGGAATTTCACCATTGTTAAAATAGTTCGTCAAATTTGGGATTGAAAAAATACTTGTAGTGCCAATGGAGAGGCCGTTCATGTGTCCAGTAGAATGCAGAGCTGAGCCGGTCGAAAGCGAGTGCAAATTGATCTCAGCACTATATCAACAATTCCTCTTCGTCGGGGGACAAATATCTATTCATTGTTGAAGGCCACAAATGTAGTGCAAACAACACTTTATAAGCAAATTAAAGAAGGTGATATGGTTGTCAATATTAGAGCCATCGTGGCTTACAAGCCAAACTTTTTAAAGACCATGTACGATTATGTGTATATTGATGAAAAATGATTTTTCTTATCAAGATGATCGGAAAGGTACCATCTCCATTTGGAAGAACATGAGCCGTTGCACACTTGTAAAAATAAACGGTTCATCATGAAAGTCATGTTCCTTCTTACAGTAGCTTGGCCATGGGTGGACATAATTTGGAATCAAGAGCTTTTTGGGAAAATCGGGAGTTTTCCCTTCACTTACAAAGATCTGCAAAAAGGAGTATTAACAATCATGTGCCTGAGACTTTGAAGACGAAAGCCATTACTACGGTAAATAAAGAAATTTATTGCTCTTGATTGATTAATCAAGTGTTACCGGCAATTTGAGCCAAATGACCAATTCAAGATTCAACTGAGCCTATATATTCAACAAGATAATGCCAAGCCTCGCAAAATTCTATTGGATACTTGAATTTCTTGAAGCTATGCATAAGGATGGGTTTGACATTCATTTGTCTTATCAACCTTATAATAGTCTAGACCCAAATGTCTTAGATCTCGAGTAGTTTGTGCGGTCGAGAAATCCTTTGAAAATCTCAATCAAGTTTTCTTATCATTGCAAGCTTGTATGGTTGAGATAATGAAGGTCTATGGGGGACATAGGGAAAATAATTACAAGTTGCCACATATGGGAAAAAACAAATTAATGAGAAATGATAATCTTCTTCTATATATTGAGTGTGATTGCGAGGTCGTGGA
Source organism: Vaccinium darrowii (assembly GCA_020921065.1). NCBI lineage: Eukaryota > Viridiplantae > Streptophyta > Magnoliopsida > Ericales > Ericaceae > Vaccinium > Vaccinium darrowii. The sequence goes on from CM037159.1 coordinate 30,988,938, forward strand.
AAGAGCATTGACACATCTTCAACAATGGGGTATCTTTTTTCACTTTTAAGTATTTTCGTTGTTCAAATACTCATTGTTAGATTTGGAGAATTGTTTTGAGTTGAAAAAAAAAAAAGATTTGGAGAATTGTTTTGAGTTGAAAAAAAAAAAAGTCATTTCCATATTCTCTTGTTAAAATGAGCATCCTTGAAGTGGAGTTTCGTAAATTTGTCTAAACATGAAGACGTTTTGTTAGGGTACCGGGGCTATGCTTTGTAATTTTTGGATTGTTCGAATTTTATTTTTAAACATTGTGAGAGCATCTCCAACCCTAGCATCAAATGTGGAGATGTCAAATAGGCTTAGGTGACAATTTGACACTATAGAAATTCATATTCCAGCTTTTATGCCAAATCTCCTTTTATGGTATGTTTTCACTTTAGTTTCCAATGAAAACATTTGACATCACATGTCAAATTTGACATGAGAGAAGAGATGTCAAATGCCATCTTGACAATTGACATCATGGTTGGAGTTGGTTCAAGTGCCAATTCATCCACGACAAGCCATGTTAAATTTTCCATCTTTGATTGGAGACGCCCTAAGCTGAACGAGTCAAGTCATAAATTATTAATGTTAAATTAAAAGTTTAATGAGATTGGAAGAATAATAAAACATGGTTTCTCATTTGCGAAGTTATTTTCAATGAGCTTTTGGAATTTGCTTGTACCTTATATATATTTTGTAATGTTTTTATGTTAATTTGAAAATATTGTATAATCAGATTAATAAAGATCTATCAAATAAGATTCATATTACGTACAAAACAAACTGTCGATTAGAAAATATAACTAATTTTTTATTCGGTTAAAATATGACCGAGGGAGCAAAGAATGGGACCAATGTAGGAGGGGGGTTATCTTTTAATTTGTAACGCCCGAAAGTAGTAAAAAGGGACCCTTCAATCTGCACCAGTTTTACCGCCAATTTTGAGGGGGGAGGGGAGGTTGGGTCCAGCATTTAAACACTACCAACCGAAGACCTAAACGTGGTACTAAAATTCTTCTCACAATCCAACCGTTTATTACACGGTTAGTCTACGTTGACTCCACGCCCCTATTTAACTCCTCAATCTCCACCGTCCACCTGTCACGCCACCACCATCCCAAACCCATTTCCCAGACTCCACCGCAGGTAATCCCACCCCCCCTGATCACACGCCAAGTGGAGTATCACGGGAAATCCACGTCACCAAAGTGGGGCCCCGCATCCACGGCACGCGCCCAGAGGGAAAACCAAGAAACCGCACCGGTTCGTTTTCCGTGGCAGTTTCGTAGGTCTCCTGGTTTCTCGAGGGTAATAAGGTAATACCAGGTAACAGAACTTTCAGTTCATAACAGACAGCTGAGACGAAGAAAGGGAAAGAAGAAAAACAACCACCTCCTTCTTCCCCCTCTCTCTCTCCTCTCGCTTTCTCTCTCTATAGCTTCGGCCTCCGGCTAGACAATCAGGTCGACGCAATGGACGCAGACGAGGTAAGATTCTCAGTCGCCACTAGCCAGAATCTGCTATATCCACGGTGGCGGCGCCGTAACCACCACCGCCACCAACTAACTAACCACCCGATTTCCCCCCTTTGAAACTGTCATTTCGAAACGGAGATCGCTTTTGATTTACTTTTTACTTCTCTTTGGAGAGTATTTCAGGTGTTTGTTTCAGTGTGATTTGAAAGATTTCTTTTTTGTGTGTGTGTTCAGAGATTGACGGCTTTGAAGAGGGCGTACGCCGATATAATCTTGAACACGGCGAAGGAGGCGGCGGCTCGGATTATGGTTTCGGAGAGGAAAGCTGTTCGGTTTCAGCACGAGCTGAGTGCGGCGAAAGAACAGGGGCTTCAGATGCTCCTTCGGCTTAAACAAATGATGGATTCTAAAGTAAGACTCTTTTTCTTTCGAATAGGTTTGGTTTTGGTTGTTTTTTTGAAGGTGGTCGTTTTAATGTGATGAATGTGTTGTTTTAGCGTGTTCGGTGTTTTGGGTTTTGCAATTTAGGTTTACTTGGAAGTTCGGTGATAGGAACTCTTTTGTTCTTGATTATATTTGTTTGGGGGAACTAGAGTGTGAATTGACTACAGATTTTGTAGATTTATAGTTCCCATTTGCTGCGACGGTATTTCTTTTGCTTTTTCTGCTGACTCTTAGTGTTGTTACGAGTTGAACTGTGGAATGCAATTTCTTTATTATAGAAAAGACACGAGGATCATACAATGCACTTTTTTTCTTTTTGTTCTTGATAAATGAATTGTCTTTTCTTCTTCTTCTTCTTTGATTGTTCTCTTTTCCTTCTTTTCGTTTGGGCAGTGGAGTTTGTATTCAAGACTAGGGATCCCAAGATGTTGTTGGAGAAATTCAAGTCTGGAATACAGTTGCTTACTTCTTGTCTGGTTGTCTTGGTTGTTGTCTATCGTTATGTGCTTCTTGCAGCCAATATAACATTCTCTACCTTTTCTATTGGCTGTAGTTTAATGCTCTTGTTGGGATTTACTTGGAAACTATCATTATTTTGAGAGTTCTTATGATAACAACAATTTGATTGTAAGACTCCTCCCATGACTTGAATGCATTCAATAAATTTGTATGCTTGTTTCAGCTGTTTGTCTCACTGCCGCTACTTATGCATGTAGTGTACTATCTCTCGCACACGCAGACACACTCATGTACGCAAGTATATGCACAAACAGGTGCGTGTAACGGTTGTGGACGTCTAGACAATGTTGGGCTGACAAAGTTATGCCTGGCTGCTTGCTACATTCATAAATAAGACTAATGATGGTTAACTGCTTTTAATCATTTGTATTCTATTGGCATAAACCAGCATGGCTTGAACCCTCAAGTTGCAATTTAGGTCAGAAGTTGCTATGCAGCCATCGTTGGAATTATAAACATTGTCGAACAATATAGCTCCGATGGCATGATATAATTTCATCAGACAGTCATGGAATTTCATCAGCAATTGAGCCGGTTGGGTGTCTTTTAGGAAAATCATCTTAGGGTTGTTTACCAGCTAAAACATGAGTTGATAGGAATATCATAAAATGTTGTTTCTCTAGGGAACCAGGGATCATGATCTCAACAAACTGAACATGGTCCATGGAATAGTCACTAAACCAATATGTGGAAAGCTGCTTGCTTTCCAGATCAGTCACATAGCAGTAGTTAACAAGCCACACCATTCTGTCAACTGTAGACGTCTCAGTAAATTTTATGACTAATGTGCATGTTAGGCGAAGAACAATTGTTTTACTTTCTATGTTTCCAAAGATGAAATGATCATTAAAGCATTTGCATTTGTTCAGCTTCTATATGATTCATTGAACCATTTTGCTCTCTGTTGATTTTACTTTCTTTGTTTCGGTTTATGCTTAACAACCTTGGCACTGTCCTGCCGGACGGAATTTGTAGGTCAGTGAAGCGGAATTGAAATATATGCATCAGCAGAGGAAGATTGGAGTTCTTGAAGGACAAGTTCAGAACGCTGAGGATAGAGTAAGTAAATTACAGTTTTTTTTTGTTGTTTCTTAACTGGATCTCCTCAAGCCCCTTTGTTGGTTCAAATATGGAATAGCAATCTTAAGAAGAAGAGAGATTGTAGATAACAAATTTTCGAAAACTTATATAAAATGTACTCTTCTACGAACTAATTATTCTATTCAATAAACTTTGAATGGATTAGCTTACCTTTTGCTAAGGCAAATCTCACTACAGCTCTTTACTTGTACCCTTAAGTTGTGGTTGTAGTTAGCTGAAGTCATTGACAAGCACTACTACTTTAGAATTTATGGCAAAACAATTATCTAATTTGCCTTTTATTTTTATTTTTTTATGCCTATTAGATCAGTTTGTCATATTTCGTATCCTCCTCATGTATGGGAGTTTCAACACCTCACCTTTCCATTGATTTTTAGTACTTTACGATCCGAACTCACGTCTGAATCCCCTCTGTAAAACCAAGCACCATCGTCCTTCTCCGTTCTCCATGTTATTCATTTCCTCATAAGCTTAGTACGTGAGAAACAAAGGCTGTCTTGTGTCTTGGTTAATTATGGTTAACAGAAAATGTTGGTTTGTACAATTGTCCGTATCTCTCATGTACAACACCTGGGTCAGATGGTAATTAGTGAAATTGCTATTTATCATCATGACTCTCTTCAAATAAATAGCTGCTATAATGCTTTGAGATCTTAGTTGCAATTTAATCCCCTAGAGACTGAAATACCAGAACAATGACCAGCTGCTTGGATGGTTTTGGTCCTTTACATTGACAAATTCCCTTTCCTAAAGTTTTTTTATTTTATTTTTTACAGCCAGCAGGTAAAGCATTTGACAAATGCTTTCTAACTAAGAATTGATTAATGAGAGCATGCTATTGTTTCCACTTGGGGTTGAATTTCCACTCGATACTAAAAGGTTATTGTCAGTATCACAAACTCGAAGACAAGAATTCCGGACTTAGGAGCTGCATTAGATAATTTTTTCTTAAGAAATAGAAAGGACATATCTGTATAGATGCACGCACACACACATATTTATATATCACGTGTACTTAGTATATATAAATATCTTTTTAAGGAAGGCAGGTAACCTAAACCTTCGGGAACTGGGGTGGGTGTACAATGCTTTCTAGATCCATTATATACAAGCAGTTGAGAACTTGAGAGGACAACCCACTCCATCGCCTTTTACCTTTGACAAGTTTGCCTTACGACCTTTGCACAACATTTGAAGGGCCTTTCCTGTTCTACAACATGCCAAAGAAAGTAAGAACTTTATGTACATTTTATCATTCTGAATGATGACAGTGTTGCCAGACTTAATATTCCGTTTGGTAAACCTATTTCCCTACTATTCAGTGGTCAACGCCAACCTCTTTTGGTGCCAAGTCTTCGTGTTACTTTTGCAGTAACTTTGTTTACCGTTCTTTATTTGATTTGTATGATTTATGGATTCCCTCTCTCTATAAGTTTAGCTCAACAACTGTTTCCCTCATATTCTGATTCAAATTTATAGGCGAGTGTAGCAGCAGTGACATCCTTGAGTCAGCAGAGAAAGATTGAAGAGCTCGAAGCACAACTTCACGAAGCTGAGGATATAGTCAAAGATCTCAGAGAAGAGTTACAAGAAATGCAAGCTGAACTGGAGAGGGTGAGAAAAAACAAGTTACAGCATAGTGGCGAACGCGACACAGCTCCTCAGGCACAAACCTTACAGGCGGATAATGGATTCCATAATTTTCAGTCTGTCGTATTCTCTCCCCCAGCTTCACGACTTGAATGTTTCTCGACTTCCGACATAATGGATTCTGCTGTCAATCAAAGAGATCAGGTGTATAAGAGCTACAATGGAAATGAATATGTGGGGAATTCCCACATTGGTAAACCTGAGTTTCCCTGTGTATCGGAGGAGAACAAACTAGATATTTCTCCATCTGTTGTGTTCCATCCTCCAGAATCACGACTTGAATCTTTCACAGTTTCAGATGTGAAGAGTTCAGCTCTCAATCAACAACATGATCCCTATAACTGCCACAAGGCAACTGATTTGCGAATGATGAATGCATCTTTTAGTAAACCCGATCTTCCCTCAATAGTATTGCGAAGCAAGGAACCCGAACTCTACAGGAATCGACGCACTCAGAGAATTCGGGCATTTGAGGAGAAACTGATGGCTGGAGAATTGTCCTTTCCTAATACAGTAGATGATGCAACCTATGAAACAAGTGGTAGAGAAGATGGAGAAGTTGAAGGGATCTGTAAAACGCCTACTTTCAACGCTGACAACAGGCGCTCTACAGAGAAGAAATGTGTTTTACGAGCAGATAGCAGTTGGCACCAAGTTCAGAAAATTAGGGTTTCCCGTCGGAAAAGGAGAAGAGGAAGTACATTTAAGAAAAGCAAAACCCCTTCATCTAGATACCTCTGTAATCAAGTCGGAAAAAGGGATCAAAGTTCTGATAGCATTAGACAATCAGGTGGAGACCCTTCTAAGCTGGCCCCGTTGTTGTCAACAAATAAAACAGATAACAGCATTCTGTTAAAATGTACAAAAGCTACTGAAAGTGAGACAGAGTTTGTTGAAGCTGGAAGTGTTCAGAACACTGTGAACAAGGACCAAACATCCACAGATAAGTTTTTGCTGACGGAACTGGTAAGTGGGTCTGCAGAGAATTCGAGTGTTCCAATTTTTAGAAGGGATGTGGAGAAAGTGGATGTGCCAGTAGTGAACTTGGAGACAAAAACATATGCTACCTCCGATGGGTTTCCTAACCAACCTGTACCTGATAGGGTTATCAAGTACACATTCCAAAGGAAACGGAAAAAAGAGTCTCTGAGCAGCCCTGATGGGAATGCCAATGCTGAAGAGAGCATTTTGAAGAAAAAGGCAGCAGAGAATGGTCCAGTGCAGATGGAGAAGTCTAGCTCAATAACTGAGTCATCTCGAGGTAGCAGACGTGTAGCACAGGTTGCTCGGCAGGTTGGTGATTTATGTATCTTTCTTTTTCTTGCTTGTGTGTCTACATATTTGGATAAATATACATTTTGTTATTTCTAGATAATTAGGTTCAGTCAGAGTGTCAGTTTGTTCGGCCGGATTGGCATTACCAGTAGCTATGTTAGCCCAGTTGTTCCTTTAAACCATTTCCCCCCAGCCCAATTGGTCTTTGTGACTTTTGAACCTGTTACCAATTTTATTCTAATATAAGGCTACCCCCTAGCTTGTAGATTGAAGACTTTTGCAACTTCATCCACATACTGAATGACTAGGTGACTTCATGGGTCTGTTTGGGGGCATCACATCATTGATCACCTTTAGTCGTAACCATTTACCATGTTTGAACAATTTTAACTGATGCAGTGATGTTATTTGTTCTCAAAACTCACTCTCGTCTCTCTCTCTCTCTCTCTCTCACACACACACACACACACACAACCAATTTTCTAGTCTCCTAGGAAAATTAGATTACTCTACACTGGTTATGCCATGCGTATTCTTCTCCATACCCTTTTTCTGTTATCTCATACATGTCCTAGGGTATAGCCAATATTGATATAAGGCTGTTTTCTTTGCAATTTGCAACGCTTATCCGGGACTGAAAACACCCTCTCATTAACGATCTTCAGTTTTTCACGAGATTTGCGTAGCAGGTGGTTTAAGTGGAACCAATGAGTGTTCTGTACTGATCCAACCAATGAGTATTCTGTGTTAAAGAATATATAAACCCGGGAAGTTGCTATGATTTCAAGGAGGGTTTTGTTGGCCATATGTATTTATGTCTATTTACATTTAATATGCATCTGGTTGTGTCTTATTGTCCGTCTACAGCCTCATGTATCTGTGTCCAACACTTTTTCCACACAGTACACTCTCCGGACACATGCGGGCACACCTAAAATACGTTTTCAATTATTTATTATATATTGTTTAGTAGGGCAGTTTAGGACACATGAGGAGGTCAAAATGCAGCTTTTAAAAGTTGGGCCAAAGTCAAAACTTCCATTCTTTAGCTAAAGATGCTTATACGATGACTCTTGATTTGTATCTTTATAATACTAATATGTTTGTGTTTTTCTATAGTATATTTTAATTTGATAGAAAGAATGGGTTTATGGTCGAAACGTTTAGACAATTCTTAAGATACATCAATCATGTAAAAATGTTTTATGTTCAACGTATCCCTAAACATGTCTGCGTCCCAATTATGGAAGTATCCGGGCTTCTTCATTCTTCACAAGTGGTGTTTTAATATATGCAAGGTTTTGCATTGGGGTTGTAGTGCTTGTCAAAGGGTCATATCATCGATCAACTTGTGTTTACTTTTTCTTGTTTTGACCAGCAAAGGAACAATTTACATCCCCACTAATCAGTTCCCAATACGCATGTCTTGCTAGTTTGTTGGAGATTGGGGGGCCCAGGCTAATAGTCCTCCTCCTTAGTGGTCTCAAATGGGTTAATAACTTAATATAGCTAGTCCTTTTTTTTAAATAGTGTGTGATCTTTTGTCAAGTATAAATTCCTTCATTACAAACGTGAACTAGGTTGCATATTAGATTTGATAAGATCCACAAATCTGGGTTACTTTTTGCTCTCGTTATGCATTCGCTCTTTAGTCTAAAGTAGTTGTAAGGAGTTATCTTTTTAATCTCCCCAGCTTTGACAGTTAAGACTAAAGTTTCTTAACTGCTGCCACTCAGTAGATTACGTTTGGGATAATATAGACTTTACATGACAGACATCCCTACCTTAACTTGCCATATGTTATCCTAATTTCATTGGTTGATTTAGGAGTCTAAACCAATTATTTTACTTTTTTTAAATGCAGATGTCGGAATCACATGGGTGTATATTTTTATTTCTTTTTCTTTCAGAGGTTCTGAACTGGGAAACATGGCTGAATTTAGAGTAGTAAAAGGAGTTGGAGCTTGTTATAGAAAGTTTGAGCAACTCATTTGAGGGAATATGACAAGATTTCCTGTTTTAGCACTTTAACTTTTAATCACTACAGAGAGAACTTCCCATCCAATGTGGGTTACTTGTGGTTCCACTCTCACACTGGCTCTCTGTTTTAGTGATGACAGTTAGCTTACATTGGTAATTTTTCTTTAGTCATTAGCACACATGATTTTATGGAGATTGGAGAATTTATGTATGTGTCTTCGCCACCAACTTTGGATCACTTGGAACGGAGATTTCTCCTGATGTGTTGAACTTCTGTTCAACAATGGCTATTTGGTTCCTTAAAAATTCGACCTTTCATCATCATACTGCCATTCATCTCTTTAGAGTGATATATATCCTCTCTCTTCACTGTGGTAGGTTCATGCGACTCTATTTATGTTATTATTATTCACGTGACTCGGTTTGGTGTTTAGTTTTCCTTGTGCTTCCTCGTCCTCTGTTATTCTTAATTTCTCCCCTCATGTTTTATGTCTGCAGCTTATTTCTCTGTCTGAGAAAAAGTGGTGGCAGTAAATCTGGTTTTCCGTTCATTGAAATGGTGAAGGGTATTGATCTTGAGGAGAAAGCAAAGATTTCCTCGGCAAAGTTTGCCTGTGGAGATGGCGTTTCGCCAAAGAATCCTGTTGAGTTGGCTTCTGCTTCACGAGGAGAAAGTGTACAGGGCCTCTGAGTTCCTAATTTATGGGTGTCATTTACCCCATAAGTTGTTATATATTGGGGTATTTCTTGTATGATTTTACTTTCACAGTACCGTATCTTATCATCAACTGTTTTGTTGCGGTTGTTTCGCCTTTGACTGAGCCTTTTCAAGTTATATATAATAGTAGCAATTTTGCATGTTTTAATGTCAGTTCTTTAACTTTGTTGGTAATTGATACTAGAAAATAAAATTAGTGAATCAGAGAATACGAGGTTGCCGTTGGCTATTCTTGAGTCTTATTGACTACTTTCCTTGGACACTTGGACCGTGTTTGGATCGAATCAGTTTATGGAGAAAAATAAAAAGGGTAAGTAGCCCCAACCCCTGCTGTGCCTTTTTTTGTGAGGGAAGATTGCATACTGCCATACTGGATACTGGGAAGTATGAAGCTGATCATAATCGAGTGTAGTATCGTGGAGCAAAGAACAGGTTGCTCAAGTATTACCAAAAGCCGGTTTGGCCCAATAGTTGTTGTGTATCGCTCATTTGGAGCGTGAAGAGTTGGGTTTGACTCCAATGAATTTGATGTTGGCCCTTATAGTAATTAACTTATAGTAACATTCATCGTCTAATAAAATATTTTAAAAAAAGTGTTACCAAAGGATGTTTAACTTCTTTGTGTTACAGAGATGTTATTGACCTAATGTGATGTATCTACATCAGTTTTGGCCGAGTTTGGTTCAGTTTATTTTTTATAATTTTGGGAACATTATTTAGGAAAACATTTTTCAGCCAGGGGCAGAGCAATTAATATTTGAAGAATTGGGTCAAATAAAGCCCCACATTTCATGGTCATTTGGTCTCCTTTAACAATGCTGGTAAATAGCAAAATGTGGTTGTTTTGTGAGGTCTTTGCAGTAATTATTTACTCTGTAAATTTTGAATGAAATTCTAAGTAGAGTATATGATATATATTTCTTTTAAAATCCCTTCGTGTCATTCTATTAATAGCTCACCGGGCTGACAATAAGATAAGAAGAAAACAAAAAACACACACACACATTTTAGTGTATTTTTTCTTTTTTCTATACACTTTTACACATTTTTATATACTTTTCATACATTTCAATATATTTTTTTAAACCTTAACGACAAACGAACAACCTGTTGGGTTGATTTTAAAATTTTCCTAATTAGAAAGTCAAAAATGCAAAAAATAAGCAATTGGGCCCTCCAAAACACCCCCAAATTCACTTCTTTCTCCATTTTCCCTTTCTCATCTCCGTTTTCATCATCGCAAATTTATTCATAACGATATCTAAAAATCAGTGAAGTGGGTGCGTACATCTGAAGTTGAGAGAGAGAGAGATGGGAGTGGTAAGCAAAGCAGGGGATTGGACATTCAAGGCCTTCACAGCTGGCCTCGGCCTCACCACCATCTATCTCGCCGCCACCTTCTCCGTTAATGTTTACCGCGGCCTCTCTTGGCATAACACCCAATCGGTACATCACTAAACTCTGTGTGTGTGTGTGTGTGTGTGTGTGTGTGTGTAGATATATAGATGTATGCGACTATCTTTTATTTGCAATCATTTCAGGCTGGTTTGAAGATTAAGTGGTAGTTTCCGTATAATGAATTTTTAGCGACGGGGAAGTAGAGATCTCCATAGAAAACTGAGGTTTCCTAGACCTAGCTCATAGAAGTATTAATTTACTGTATTTTTTTCATGTAATGGAAGCAATAAATGGACTACATCCATCATAAAGTTAGGGCCTTTTGGGTTGAGTGATTTGGTCAGACATGAAAATAAAGAAAACCAAAGGATTAGATTTAGTGATTTGATGAGAAAAGGAGAGAAATTTACTAAAATGATAACTTTTTGATGGTCTCCTTCCCCTTGAGGCCCACTGGGTTGTTATACTTTAGCATTGAATATGTATGTTCCCACGAATCCTGTGCGGTATGAGAATTGTGGTTACTTTACCTGTGAAATGAAGATACCTTTAGTACTGAATATGAATGTCTTCACTCTTCACAATAATCGTGTGCGATGTATATATTGCATTGTTAATATGTATTGGTCCCTTTTTCCCGGAGGTAATGGGAATGGTATATGGGATGTGGTAACTTTGGAAGAACTCTTTAAGCCCTTAATAAGAGTGCCGATGGGGTATATTGATGTATTGCTTAGCCATTCTACCATATTTTGCTGTACAGTATCTTGTGACCATTTTAGGTTTGCCACTCCTATGCTCTAGGAGGAACCTCCTCAAAGTTTGAAGCCTGTATGGTTCTTTAAATGGCTCCACCATGCAGGCAGCATCAGGAGAGAAAAGTTGTTCTCATTGATTAGCTTATGTGTTACTCCTCCGATTCTTTGTTCTAGCGCCTATGTGTTGTCCAGAAGCCTTAAGCAGAGTTGAATGAGCTTCACTTATGCATTCTGTTTAAAACTGGTGCATATCTTAGTTGGATGTAACACAAATGCATGGCTCAAATACGCGTTAGAAGAATCAAATACTTCATTCATCCCAAAATTTTATTACGTTGTGTAAATTGTGCCATTTTTTGATCAAATGATAAGGAATTTTCCATGCATATTCTTTCGAATTTTTCCGTTCCAATTACATCTTTAAATTCATGGGGAAAATTTTAAAAAATTACGCATGAAAGTGCTCTATTTTTCTATCCGAAAAGTGACACGACTTGTTGAAATGGACTAAAATTTTGGAACAAAGAGACTACTACACATTTGAGAAGTATGATTGGTTCGATTAAAACTCACGAGTTATGATCTATACTTTGAGCTCAATAACCTGTAAATATTGATACTTTTAGTTTGACTTGAACATTGATACTTTTAGCTGGATTTGAACTCCTTGTGATCAAGGTTTTGAAATCAGGATACGTATCGTGTATCATTTTTCTTGTTTTATAAATGGTATTGGGATATGTATCGAGTATTGTAAGAAACGTTAATCATAATTAATCTACAATGAATAAGTATTTATACCTAATAACACCAACAAACTCAGTTTTTAAGTTGCAAAATTTCAAGTCTCTCAACTGGTATTTATGAGATTCAGTTCATTCTCCATTTTCCCTTTCCCATCTCCTTTTTTAATCATCGCAAATTTATGCATAAATTAGATAGTATCTACAATCACCAAGCTAGAGGGGTGCGTTTTTAGAAGAGAGAGAGAGAGAGAGTGGTAAAAAGCAGGGGATTGGACATTCAAGGCCTTCACAGCTGGCCTCGGCCTTACCACCATCTATCTCGCCGCCACCTTCTCTGTTAATGTTTACCGCGGCCTCTCTTGGCATAATGCCATTCGGTACATGACTAATCTCTCTCTCTGTGCGCGCGCACGCGCAGATATATAGATGTATGCGAGTGTCTTTTATTTTTGCAATCATTTCAGGCTGGATTTGAAGATTAGTTAAGTGGTAGTTTCCTTATAATGAATTCTTAGCGACGGGGAAGTAGAGATCTCCATAGGAAACTGAGCTTTCCTAGACCTAGCTCCTATGAGTATCAATTTACTGTGTATTTTCTTCCTGTAATGAAAACAATACATGGACTATATCAATCGTAAAGTTAAGGCCCTTTGGATGGAGTTTGCTCAGAAATGAAAATAAAGAAAATCAAAGGATTAGATTGAGTGATTTGGTGAGAAATGGAGAGAAATTTACTAAAATGATACTTTTTTTTGATTGTCTCCTTCCCCATTTGAGGCCCACTGGGTTGTTATACTTTAGCAGTGAATATGTATGTTCTCACAAATCCTCTGCGGTATGAGAGTTTGGGTTACTTTACCTGTGAAATGGAGATACCTTTAGTACTGAATATGAATGTCTTCACGCGATGTATATATTGCATTGTTAATATGTATTAGTCCCTTTCCCCCGAGGTAATGGAAATGAGATATGTGGTAACTTTGGAAGAACTCTTTAAGCCCTTAATAAGATTGCTGATGGGGTATATTGATGTATTGCTTAGCCACTCTACCATATTTTTCTGTACAGTATCTTGTGACCATTTTAGGTTAGCCACTCCTATGCTAAAGGAAGAACATCCTCGAAGTTTGAACCCTGTATGGTTCTTTAAATGGCTCCACCATGCAGGCAGCATCGGGAGAGAAATGTTGTTCTCATTGATTAGCTTATGTGTTACTCCTCCAATTCTTTGTTCTAGCGCCTATGTGTTGTCCAGAAGCCTTAAGCAGAGTTGAATAAGCTTCACTTATGCATTCTATTTAAAATTGTTGCGTATCTTAGTTGGAACTTGGATGTAACAAAATGTATGGCGCAAATTGAGTCCAAGCTATTGTGATGCGTTGGAGAAAAGTATGCCTTAGAAGAATCAAGTACTTCATTCGTCCCAAAGTTTTATTACATTACATAAATCATGCCATTTTTTTGATCAAATGATAAGGAATTTTCCATGCATATTCTTTCGAATTTTTCCATTCCAATTACATCTTTAAATTGATGGGGAAAATTTTAAACAATTATGCATGGAACTGCTATATTGTTCTATCCGAAAAGTGACACGACTACTTGTAATGGACTAAAATTTTGGATCAAAGAGGCTACTACACATTTGAGAAGTGTGATTATTCGATTAAAACTTACGAGTTATGATCTATAATTTGAGCTCAATAACCTGTAAATGTTGATACTTTTAGTTGGATTTGAAGTTTTGAACTCCTTGTGATATTATCATTCCCATTTCCCTTTACTCTCCTACGAGTCTCAAATCTCAATAACCTGTAAATGTTGATACTTTGAGAGATGAACTAAATACTGAGAATATATCTTGGTTAAAATCTTACCTCGCGTCTTAAGATTTTTCATTGCATTTTCGTAAAGATAAATGGCAGTATCTTCTGTAATTTTCAATTGGAGATTTTGTTCATTCCTGTATTTCTGTTTCAGTTGTGTACTTAGAAAATAGCGCCGAGAAAATGAAGCACTATCATTTCTCTATTACGAGATTGTGCAGAATATGCAAAATGGATGCCTGTTTCAAATACTATACTACATCCTGTTGTGTGCTTTAGAAATTGCGTTAATATAATTCTCTAGTGTGATTCATTCTCTGTCCTGTTTTATTGATGATTCATGGGTTTGGAATTTATGTTGATTGAATTTACTTCCCTTTTTTTAAAATTTTTTTTTTATTATATTGGAAAAGCTGTTACGAATGTTTTGTTGACCATGTGAACATTTTTGCTGGGCCCCATTGCCTGGCTCCGTTTTGTTTCTTCTCACGTCGTTATGCTGTTGTTTTTTTTCCCAAAAAGCTCCCTGACATTGTTTATTTCTCTGCAGAAAATTGACAAGGATGGATCTGACGACCAGAATCTGTGATAAATTTTTTCGGATCTGACGACCAGAATCCGCGATAATTGTTTTCAGCCTGCCTCGTACAATTTGTCTTTGATCCTTGAATTGTCACATAAATCTTACGTCCTGTTTTCACCTTATCGTCATAACTAGACCTCAAATATAGATAAATTCATGTGTGAAATATATGCAAGTTTGTGCTAATTTATTTTCCTTTTCAGTGGTCCTTTTCTTTTCTGGGGTGTTTAGGAAGTCAGTCTGCTGTTTCGCTTCTCTGTTTTTTTGGGGGTACTTGATCATAATAATAGAAAAAATTGTTTTCTGCCTGTCTTGTGCGATAGGCAAAAACATGTTTCAACTGTTTTAATGGAATGTAGTTGACTAGTTGCGATTGCTGGATCATGGATCCCCGGCAACTGTGTAATCCGTCTCTATATATCAATGTCTATAAAATGAAGCCGGATATTTCCATTATTGGCCATCTACAATCTAGAGTTCGTACCGTTCTGATGCAACTGGTCAAAACAGGGCATGCCTTGCGTACGTAGCCATGGAAGGCAAGTGGTAGAAGTTTCATACTTCGGCAGTTGATTCTCCATGTCTGGCATTACTGGTTGTTGGTTTTTATTATTTATTTATTTATTTTTCCATCTACTTGTATTTTATACTTGCTATGGTCAATGTGGTTCCTGAAGTTTGGCTAGGTTTGTCTAGGGTATCTGCATTTCTTGTCTTATCTTTTCAGTTCTTGTATTTTCAAAGATTTTTTAGCCTATTAATTTTTTTATTATTTGGTTCGTCGAACCCAACGTTCAAATATAAATGCAAATAAAAATTCATGTAAAAGTATTTGAGGCAGCCAATAATAAAAAATTAAAAAATTAAAAAATTAAAAATCAGAGGATCTAGAATATTTGTCAAGTTGACGAGTAAAATGGAAAATATGACAAATGACACCAATGTTGATTAGGAATGTACATTAATAATCAACAAAAATAGTGATAATTTTTTAACTAAGTTGAATGTGGAGAGTTTACTTCTGAATTAAAATTCTTGTACCATGTGATAATAGGAATTGATACATTCTTGGACCTTATCCAAACTTGTACACAAGCATAGTAACTCCCAGCCACACATGATACATTCTTGGACCTTATCAAGGTTATCAATTTCCAACAGTGATTTTGTATCCCCTGTGTTCATGACCAAGGCAGTCCTGTTTGATCAGCTCGGGCACCCTCGGGCACTAAATGGCAGAGAGCTTGAAGGTGGCTGCTGAAACAGGTGATATCAATGGCTTGTACGGGTCAATTAAGGAGGATTCTCATGTTTTGGATCGTATAGATGCTATACCTTTTGTTGATACTCCTCTACATATAGCCGCCTCAGCAGGGCATATTGATTTTGCTATAGAAATCTTGAGATTGAAGCCATCATTTGGTAGGAAGCTAAACCCAGATGGGCTAAGCTCCTTGCACCTGGCTTTGATAAATGACAAGTTTGAGACGGTAAAACGACTCATAAAGTTTGACAAGGAGCTCATACGAGTCAAAGGAAGGGAGGGGGCCAATTCTTTGCATTTGATTGCTGAAAATGACAATAATGCCAACCAACAACAGATAGTGGCCGCCGGTCGCATTGATATTTTGGCGGAATTCCTTTTTGCTTGCCCAAATTCAATTGAGGACCTGACAAATCGAAATGAGACTGCTCTACATATTGCCCTGAAAACTGAGAACCAAAGAGCTGTACAAGTCATATTGGGATGTATTTGCAGGATTGGAAGGACAGAAGTGCTGGCCTATAGAGATGTGGAAGGGAAAAATGCTTTCGATATGGCGGAGTCCACGTCACAGCTCGAGGTATGGGGTCTACCCCTCTTGATTGCACTCTTTTGATTATATAACCTTATACGCCTTATTACATATATTCACAAACGGCTGGTAGTTTCGGAGGAATTTTCTCGAGGAATTTTAAAATGGGAACGTGCATGTGGATGGTATTTGAGTTAGCGTAATACTGTTGACATTGTGATGTCATATATAATAGTGGATCTGTATTTCATGTTTAACATATTTAACCACTTTACTCTGTTGTTCAGGATCCAAATCTCTGCAAAGAAATTCATTATGTTAATAAGTTAACTCCATCCTTGCGGCTTACAAATCTATGAAATGAATTTCATTAGGTTAATAGATTACTGATTTTTATTTGTGTCTGTCTCATGCAGATTGGGAGTAGTTTACGCTGTGCAAAAGCTTCTTCTTCGTGCGCTATGCAGTTTGCGCGTAGTTTATGCAGTGAAAGAGCTTTAGAAACTGATCCTGCTGAATTTTTAAATTCGCCGGAGCAAACTTTGCATCGGCGACCTTCCAAGCTGTACTTAGCCCCCCTGGAGGGGTAGGCGGTCCTGGTGGCAACAGCAGCCTCTTTACAGATGGCGCAAATATCACTGCGGCCGCAGTTTCGTCAACCAATATCACAAGTAATATCAACGCCACCTTATTCACTCCCACTGACGATCCTGTCAAACGACTTCTATTCAAGGGTGAGAAGGGCACAGAATATCTGACGTATGGATATGTCTTCGTCTTATTTTATTATGTGAACACATCTGCCTTTGTTCTCACGATGCTGATTATAATGTTTGTCCTCCCAGTTCGACCCTTTTTGCCATTTTGTCTATTGCACGGCGCACTCTACTTTCTGATGATCAGCTATGTGACGTCATTTTCCCTCATATCGCCATCCCTTTGTCATTCTCTCATTTTTGTGATGGGATCTATCATTTTTGTGGTTCCGATTTATATCTCCAGGTTTCTCTCGTTTCTATTTGAAGCTAGCGACCTGGAATTCGAATCTAGCGTCCGGGAATTTTTGGAATTTCCCTTGTCATCCGTTCAAAAGAAACGCCTTCAGATGTTACGACATATGATGATGAACAATGTCGGGGAATAATGGAGTGATCAGCCCTAAACCAGATGCACCGATTGCTGAACATATAACACTGGCAAGTGTGAGACGATATTGTGTGCTTATTTTGTTATTTATTTTTCACTCCAAGTGTAGTTAATGTCCGTTATTGTTGTTTGGGTATTCCTTTATTTATTCTATATATGTAATCTTGCTTTGTTTTGATATTAGATTGGACTACTGAACTAAATAATTAACTTTATTTCTTCTTTCGCTTCTCAGTTGCGAATCTATAGCTAACATGCGTGGGTGGTATTAGCACTTCTTTTTTTTTATTTTTCCTCTTTTGGGCAAAATGGAATGATCTTAAGTAGAGCCTAGTTTTTTTTGTTTTTGTTTTTGTTTTTGATGAGCATGAAATTCCCAGCTCAAATTAGAGAAAATAAGGAGAAAATCCGTAGTTATCAAAGGGGTGAGAAATTCCCACAAAAGAGTAGAGGAGCCCACACAGAGACCTAAATCTGTGAGAGAAATATAATACTCCACGATTATAAAACAGTCAGATATATGCCATTCTATTATAGTTCCGTTTAAAGATGGTTTTTTATGGGCAAAAGAATTTTATTAATAGGGATAAAAGCAAAAAGGCATCACAACCTAAATTATGCATCTCAACTATGTTGACACCCATAGAAAAGACAATTATACGCCGCTCAAAACCCTAAAGGGGAAGGATGGCAAGATGCCAACCCAGACCCAAAAGCAAAAGAATAACAATCCCTCCGTCCAAAATTGCTTGGGATTTACATGTATGTATGCCGTTTTTCAATTGCTTATATATTTTAATATGGATCTCTAAATATATATATATATATATATATATATATATATACACCACACTTCCAGTTCAAACTCTCGGATTTTAAAAAAATCCACACCTCATTGATCCCGATTGAATTTCGATGATCCGAACCGTCCAATGTGTTTAAAAGGTGTTTTTTAGGGCCCCCGCGAGAAATCAGAAAAAAAAAATACCGGGAAGGACTTGATCCAAGCAGTTTTTCACAATATCATTGAAATTCGATCTGGATCAATGAGGTCCGGATTTTTTTAAAATCCGGGATCCCTGACCGGAAGTGGACCGTATTTCTATATTCTATCTAGGGTTTTGATTTTATCAGAATACGTTTAAAGATGAACGTGAAATTACGGGTTTGAAATTCAGATTTTGAACAGCTTTTTGCTATTATCTCCCTGTCCCCTTCGTTTTCGTTGTTGTCGTCTTTTTTTTTTTTGGTGCTATTATTTCTGTTGTGGACAACTAATCAAGGGACTGGTAGAGGTTTGTTAGTCTTCCATAGGATTCAAGTGTATTAAATACTCGGCATAGTATAGAGCAACTAAAATTTCCATTATTTACTCATAGTGTTTATCATGTAAGTAAGGCTTAATTCAAATCCTTAGTACTCACTAGTATGAATGGTTCTCTTCTCTGATCTGATCAATTTACCTAATTGTGGTTGGAGCTTAATGACATTGTTAGGTTGTACAAAAGATTGCCATATTCATTGCCCTCAATCTAATACATGTGGTACTAGAACCCTTTCCGATCTTCTACGGGTGTTTTGTTGGTCTAAAAAATACTGTAATTACTAATTTCCTGTGTGCAGCGTTCACAGTATGACCTTCAAGAGGAACTGAGGAATGAACAGAAGGAGAGGAATGTAAGCAGAGGGTTCAGAGGATCACCTATTTTTCACAACTCTCCATCTAGAACCACTGCGAATCGGTAGTATCGACATGCGCCAAGAAGCAAAAAAGAAAACTTCCATGAAGATTGTGTGTTTTGGAGAAACCCTAATAATCGTATATCATTCATTCATCAGGTATATATACAACCCTAATAGAATAAGACAAACTAATTACAAGTAAGACCCCTTAACTGAGAGCTAATTACAAAATAATCTCAACACTCCCCTTCAAGTTGGTGCATAGATATCACATATGCCCAACTTGTCAACAAATTTTGAAAACAATTTATTTGATACAGCTTTGGTGAGGAGATCTGCCAGTTGATCCTCAGATCGAATCTTGGGTAATTCGATAACCTTCGCTTCCAACTTCTCCTTGATGAAAAATCTATCAACCTCCACATGTTTTGTTCTGTCATGTTGAACTGGATTGTGTGCAATATCACAAGCAGCCTTGTTGTCACAGTACACTTGAATTGATTGCTTTGGTGGATACCCCAAATCTTCTAAGAGTTGTTTTAGCCATAATACTTCACAAATACCGAGGGCCATACCTCGATATTCGGCCTCCGCACTTGAACGAGCAACAACATTTTGCTTCTTGCTTCTCCAAGTAACAAGATTACCTCCTACGAAGGTGAAATAACCAGAGGTGGATCGCCTATCATCAATGGACCCAGCCCAATCAGCATCAGTATATGCTTCAATTTTCTGACAATCAGTACTCTTGGAAAACAAGATTCCTTTTCCAGGGGCAGACTTCAAGTACCTCAAGATTCGCATCACTGCATTCATGTGTTGTTCTCCAGGATTATGCATGAATTGACTAACAATACTTAGAGTGTATGCAAGGTCTGGCCTTGTGTGTGCCAGATACATTAATCTCCCTACGAGTCTCTGGTATCTTCCTTTATCAGTTGGAACTTGATTAGAAGTAATACATAACTTCAACCCTTCCTCCACCGGAGTAGCTATAGGTTCACATGCTGACATTCCAGTTTCCTTCAACAAATCTAGGACATATTTTCTCTGAGACAGGAAAATTCCTCGGCAAGATCGAGAAACTTCTATCCCGAGGAAATATTTCAATGAACCAAGATCTTTCATTTCAAATTCTTTGGACAAGTAATTCTGTAGAGCTTCCCTTTCCTCATGATCATTTCCTGTAACCACCATATCGTCCACATATACAATGAGTGCAGTAATCTTACCCTTTTGTTGTATCAAAAATAAAGTATGATCCGCGTTGCTCTGTCGGTATCCAAATTCTCTCATGGACTTTGTAAATCTTCCAAACCAAGCTCTGGGGGATTGTTTTAATCCGTACAACGACTTCATCAATCTACATACTTTCCTCTCGTGGTTCCCTTGCACAAGACATCCAGGTGGGAGATCCATATAAATCTCCTCTATCAAGTCACCATGCAGGAAAGCATTCTTCACATCAAACTGCTGTAATGGCCAATCTAAATTCACAGCTAGAGACAACAAAACACGAACAATATTGATCTTAGCCACAGGTGCAAAAGTATCCATATAATCAATTCCATACGTTTGAGTGTACCCCTTAGCCACCAGTCGAGCTTTGAATCGTTCGATGGTACCATCAGCTTTATACTTAAAGGTATAGATCCATCGACACCCAACTGGCTTCTTTCCTGATGGGAGATCAACAAGCTCCCATGTTTTGTTCTTCTGCAAGGACTTCATTTCTTCATTCATCGCTGCTTTCCACCTTGGATCAGCAAGGGCCTCCTGCACACTGTTAGGAATAGATACAACAGATAATTGATTCACAAATGACTTATTTGATTCAGACAAGCGATGGGTGGGCACATACTGACTCATGGGATACTTGGCCTTGCTGGTAAGTTCAGGTTCATATACAGGTTTAGGAATACCTTTATTGCTACGAGGAGGATTTCGTCTGGGAGAGTTTGGAACAGACTCAGGAACATCCTCAACGAGTGATTGGTTATGTGTGTCAGGTTGCAGTGAGGGAGGCTCAGACATTGATGCTGTGTCAATAACAGGAGAGTCTTCAACCCTACTAGAATCCAAACTGCTCACACCTGTATCCACATCTGTATCCAAACCACTCACACTTGTATCCACATCCTCAGATGCTCCAGCATAATCATAATTCAGAATTTCATAATTATAAGAATCATAAGAATCATAAGTATGAGCCTGAGTTTGAACTTCTGCCTGATGATGCACCCCCTGAAGATCAAACTCAGGTGGAAAATACATAGTATCTTCATGAAAAACCACATCCAATGTAATATGCGTAACTTTTGTGGGAGGATGATAACATCGATAACCTTTCTGATGAGATGCATACCCTAAGAAAACACACCGCAATGCTCTAGGCTCTAATTTACTGCGTTGATGCTTATGAAGGTGAACAAACACAACACACCCAAAAACACGAGGTTGTAAATTAGGAACAGTGGGAGCATTGGTAGCATCTTGTAGAGCTTGAAATGGTGTCTGAAATTGAACAATGCTTGATGGAACACGATTAATGAGGTATGCAGCTGAGGAAAGGGCATCACCCCAATATGACGTGGGCATATGAGCTTCAATCAAGGAAGCACGAACAACTTCCAACAAGTGTCGGTTTTTTCTCTCTGCAACTCCATTTTGCTGAGGTGTGGAAGTACATGTGGTTTGATGAACAATGCCCGTGTAGTCAAATAATGTTGAAGTTCGGATTTCATATACTCTCCGCCGTTATCACTACGAAGAACTTGAACCTGTGCTTTGTATTGAGTCTGAATCATGGTATGAAATTTCAAAAATAACAAATTCACCTCCTTTTTTGACTTCATTAAGCATACCCAAGGCATCCTAGTACAATCATCAATAAATGTGACAAACCAACGTGATCCATTCATGGTAGTAACCGGAGAGGGACCCCAAACATCAGAATGGATAAGCATAAAAGGAATTGAACTTTCATTTAAAGTTACTGGAAAAGAAACACGGTGGCTTTTCGCAAGTTCACAGACTTCACAGCGGAAGACGGAAATATCAACTTTTGAAAATAAACTAGGAAATAACTTCTTCAAATAACCAAACGAGGCATGTCCCAAACGTCGATGCCATAACCAAATTTCAGCTTTTTTCTTCTCCCCCTCAGAACTATCCACTGCCAGTGCCTTACGCAACTTGTCTGAACTCTTCGACACAAGATCCAGGTAGTACAGCTTCCCGTGCCTAACACCATAACCAATCGTTTGTCTCGTTCGGATGTCCTTAAAAACACAGAAATCAGGCCAAAAAATCACAACACAATGTAATGTCAAGGTTATTTGAGCAACTGACAATAAATTATATTCCAAGGATGGGACAACTAGAACAGACTCCAAATTTAAAGTGTCTGTAAGTGACACGGCCCCTTCTCCAATAACTGGAGCGGAGACACCATTAGTAGTGGACACACAATTTTTGGAAGGTTGTCTTAAGGATGAAATTTGTCTAGAATCAAATGTCATATGATCTGTTGCTCCTGAATCAATTATCCATGTATTATTCAAAACAGGTACAGACATATTAAAAACCTTACCCATATTGTTACCTGCCGTTGCTATCAATGCAGTGGCACGTTTGGCAACTTCATTATCTCCATCTACCTTTCCCTCCGCAAGTGCAGCAGTCCCATTCCGCCCAGACCCTCTTTTCTTTGAATCACGGTTGTGATCCCACCACTCTGGGTACCCAACAAGTTCGTAGCAACGCTCTTTTGTGTGTCCAGTTTGGTCGCAATGGGTACATTTGTATGATTGTTTCGTAGTACCCCGGGAGCGAGCATACAAGCGCGATTGATCTTGGGGTGGAGTCTGTTGGGGACGAGGTTGCTCCTGCAATTTCAAGTTCGGCCGAATGCGAGCCACCATGACCGAGGAATCTATATTTTCTGATTCCATGTTCATAGTGGCACGACGAACAGCCTCACGTCGGATTAGCCCATAACACTCTTCCAAACCTAGGAGAGAGTCCTTGCGAAGAACTTCTCCACTAACCTGTTCAAATTCCTCATCCAATCCGGCAAGAAAAATGTGTACCCGTTGTCGTTGGATAGATTTCTTATATGCTGCAATATCATTAGTGTTCTCCATAACCACTTTGTCACAGTGATCCAATTCACGGAAAATCTCGCATAAATTCCCATAATATACAGAGAGGGGTTTTCCTCCTTGTTTCGCAGTAAAAGCTTTTTGATTTAAGGAGTATACCTAGAGTTCATCATTGCCATCGTAGAAAGCAGTTGATAAGGCAACCCAAATTTCGCGTGCGGTGGATACGCGTAAATAGCGCTTCATGATTTCTGGGGTCATGGATATCAACAACCACCTCTTCACTTTTTGATTTTCAGAGTACCATTTTCCATACCCAGCATCGGATTCAGCCGGTTGCTGGATTTTTCCGTCAATATAGGAGAGTTTCTCTCTCTCGGCAATATGCATCTCCATCATTTGGGACCAAACATCGTAGTTTGATTCAGTAAGAATGATTCCAGCGTTGAAAAGCCCTTCAGCTTGAACAAGAAACGGAGCCATTTTCGATTCAGATGATTCGATCTTCTCACCCATGATGACAGATAAGAACGATGATTAGGGTGAAAAAATTGTGTTCGGCTCTGATACCATGTGTTTTGGAGAAACCCTAATAATCGTATATCATTCATTCATCAGGTATATATACAACCCTAATAGAATAAGACAAACTAATTACAAGTAAGACCCCTTAACTGAGAGCTAATTACAAAATAATCTCAACAGATTGGTGGGAGGTGGCTGGCTTCTGGTCTGGCCAGTTACGGTATCCATACAATTTTGTTTGGGGAGCGAAGACAGCAGGGAGGATATAATTTTGATGCCAACTTCAGCTGGGATATAATTTTGATGCATACATAGCTGTGAAATTATGTATTTTTGGATATAGATACTACAACTTTGGTTATTCTGCTTGCTTTGGTTTTATAAACTTTCGCTTCAATTTCAATTGCAATGTGCGACTCAGCGTGATTTTGAATCATATATTGAATAGTTGTTTTGAACTTTGCACTTGCCAGGATAATTCAGCTAACATGCATGCGTGGTATTAGCACTTCTTTTTTTCCCCTCTTTTGGGCAAAATGGAATGATATTAAGTAGAGCCTAGCTTTTTTTTGTTTTTGTTTTTGATGAGCATGAAATTCCCAGCTCAAATTAGAGAAAGCACAGAGAAAATCCGTAGTTATCAAAGGGGTGACAAATTCCCACAAAGGAGAAGAGGTGCCCACACAGAGACCTAAATATGTGAGAGAAATATAATACTCTATGAGGGCAGATTGGAAATCCAATGGTTGGACACACCAATAGAGAGGGCTCTTCTAAAACAGTCATATATATATACCATTCTATTATAGTTCCGTTTAAAGATGGTTTTTTTATGGGCAAAAGAATTTTATTAATAGGGATAAAAGCAAAAAGGCATCACAACCTAAATTATACATCTCAACTACGTTGACACGCATACAAAGGACAATTATACGCCGCTCAAAACTTGCGCTCAAAACCCTAAAGGGGAAGGATGGCAAGATGCCAACCCAGACCCAAAAGCAAAAGAATAACAATCCCTCCGTCCCAAATTGCTTGGGGTTTACATGTATGCATGCCATTTTTCAATTGTTTATATATTTTAATATGGATCTCTCTCTCTCTCTCTCTCTCTCTCTCTCTCTCTCTCTATATATATATATATATATATATATATATATATATATATATATATATATATACTCCCTCTGTTCCTATTTGTTGGTCCTTCTTTCCATTTTGGGATGTTCCAAAATGTTTGTCCCATTTCTAAAAACATCCATCAAAACAGGGTCACTTTACAGTTTTACCCTTAAAAAGTACTTTTTCCATCTCATTTGGCTTGTCCATTATCTTTTACTTTATAACGGTTCTTATAATTTTGAAAACTTTGTATAATAAAACTAATTGATATCTATCAAACAAGATCCATATTGCATATGTTTTGAGTTTCATATAACAAATTAGTCCCACAAAATTGGTCACAGTAATATTGACTGTATTTAGGGGCAAAACAGAAAAAACAATACAAAGTTTTCACACCTCTTAAAAACCCACTTCCCCAAAAGGGACAAACAAATAGGAACGGAGGGAGTATATAGGAACTCTATAGTCCGGGACCCTTGGGTCCGGATCTCATAGTTCCGGATCAAATTTTCATGATCCGAACCGTCCAATGTGTTCAAAAGGTGTTTTCCAAGGTCCACGCGGGAAATCTTCAAAAAAAAAAATACCGGGAAGGGCTTGATCCACGCAATTTTGTAAATATGCAGTTTTTGCGAAAAATTGCGTGGATCAAGCCCTTCCCGGTATTTTTTTTTAAGATTTCCCGCGTGGGCCTTGGAAAACACCTTTTGAACACATTGGACGGCTCGGATCGTCAAAAAAATATCGGGAATATATATATATATATATATATATATATATATATATATATATATATATATATATATATATATATATATATACAATATGGATCTTATTTAATAGATTTCAGTTAGTTCTATTATACATAATTTTCAAATTAAATGATGGAAAACATTAGTATCAATTAAAAGATATAAGCAATTGAAAATGACATGTAATGTCGTAATGGACTAGCAATTTGGGGCAAAGGAAAAAGAGCACAAACGAACAGAGGGAGTAGAGCACAAACAAAACTTCCATATGTGACATCCAAACAACAGCAAAGAACTAAACAATGATAACAAGGAAATACTCCATCATTGGCCATCCTTCCCCTTTTGGGTATTTGGAGGCTTTAATACAAAGAGCAAAAGGTTTACTTTTACTTGGTTGTTTCCTGGTTCTCCACAAGAGAGACCAGGGTTTGAACCTCGGCAAAGGCGATTGGGGTTTAAGGCTAGGAGGCGGGGAGCCTGCTGTGCAAGATATGCAAAGCAGGTGCTGTGCAATTGAAACGGTAGCGTTTTGGTATTAGATTGGACTACAACTAAATACTCCCTCTGTCCCATTTTTTTGTCGATTATTCTTTTTGTCTTTTTTTGTCTATTATCTATATCTTTCAATCTATAATGTTTTTTTTATAGTTTCGAGAACTTCGTATTATAGAACAAATCGAGATCTATCAAATAAGATCCATATTGCATATTTTTTGAGATCTACATTGAAAGATATAAGCAATAGACACAAAAGAGACAAAAGGAATAATCGACAAACAAAATGGGACGGAGGGAGTAATTAACTTTATTTCTTCTTTCGCTTCTCAGTTGCGAATCTATACCTAACATGCATGCGTGGTATTATCACTTTTTTTTTTTCCCCTTCTTTTGGGCAAAATGGAATGATATTAAGTAGAGCCTAGCTTTTTTTGTTTTTGTTTTTGCTTTTGATGAGCATGAAATTCCCAGCTCAAATTAGAGAAAGTACGGAGAAAATCCGTAGTTATCAAAGGGGTGAGAAATTCCCACAAAAGAGTAGAGGAGCCCACACAGAGACCCAAATCTATGAGAGAGAAATATAATACTCCACGATTATAAAAGTATTTGAGGCGACCAATAATAAAAAATAAAAAATCAGAGGATCTAGAAATTTTGCTAGGTTGACGAGTAAAATGGAAAATATGACAAATGACAAATGACACAAATGTCGATTAGGAATGTACGTTAATAATCAACAAAAATAGTGATAATTTTTTTAACTAAGTTGAATGTGGAGAGTTTACTTCAGAATTAAAATTTTAGTAGCATGTGATAATAGGCATTGAGCACGTGCAAACCACGTGCCTGATGCTAGTTTATATAAATGATCAGGTAATTTGGGCCGTGTGATCATACCCGTCTCCGAAATTTTTTACAAATTACGGAGCTTATCGTTTAACAAAATTTGTGGAGGGAGACCCCAGGGGCACCCCACCTTTCTCTCTCCTCTCTCTTTTTATCTTGTTTTTTCCACACTATATGACATTCAATTCGTCATTACACACGCACAAACTTATACGCAAGCATAATAACTCCCAGCCACACATGATACATTGTTGGACCTTATCCACAACCAGCCACACATGATACATTCTTGGACCTTATCCCCAATCATTCAAGGTTATCAATTTCCAACAGAGCTTTAGTATCCCCTGTGTTCATAACCAACGCAGTCCTGTTTGATCAGCTCGGGCACTAAATGGCAGGGATCTTGATGGTTGCTGCTGAAACAGGAAATATCAATGGCTTGTACGCGTCAATCAAGGCGGACCCTAAAGTTTTGGATGATATAGATGCTATACCTTTTGTTGATACTCCTCTACATACAGCCGCCTCAGCAGGACACACTATTGAGATTGAAGCCATCATTTGGTAGGAAGCTAAACCCAGATGGCCTAAGCTCCTTGCACCTGGCTTTGATAAATGACAAGTTTGAGACGGTAAAACGACTCATAAAGTTTGACAAGGAGCTCATACGGATCAAAGGAAGGGAGGGGGCCAATCCTCTGCATTATATTGCCGAAAAAGCTAGTGATGGTGATCAGAGAAGAACGAATGACCCCATTCATGCCGAGCAGCAACAAAGAGAGGAAGATTCTTGCCTTGATATTTTGGCAGAATTCCTATTCGCTTGCCCAGATTCAATTGAGGACCTGACAATTCGAAATGAGACTGCTCTGCATATTGCCGTGAAAACCAAGAATCAAGGAGCTGTAGAAGTCATATTGGAATTTATTCGCAGAATTAACAAGAAAAGAGTGTTGGCCAACAAAGACAAGGAAGGGAACACTGCTTTGCATGTAGCGGTGTCCCATGAACAGCCAGAGGTATGGGGCCTATCCTTCTTGATTGCACATTTTTTGTTATATAACATTATATGCTTTCAAAAGTTTGCAAGAATGGATTTTTTTTTTTTGCGCCTTTTTACATGTACACAAAATGCTGGCAGTTTTGGGGAAATTTTCTCAAGAAAATACAAAATGGGAACTTGCACGTGCATGGTTGTGAGTGAGGAGAAAGACATTGTTGACATGGTGATTGTATAATACTCTATCAGTATTTTGCGTTTAACAGAGTTAACCACTTCACTTCATTGTCTAGGCTTCCAAATCTTTTCAAAGAAATTCATTATGTCAAATAAGTTAACTCCATTGCTTAGGCTTCCAAATCTATAGAAAGAAATTCATTAGGTTAATAAATTAGAGATTAAGTTATTTCCACCGCTGGTGTAAACAAAAGTTTCCTCCAAATTGATTGTATTGCGCCACGTGTCCATGGTCTACTATTTGGGACCACTGTTTGGACACATAGCGCAATGCAATAGATTAGGAGGAAACTTTTGTTTCCACCGGCGGTGAAAATAACTTATTCTCAATAAATTACTTATTTATCTGTATTCCTTATGCAGATGGTGAAGTTATTAGTTACAGGATTCTTAGCGTACACCAATGAAAAGAATTCAGAGGGCAAGACTGCACTTGACATCGCTCTATCACTTGGAACTGATGAAACTGCTAGAATCATAGAGAGTAGTTTAAGCGGTGCAGGAGCTTTAGAAAGTTCATCGCTCGACTATAGTCTTGCTAGATTTGACTTGAATGTGGCTTTGATGGTGGCTGCTGAAAAAGGAGATATCAATGGCTTGTACAGGTTAATTGAGAGGGCCCCTAAAGTTTTGGATGATATAGATGCTATACCTTTTGTTGATACTCCTCTACATAGAGCCGCCGCAGCAGGACGACATACTGATTTCGCTGTAGAAATCTTGAGATTGAAGCCATCATTCGGTAGGAAGCTAAACCCAGATGGGCTAAGCCCCTTGCACCTGGCTTTAATAAATGAGAAGTTTAAGACAGCAAAACGACTCATAAAGTTTGACAAGGAGCTTATACGGGTCAAAGGAAAGGAGGGGATCACTCCTTTACATTTCATTGCCAAAAAAGACATTAATGGTGGTCAGCAAAGAATGGATGACCCCATTAATGCTGATGAACAACAAAGAGTGGCTGCTGAACGACAAAAAGTGGCCAATGATCGCATTAATCTTCTAGCGAAATTCCTATTTACTTGCCCAAATTCAATTGAGGACCTCACCATTCAAGATGAGACTGCTCTGCATATTGCTGTGAAATCCAAGAATGAAAAAGCTGTAGCAATCATATTGGGATGTATTCGCAAGATTGGCAGGAAAAGAGTGCTGGACTACAAAGATAAAGAAGGGAACACTGCTTTGCGTATGGCGGTGGACACCTCACAGGACGTGGTATGTGGTCTCTCTCTTGATTGCACTCTTTTGATTATATATGCCTTATTACATATGTCCACGCACAACTGGAATTAGCCAATTTGTAGAACTACATACGAATAATCAAACGGAAAAATAAATTAAACTCACAAGTCGCAAAATCCATGCTAATGAAATTTACAAATTTTGCCCTCGCTACGGTGCTACTAGAAATTGACGGTGTCCGTCTCCCAGTATACAACAATCTCACCTTGTAGAAGCAACACTCCAATCTACAAGCCTATCGAACCAAACTTGAGTATTGAATTCTCTCTCGAAAAGAAAAATTACAGAACAATATGAGGAGTAATGCAATAGGTGGGCAGATTTTTCGAACCTCTATGTGAGAGATTATTTATATAGGCATAGAAGGCTATAGACCGAAAGGGTGCAGTCACAAGAGGCACCACTGTTCCGAATCAATACGGTTCTAACACACGAGGTACAGTGTTTCAAATCAACATGCATGCACCACTATTACACCCTGTTTGGATGAGGGATTACGCACCCGGATTTGGGTTCCACCCGGATATGCAATCCCGGGCCCACGCTAATACCCCGTTTGGATGGCAAAATGTTATCCGGATTTCCGGATTTGGAGTACTGTTGGGAGTGTATATCAGGGTGCTCCTGGAGTAGCTAACGACAGGCCTGACCCTGTCGTTGGCCAACGAGGGTGGATTTGGGTTTTTCTCTGCCATTTCTACCCCTCCAAATCCAGGTGATTTGGGTTTCTCTCTGCCTATGATCCATCATTATTTTGTGGGTTTCAACAGAGAAGAGAGGCGACGAAGAACTCGATCGGTTTGCTCATCTTCATCAACTCGATTTCAACCTATTCCAGGTATGGGAAAAACCAATTTCGATCTATTTGAGGTTGTTTATTTGAAACCCATGTGGCTTTGTGGTTCGAAAAACCAGTTTTTGGATCGATTGGAGGTGTTTAGTAGGATTGATTGGGGGTTTGTACTTCATTCGAAACCCAGATGTTTAGTAAGATCGATTGGGGGTTTTGTACTTCATTTTGTGGATGTTTTTTGTTACAAACCATGGGGGTTCAGATCCCAAAACCCAGATCTGATTGGTGGCTTTAGAGTTGATTTTCCCGTAAATGATGTTGTTTGTTCGAAACCCACACAAATTTTTTTACAAAACCCACTTTATTGGTGGTTTATGGATGATTTTTGCCCTAATAATGGTGGGTAATGATCTGCCCTAATTTGTTCATTATACAGTGTGCTTCTATTTTGTGCCCTAATAAATGATTGGTGGCTTTGGAGTTGATTTTTCCCGTAAATGATGGTGGTTTAAGTGTGTTTTGCTCTAATTTGGGGCATTTGTAGTTGGCATAAAATGTCATTGTGAGATAATTTTTGAGGTCTGAATCAAGTTTCTTGGTTATTTATTTTTGATGGGATTGATTGTCTGCATGCATTTGTTTTTAGAGATTGCCCTAATTTGTTAGTAACCTTTAAATCGATTTGGGTTACCCCCTAATTTTGTAAGATGTTTTATAAAACAGATGGCAAGACTAATGAACTGTGATCGAAGGAAGAAGACAAAACTTAATGCTTTGATAGCAATCGTATGTTTCATGAGAGTAGTGAATACTAGTCTCATGCTATACATGTTAATTAAGAACTTGATGGATGAAAGGATTCGACGAAGGCCCCGTCTTCGTTTGAACCCTAATGTCTACCAAAACCAAGTAGACGCCCTTAATAGGTTAGTACGTGGTGATGACAAAAATTGCCACGACCAATTGAGGGTAAATAGGCATACATTCATGACGTTATGCCATTTACTAGAGGAAGGAGGCTTACAAAACTCTAGGAACGTCACAGTCATTGAAAAAGAAGCTTGCATCATATTTTTCAAAACTTCTTAATACGAAGGACGAAATCCAAAATCAGATTGCCAAACACCCTCATCTACGAGGGACGTAAGGTATTGGAGCAAAGTTTCTTCCTCCACCTCGCTCCAAGCCCGGCGTGCCATTCAAACTTATAAAAATATAACTACAACACTTGTTTTTCTAATTTCAAAATTGCTTGTAATACCAAAATGAGTTTCTTTTCTATTTATACGAAATTTTTTATCAAACATTCAACAACAAACCACCATTCAATCACCTATCTACCACAAACCACCATTCAATCACCTATCTACCACACCACCAACCATTCACCCTAATCACCATCTACTCTCCATTCAACCAAAAAATATATATATATATAACCTACTCACCATTCAAATAACAAAAAAAAATGTCTTTTGTTAATTGAATTATTTTTCAATTGTTAATTAATTTATTAATTTTAAAACCCAAAATTTTTTTTCCCAAAAAATATGGTTTAATTATTTGTTTGTATTTATTATGTATTTTCTGTAATTATTATGTATTTATTAAGTATTTACTGTAATTATTAAGAAATTAATCCATTTTCTTTATTCAAATAATAAAATAGGGGCAATTGCGTCATTTGACCTCTTATCTTATCAAATCCACCTTCCTAATCCCCCTTCTCAAAATACCATCCAAACACCTCACTAACAAATCCACCCTTCTTATGAGGTGGGGCCACCCTCATTACCAAATCCACCCTCATTACAAATCCACCTTCAAATCCGCCCTCATTACAAATCCACCCAAATCATCTCCGGCATCCAAACGGGGTGTTAGGTTGCTTAACCAATATGGCAGGTTTTCAATTGATTCCCGAAGGTTTTAACTGATTCCAAGATTCAAAATTAAATAAAGCTTTTAGAAGGAATTAATTAGTATGTAGTTAAAAGAATTGGTAACTAAAATTTTAGTTATTCCCTCCTAAAAAATAAATCTCATAATCTTGTGAACCAACTACCAATCCCAGCTCGGCACAGGCAGCGTATATACAGTAAACCAAACTTTCTAGCCACTCAAAGTTTATTTATTTATCCAACGTAGGACTGATAAATTACATCCAATTCAACGGTTTATATTGGAGATAATTTTTTAATTCATTTACAAATATTGTTACACAAACCATAAATTTTCGAACAGCTGGTAGTACGGGAGGAATTTTCTTGAGAAAATTTTACATGAGAACTTGCATGTGGATGCTAATTGACTTATTGCACTGTTTTTGAAAGGCAAAAGAAAGTTTTATTAATCTTGAAATTGTTACAAGACTAATAGGAGCAAGGAAAAAGGAAAATGCTACAGACACTAACTAGTGTACCAACTATTACACTAATTGTCCATGTGGCCTCTTTTTAGTGGATAAATCTATCCATGTATTCATTTGTACATTGATGTGGTAATGCCATGTGTGCATTTAGTGTAATAGTTGGTACACTAGTTAGTGCCTGTAGCATTGCTCAAAAAACAAAAAGTCTAATCTGAGACCCAATCCAAGGATTGGTAAGAAGCCAATCAATGGAGCCAAATGGGCAAGCCCGCATATCTACAATAAGAATGAAAGGACACCTATAGACCCTCGAAGGTCAAAATAAGGCAAAGCCCACACAGAGAAGCCCAAGGGACACACAGAAATAGCAACAAGCAACCACAGCTGTCATCGCCTTCGAGACCTGGGGAACGAGCCCCTGTGAGCTGCCCCGAAGAACAACACTGCCAGCAACTACAAGTCACCACAAACATGACTGTCGGCATCAAAACGCCCAGAATTCAGAACCCATTCAACTTCTCAAAACCACCGCAGAAATTCCCTATCCAGAAATACTTCTTAATCTTGAGTTATCGCACTGTTGACATTGCGATGGTATAATAGTTTAATTATCTGTATTTTGTGTTTTACATATTTAACCACTTTATTCCATTATTCAGGTTTCCAAATCTCTACAAATTAGAAATGACTGTTAATAAGTAAACTTTTTTTTTTTTGAACGGCAATGAAGGATTTTGTTAATAAGTTAACTACATTGGCGTAGGCTTCCAAATCTAAAATGAATTTCATTAGGTAAATAAATTACTGATTTTTCTCTGTGTCTTATGCAGATTGTGAGTAGTTTAAGACGTGCAAGAGCTTCTTCTGTGTGGTATATCCAGATTGCACATAGTTTACACAGCGCAGGAGCTTTAGAATGTTCATCGCCTGATTCTAGTCTTGCTGAATTTTTAAATTCGCCGGAGCGACTTTTGGAAGTAATCTATAAACTTAGAATCCGTGTGCGTAGAAGCGCGCCAATGGAGCTGCGTAATATTGGACTAGTGGTAGCTGTGCTAATTGCAACGGCGACCTTCCAAGCAGTACTTAGCCCCCCAGGAGGGGTAGGCGGTCCTCGTAACAACAACTTCCTTACAAATGGCACTAGTATCAACGCCACCAGCCACCTCTTTGCTGCTAACACAAGCTTTATTAACGCCACATTTTTCATTCCCACTACTGACGATCCTGTCAAAGGATTGATTGGTAATGGTCAGCCTATGTATGGAAATTTCTTCCTCCGATTTTATTATCTCAACACATTGGCCTTTGTTCTCTCGACGCTGATCATAATGTTTGCCCTCCCATTTCAGCCCTTCTTTCCACTGCATGTCGCTCTCTACTTTCTGATGTTTACCTATGGAGTTTCATTTCCCGCCATATCACCGTCGAATGGTTCTGCTGAGGTTTTTCTGAAAGTAACCATTGTTTTCGCGTTGCTAATTTATTTATGTAGAGGTGTAATTTATCTATCTCTTCTCCTGGGCAAGCCCACAAATAAACGCCTTCGGATGCTAGAACGTCTGCTGAACAACGTTGAGCAATAATTAAATGATGGGCCCTAAACCTAATGCACCAATTGCCAAACTTGAAAGTGTGAGACAACATTATGTGGTTATTTGTTATTTATTTATTTTTCACTCAAAGTGTAGTTTAATGTCGTTATTGTTGTCTCTGTTTTCCTTTATTTATTCTATATATGTAATCTTGCTTTGTTTTGATATTAGACCAAACTACTGGACTGAACTTTTTTTTCATCTTCTCGCTTCTCTCTTGCGAATCTGTAATTAACATGTGTGGTACACACTTCTTCTTTTTTCATTTTTTATCCAAAAGGCCTCGTAGACTTTGAACCAAGGACCTCCTGATGTAACAAGTTTGCACAAACTACATAAACAAAGATTCCACCTGCACTGGTATATGGAATAAATTGATATATAATACATGTATTTGTTCTAGTTTTTGCCTAAAATTCGGAGGCCTTAAGGTTATCGCACCTCAAATTTTACCTCAAGACAGGTCCTATGAGCATGATTAAGGGCTAAAGCTAGCCGAAGGCCTTCATGAACGGACATAACTTCAGCCTTCAGCAATTCAAAGGGATTTTAAGCTAATCCCGCAACCTGCCTAGACCCAAGAGGCCTGGCTGGGCCTAGAGCCACCCAAAATTAATTACACCCCAAGAACTTTTAGGCCTAGTTTTCAAAAAAAAATTTAGCAACTCAGTTGCAAAAATCATGTTGATTTTAGCAAATGAGTTCACCAGGTGCTAAAATCATGGTTTTTCAAATAAAAAAATGAAGCGGTTCCGTCTATCGTTTTTTGATTTTTTTGGCACCAAATTAAAATACTCCGCATGTACTTTAATTCGGTGTGAAAACTTCAAAACAAAATACACGGAAACACTTAATTTTTTAATTTGAAATACCATGATTTTAGTATTTAGTAAACTCATTTGATAAAATCAACATGATTTTAACAACTAGGTTACTAATTTTTTTTGAAAAACTAGGCCTAGTATTAAAGTTGGGTGAGGATCTTTTCTATCTCAAAGAGTAAAATTTAAAGCAGCCAACAAGTTTCTCCACAGCACGGAAGGCAGGAAAGGAAGGATTTATATAGCTCGTGCAAGTGCATTCTTTTTTCTAGTTTCCGATGTGGGACTTGTGAACACAAGCAAATGAAGTAATGCTTCTTTTTTTATTTTTATTTTTATACATATAATGGTAATAAGCTGTCTTGTTGACAACACAAATTAGGTTCCTCCAAAGTCTTTTGAAGCATTTTGTACATGTCAATATTTTTCATCCAGCATTTTATATTACAAAAAGAGGGATTTTTAATGTTTTTCTCTTTTTTCCCCTCTATTTTAGTTATTCAAATCTTACCTTCTTTTCGATCAACCATGTCACAAGAAAGACTAAATGGGTTGTCCACGTTATCGATTGAAAATGACCTGGTGGAAGAGGGGATTATACAAGTGGAATTGATATTTTTGCTTCCAAAAATGCATCACGAGTAATATTCAGTTGATACTCGTGCGTTGTCGAGATAATATGTATTTGGAGACTTTGTATTTTGCGTTCTTATATAATGAATAATATAACTTTATATTATTTTGGCTTCCTTGTATTATGATTGTTGCTGGAAAAATTATTTAAGTGTTATACTCTTAAGGCACAATTTTTTTATTAGAACTTCGGCACTCCAAACCCTTGGACCGGCCCTGAAAAAAGTAGTCAATCATTCTTGTTCTTTGCAAGAATTGATCCTTGACCTCCTATTTGGAAGTGTACAACGGAATGTTATAATCACTTAGACCCTAAAATATTTAAGATGAAAATTAAACTAATATAATTGGCAAAATTGTGTAGTTACCCACCGGGTCTTGTTCCAAACCTTTTTCCCTTACCCATATCAAATGGTGCAGCCGCTGGATTTCTGCTCTGATGTGTTCTCAAAACTTGCAACTTTTTAGATAGGAGAAGAAAAGACTGAGTCAATTGATGGGAAGAAAGCTGACAAGTGACAACTAATTAGGAGGGGAAATTTTTACAAGTGAATAGAAATATCACAGCAGTATCTCGAGCTATGCAGTATGCACAGGCACGTAATAAATTTGCAATAAACAATAGACGAATGCAAGAAAGTGAATTCATCTAACAAAAATCAAATCATAAAAAACCAACGGAAGTTAAGAAATCCTTTCTTCCTTAAACTTACGAAAAGTTTCTCTCTTAGTAAAATTTGTGACAGAACACAATCACACA
The DNA here is from genome assembly GCA_020921065.1 of Vaccinium darrowii. NCBI lineage: Eukaryota > Viridiplantae > Streptophyta > Magnoliopsida > Ericales > Ericaceae > Vaccinium > Vaccinium darrowii. Next base: position 31,025,373 of record CM037159.1, read on the forward strand.
ACCAAGATACGTACTGTTTTCCGGTCTGAATATTGAGACGTTTAGTCTTGGCTAAACTTCTTTGTATCCCCTTTTCCGACGATAGTGGGAAATACTTGAGCTGCATTATCGTGTCGTACCGTAACAAAAAATTATTTATAAAACCTTGGAATTAACTACTACTTCAGAGAATAGTGGATAAGTCCGAGTATCGATTTATAGAGACAGATTGGCTGAATTACGGTATTTTCGATTAGTTTCTAACTTAATTCAATAAAAAGAGTATTGGTTTGTGTGTGTGTTGGGTTAACCCAGGGTATATGAATGTCCTAGTTCCGCCCTTGGCTGAGGTCATGAAAGGTCGTTACAGCTCTTCTTCTCCGGTCAGACCTTCAACTACATGGCGTGGGATATCCAGGGGTTGGATTTGTTTACTGGAGGAATTAAGAATATCATTATTAAAATGGCCTGATTCGTGATCGCATTGCAGGTGTTCTTCAAGATCATGAGGCGATCGAGTCTTAGGATGAGGACAACAAGAACCTGTTTAAGGAGGAGGATGCAGACAGTGGCGGACCCAGGAATTTGCTATAGTGGGGGCACAAAATTTTTTTTTTACCGGAAACAAAATTTTACTATAATTTGACGAACGGTACATCGAGGAAAAGAAAACAAAAACCAGGAACAAATAGTATTGAACATAAAGGCTTAAAGGGAAAGAGAAGAACAAACAAAGAAACATAACTAGCAGCAGAGCCAGAGCCTACACACAAGGACGGAGCCAGGATTTCATATCCGGGGGGGGGGGGGGCGCAACATAAATAACAATACTGGAGTTGAAAATGGTGATTAAAATTTTTTTTAGGGACCACTCATGTGATGTTTTCGTAGGGTAATTGGTATTTTCAGCATTCTTGGACTACACACAACTAATTTGACAACTTGTAGTTTAAAAATACCAAAAATACTGAAAATACCTCAGTGGAAACTCAGTTTAAAAGACAAAATTTGTTGGCCCGTGGAGTTCTATATTAAAGTAGGGGTGGCCCATCCATAAGATATTTGAATAAGTAGTAAAAAAAAAAAAAAACTCAATGGAAATTTGCTATTGGGGGGTGGCCTTGGCCGGTTGGCCCCCAATAGCCAAGCAGTGGCTCCGTCCCTGCCTACACATCAAATAGCTAAATCTAAGAAATGAGAACACCAATCCACTCAAACATATAATATATTATCAGAATTTATATTGTATTAACTGATACAAACACCGATGACCGACAGGCGACAACCATGTATTTATATATGGCGAGAGAGAAGAGAGAGAGAAACTTGGAGGTGTACTGTGTATTGTTTGGTAGGCTAGGCAGCAGAGAAGACGTTGATGCTCAACGGCGAAATTAAACCGAATGGCCATAGAACTGATTGTAGTGCGACATTGAAATACCGATCGGCCGGAGTACTGACTGATTTTGGTTTGTATTGGGTGAATCGGTGACTGGGTTCTTTGGTTTGTAGCAGTGAATTAGTGAATGGGTTCTCCAAAAAGGAGAGAAGTATGTTTGTTTTTTAGGGCTAACCCAGTAAAGCAGTAACGCATCTTTTGTTTTGTTACCTGAAAAAAAAAAAAAAAAAAAAAAAAAAAATTTTTTTTTTTTTTTTTCAATGGGGGCACGTGCCCCCACATGCCCCCATGTAAATCCGCCCCTGGATGCAGAGGTGGAGAAAGAGGATGGCGAGATACGCATCCTCTGGCCAAGAAAATAAAAAAGCAACGCTAGACACTCATCTTTAATTTTGTTTGTACATAGAGTTAGACATGTGTAAAACCTAGAGTCATGTATTTTCTTGTTCAAGATTCAAGGCCGTAATTTGTTCTTACTTTAGATTTTATTGGTCAAATGAAGTTTGGAGTTGGAACATGTTCGGATATGTATTGTGAATTGTGTATCTTGCTGTTGTTGACTCTCTGATGAGACGTTAAGATGTCGGGATACCAAGAAAATGGGGAAAATGTCGTCAAATTTTTTCGAGAACTTGCACTTGAACACAATTTCAGTATCCAAAAATTTGTTTTCTGCACTTTTGCTGTTTTACATTGAGTTTCAGCATTCGAAAACATGTTTTCTGCACTTCTACACTGATAAAATGTTCAAAAAACTTGTTTTCTGCATTTATGCACATGGTTTCAGCATCCAAAAACCAATTTTCTGCATTTTTACAGGCAGTTTCAGCAACCACAAATCAATTTTTTTGCAGTTTTACACTCATTTTCAGCAATCCCATATAGACCTACATGTATAGATACACCAAAACATGTGTCTCAATATGCAAGCAATCTGCATCCAATCCCAGGTGTATAGATACACCAAAACATGTGCATCACCCCAAGCAAATATTAACAAACTTTATTGGAAGAAACAAGTAAGATAGGATACCATTAAGAGCTTCTGTTCCGAAAACTCTCAAGGCCTACACTCTCAAGTGAAATCACTCCACGAGAGATAGAAATTCTGCGAATTTTGCATATAGGGATGTTGCCCATTTTTCCTAGAGATTCATTACCAGCTTTGAACTCTTTTGTGGATTATGCTGCTTAGAATTTAAACTATGTCCTCGTATAAACAAGCATGGAGCACAAATTAAAATTTTAAACTAAGTCCTCACATGAGCAAGGTAGGTTCTAGAAAAATTTTGGCATGACCCTACTGTTTTTTGTCCTAGCCCGACATCATAGCATCTCAGTCAACAATCAATAATAAATAACATCAGCAAAATGCATATTCAGACTCAAACAAAGTGATTCCCGTCCTAACTAAATAGCTAATGCCCAAGGAGAAGGATCTGAAAGAATTCAACGGCGAACCAGCGCTATGCTCATTATATACACCAAGTATGGTGCAGGCTCCACCAGTCCTTGCTTCTTAGTCACATGCAATTGTAGCAGACCAATGTATAAATCCTACGTAAAACACGTGCTAAAGATTTGTATACTTCATATCAGAAGCTGCTGATGCACTAATTCCACCAAATCGAATGTAAAGTTGCACGTAAAACTGCAGAAAATTCAAATTAATCACTACAACAAAAGTCACTTTCTATAGCACGCCAAAAATGCTATAGAAAGTCATATATATCATTTTAACAAATGCTATGGTAGCCGGCGCTATAAAAAAGGGTCACACTTTTCATAGGATTTTTTGTCCACTATTTGTTTTCAATAATATCTGCAATTAGACATTATTGTAGCAATTTTAAAATCCTTAATATGAATAAAGGGACATGTCACATCAATTTTTTTTGGACTGTAGTGGTCCACAAAACTCATATATTCTCCCACAAATACTCATTGTTTAAACCACAAAGTCTCATATTAAATGGCTTTCTAAATGAGTGTTTTTGGAAGAATATATGAGATCTTTTGGTCAAATTTCGTAATGATTCAATATGAGTTCAAATATTTATTTATGTGATACTTTATATGTATCACATTTCCACTACGGTCCAAAATCGTCATATGAGATTATTGGGTTACTTTTATGAGGTTGATTTTTGCTAATATGAGATTTTGTGGGTTTTTGTTGCTTTTTTTGTATGTTTTATGAGAATTTGTGGCTTTATATATGAGATTTTTAAAACCCAAAACCGTCATATGAGATTTCACACGGTGTTTTATAATGTTTTGTAGCTCTCCATATGAGCTGAGAAATGACCAGTTTAAGGGGTCACTTTTTGCCTATGTGGCGCAATTTCAGCCGTCTATTTGGTCAAAGGTTCATACGGTACACAATTTTCATATCTCTAGCCACAGAAATTAATAATTACAGCCACAAAATCTCATATTTGGCTATCACATGTTTCATAAAAAGTGGATTTTAGGGGGGCGTGTACCCTAGAATTCTTCCTGTATTTGGACTATATTTCGAACCAAAGACACGTGATGGAGAAACTTTAAGGAAAATTACTGGCCGGCCCTAGTTTTTGAGTTTGCTTCCGTGGAGACCCCCTTTTGTCTTTCACTCCTTTATAGGCCCAGCATGCGTGTGGATGGCTCATGAACAGTATTTATACCGTATTACCCACTCCCTCTCCCCCTCTCT